>CM034355.1:20881572-21401331 GCA_019925275.1 Mytilus edulis
ATGTCACAGCATCCAATTCTTAAACATGAGTATAAAGCATGGATTATTGTCAATTATTCAACATGTTTTGGAGAAATAAAACAAAACCATTAGGGGTTTTTATTTAATTTTTACGGATTTGAATTAAAGCATGGATGCAATTAGGGTACTCCTTATTACAGAATGTGGGTCGTTTGGTAGTGCGATCGGCCCAACCCAATTTTTCTATGATTCAATATGCATTCAAAAAATGGATTTGAATTGGTGGGAACTATATATTAGATAAACACTGAATGAAAATGTTTTACCTGGATCACGAATTTTTGGTATTCGCACGTTATACTCATTGGGATGAAAAGAAAATAAAATATCCCTGTCTAATTCGCAATCGCAAATGTAAGTATCAACTTATTTGTTGTGCCAAAAGACAATTATATTTAGTTTTATGGTAGCTTTTATGATGGAGTTTGGTTTATATGTGGTCTTTTTTGTAGTGTATGTTAGCAAAGAAACTGCCAGAAATTTATTTAAACCAAATATTTAATGAAAATTAAAGTGGGCTATTAGCTTCTCGTCCGGCTCTCTATTGCTCTCGTCCACGATCAGTAATCCCTTCAAGTTGAAGGTGATAATACGTATTACTATTCAAAATTACTGTAACAAGGCTTCCAAGTGGTAAAGTTGAGGTCACTCCTTTGAAAGGTTTCCATACGCCATCGTGATTTGGTACGGAATATCAAATACAAAAAGATAAGAGGCAAAACCAAAACTAAGTGCATATGACAGCCAATTACGTCACACAAAGTTTAACATAAAACAATCAGATACTAATATTCAAATCGACACATTAATAACTCAAACAAAACAAGAAGCAAAGAAAGTAAAAGATAGTCCAGGATATTGAACGAATGTTATGTAAGCGATTGTCAAACATATATTGTTAACACATCAAAATTGCAATCAGAATTGGAAGGGGAACAACTCGTCAAAGAAAAGAAAATGAAATAAACTGTTGCATGTTATTATTTATTTTTTGTAAGCATTTTTAGCAATCAAACTACTGCTTCCATCGCCATCAAAATTTAGGGTGCAAACAATATGATTTAAGTTTAGTCTTTTGAGGTATCGCGTCTTGTAGACAAGCAACGCCCATCACTTTACTACACTATATAAACGTTTATACATTCAACAGGCAAATTTAACAAAAGTACAAACGATTGGTTGAATAAAGATAGTATAGTAAAATTTCTCTACTGTATGTTAAAACTATAATTTAGTTTCCAAAAAACCATCATGGACAATATATACCATTATCAGCATTATAATAACAACACGTTTAATAATTCTATGCGTCCGAAGCGCTTTTCTGGATTTACCCTCATCAGGAACGCTCAAAGCCACACATTTGCAATCCGAAGATGTATAAGTACCGAAACCATTGAAGAGCTATATGACAAAGTTACCTAAAAATCCTCAGGCAAATTCATCTAAAGTCAACTTTGCCTAAGAGAGTTGAAACCTAGTTTCTTAATAATTTCAAAATTAATAAGGTAGATGTGGATTATCTAATACAAGTGAAAGGTTTGGGAAGCTATAAAACCAGTTTAATCACCATGTTCTGACTTAAGAAAATGTATGTACTAAGTCAGGAATATGACAGGTTTTGTCCATTCGTTTGTTGTGTTTGAGTTTTTAATTTTGCCATTTATTAAGGGACTTCTGTTTTTTTATCAGTATTTTTGTTATTTTACGTACTTTTATGAATACATTAAAAAGAACACAAATGTTATGATTAGACTTTTTAAGATGAAATGATACGTAAATTTTTTTATTTCGGTCAATGACTTTAGGTAATTGATATTTTATGGTTGACACAAGTGGGATGTTTTTATTATTTTTTTTATATCATCTTGTGTTTTCTCTTTTTCTGTCTACAAATTAACATTCTGCCGATTTACCATGTAAGTTATTTCATACGATTTTTATTTGACCTTTGATTATCATTTATATCAACAGAATATAATGTTTCAGTCTTATACTGATAGTATTAATGCTTAAAACAGTGAACTGCGATATTGTCGGTTATAAAAATGGTCATTTACGGTTAAAGAGAATTAATCAAATTTTACAGTCTGCTTATCTGGAAAATTATTCTGTCTGAACTGGAATCGGGATATCTGACAGAAGCAATTAATTTGTAAGATGAATACAAGAGTTAGTGTTCATTTCGTTTAACTTTAATCAAACCTAAAATTATTTTTTATTTATAGATTAATCTTAATTTGTATAAATTGTGTATGCATGTTGGGAATTATAAACGTCTGGCTTAACAATGTAATACTTCATTTTTTTTATAATGTTTAAAAAAACTCTCCCGCCGATCATACTTGCTGTAAAGATTATACAAATTTTATATTTTACAATTAGTTGCATAGAAAAAACTTGAAAACTTACAAACATGATCAAGTATTGTCTTATTGTGATATTTTCGTTCTGTCCCCCATTTGGAATTTCCTTAGGTTGTGGTAGTGTTTCACATCTTACCAGATATTTGAAAGTAGTATTGCGTGATTCCCGACATGTATTCTAGCTACCTCGAGTGAATTTTAACAAAAGAGTTTGAATCATGGTTCTGAAAACGGTTTTGACCCTATCCAAGATTTTTTTAAGTGATAATGCCCATAGTGGATACTATTTCTAACTGATCGAATTGTAGTCTACATGTGCCAACATTGTCACAAAAGGACTGGTTTCGTTTTTAATGGTTAATCGAAGGCATTTTGAAATTTCGTAAAATGTTTTATCTATAATATAACAACCTTTATAGAATCTGCACAACAATCGTAAACTTATTGTGTGAAACACAGAAAAGCCCCAGCAGTACTAGTTCATACACTTTATTAGTTTTGGCCTCTCCTTAAAAACAGAAGACCCATTATCTTGATATAATCTTGTTTGTTTATTAATCCTTTACATATTTACCAGGTTGCCGGAGGTGATGTTGAATTCCTTTAGCAACCAAGGATAGTATGCTTATCATATTGTTCTTCCGTTTTATAATATTATCATAACATAAATAGCAAATACCTTCGAGTGGTGAAATTATATTATTAAAGTACAATTTATTTTCAGAACATTGGTACTGAATATTATCATTCGCTCTAAATTAAAAAGTTTCACATCAATCATCAGCCTTTTACAGATATACATGGCTTCGTCTGTAAATCTGCTTTATAGATAAGCAATCTGGTATATTTTATTACTGTTGCTAACCAGGAAGTCTGCAATATCAGTATATGTAAATCACCAACACAGTGCATAAAAGTGTGCATCAATTTATCAGACAACTTTCGATATCTAATCATGGTATTCGGATATTTAACAGACTAATATATTACGGGAGAACAATGTGTCAAAAAGAAAGGCGGAGATACCAAAAGGATATGTTAACTTATAACCGATAAACAACGGATCATATTATGGCAAAACACAAAAAAGCCAAAAGAAAAACGTTTTATTACACAAAAAAACAATATATAAAACAAACAAACTAGCAACACGAATCCTACAAAAACAGCGTGAATCTGATGTTCTTAGAAGGAAAAACAGATCCTGCTCTGATTGGGGTACTAGTATTTGTTGTTTACAAACTTGATGATACATCTAATTTGTTACATTAGAAGAAAAGAGGATAGGCTCCCTGTTGGGACATATTCGTCGTCATCTCTTAAACAATATCCCATATTTGTTATCCAACTGGTGATGGTAAAATTTCCGAAGGGTTAACCTTAACTTCACACTACTTGTATGTGTGCTCATGTAAAAACAATTCATGGTGATAAGTCTTATTTGGCGATATTACAATTTTATAACGAAAAATGGATCATATCCGTCATCATCTCTTAAACAAAAAAAACCAAAGCTGTCATCAAACTTGTGATAACGTCCATACAATTTTCGAAAGCATGACTTAACTTAACGACTTGAAAACCTTGGTTAAATAGCCACTTTGTAAGTAGCAAAACGTAAAACAACAAAAATACGGAATAAGGAAAAAATTGAAAATTACAAAAATCGAAAGCACAAATGCATCAAACGAATGGATAAAACTGTCATATTCCTGACTTGGTACAGGAATTTCCTTATGTAGAAAATGGTCTATTAAACCTTGTCTTAAATAGCTTAACCTCTCACTTGGATTACAATCGCATACAATTCTATTTTATTGACATGACAACGATGTGTGAACAAAACAATCAAGTCATAATAGGTAAATATGTAAAAATAGGGGTACAGCAGTCAACATTGTGTTAAAATTTTACTTACTATAATACAAACAAGCAAATATGTCAACAAAGATTAACAAAAGGTAAATAGACAAATCACAATCCTCTATCAATGAAATATAATCATGGTGGATATAAACTCGTAAATATCGTATCAACTGTAGTTATATATGTATACGCAGGCGCTACTGGAATGATGCTTTATAGAAACAGAAATGAGTTATTTGGTCTTTTTAACCATTTTTTTATTCGAGAGTCGCTGATGAGTCTTTTGTAGACGAAACGCGCGTCTGGCGCAAATACAAAACGTCAGTTCTGGAGTTTATTTGCAATTACGAAGCTAAACTGCATCTCATTAGTCGTTAAAGTTGTACAAATTACTCAAATGAACCTTATTTTCAATTTCTAGATTTAAGTAAAGATATGAGACAGACTGTCATGTATCTGGTATATCTTCTAATTCAGTTTTTTCAAATTTGATGTGCTTAGACCACTTAGATACAGATGTGGCATGTTTACAAATTCTACCCGAAACGATTTATGATTGAATGGATCCAACATCTTCAAAAAATCACAGTTGTAAAATTCATCAGAGAAACTTATCTGTCGTAATAATTTTTTATACAAGTGGCTTAATTCGTATTCAATTTTTTTAAATGAATTAAACTGGAAAAATTAATCATAATAAAATGCTTTTTAGATCACGAACATGACATCAATTGTAAGTTTTGCGGACGTTGTGACAAAACTACTATACTTTTATATGTGATCGGATAACTTGAATATTTATAAGATATTCAAATGGAAATATACGTTTACTAAGAATCGCTATATTCTAATATCTAACCATGCATATTTTATATACACACTGGATGGAACTTTTCAACTTTTTGTGTGGTAGGGGTGAGGCTTTGGGACATTGAGTATCCTACTCATTTCGTATATTTAAATAATAAAAAAAAAAACTGATTTGTCACTAAACTGTTGTTTCAAATTGTAATCGTATTTCATATTTTAAGATTTAAACTGGGAAAAATAATCATCATAAAAACAGATAAGATCACGAGCATGACATCAATTACGTTTTGTGGGCGTTTTGGCAAAATGACTATACTTTATTTTTGGATCGGATATTTCTGTTCAAATTGTACTTTTGCTACATATACCAATTGCTATATTCTATAAACTTACCATGCTCATTGGATATACACTCGGTGTGGTGGTGAAGAGGCACTTCAATCTTTTTTGTGCTAGGGGTGAGCAGCTTAGACATTAAATATCCCACCTTTTTATCATATTTTGAGAATAACAAATTTACACACCCTATCAAGTATTTTCGACAAAAATATCTCTCTAGCTATATGCTTACGATACCGGTATTTGATTGAGAGATAACGCGATTTGAAAAATATTTCTATAAACTAATGTTTGCAGTTTTTATAGAATACCAGAGAAAATATTGACTTAAATAGAAGAATTTCATAACAGTGTGGACATTGACACCTGGTATTTACATGATATCTTATCGTTTACTGGCTGTCGACAACAAAGTATTCATGCAAAAATGTCGGGGGCCTCTCAACGGGGATATACATATTTACTTTCTTTACACATGTTCATTCGAAAAAGTCGTTGAATGAAAGTTAAAAGGAATTTTATTTTGAATATTTTTATATACTTTTGATAATATTAAGATGTCCAAGAAATTATTTCTATTTCACCGTCTGAGATTGTATAGATTATATTGAGGTTAGTTATACTCAATTTTTAGTACTGTTCTGTGTTTATGCTATCTGCTTGTGTATGTGTGTGAATGTTTTAGCTATTGGACGAGTTCTAGTCTTTGTCTTACTTCATATTGTCCAAGTGTTTTTTGATTTTTTTCTTCTTATAAAACAGTCACTTTCGTATTCTTTTTTTTTTGCATAGACATCTGATCTAGTAAATGTTAGTGCAAAATGCTTTGCTGTTTTCTGTTGCAAGTTTGTGATACAGGAAATACTCTTATACTTAAAAGAGGGACGAAAGATACCAAAGGAACAGTTAAACTCATAAATCTAAAACAAACTGACAACGCCATGGCTAAAAATGAAAATGACAAACAGAAAAACAATAGTACACATGACACAACATAGAAAACTAAAGAATAAACAACACGAACCCCACCAAAAACTAGGGGTGATCTCGGGTGCTCCGGAAGGGTAAGTTAACTGCGACAACTGTTCCTATCTTAGTGGTGTATTGAAGGGTGTAATCCTAAATGTGCTATATTAAGTATAAAGATGATCATTTGTTTGAAGAGCTTTTAGGTTAGCTGAATATACTGTGTATGAATAAGTATGAAATAGATTCAAAAGACTTAAATGACAATAGCACATTTTTACTAACACAGTATGCTAAAGTAATTGCTTATATACAAATTTGAATATGACACGCTATAACGTACCTAGAATACACAATAATTTAGCAAAAACTGGCATTATTTGCGCATACAGTTCAGGACTCAAAATGACATAGTAAATAGAAGAACATATTGTTAATGTACAAAATAACAAGGAAGATTTCTCGCTTTCAACCGAGATGATCCGAGCAAAATTTTGAAAATAAAAAAAAAAAAACATTTAAATCTCTTTTAAATATATTGGACTAAACAAAATTGACGGAACCTGATTGAATCGCAGCATTAACAATGTTCATGCATAGATATTAATGTTTAATCTTAGATTATAATAACCACACGAAGAAACTATGTGTCTTGATCGTGGTTTAAATATTCGAAAAATAATGCATCATCTATCGATCTGGATTATGGAACCATGTCACCTAACTTAATATAACCTAGTTAATTTTATATCTTGATCAATTTTGCAGATTTTTCTTTAGGGTGAAAAACCTCGTACATTTTAAATATGTCAGAAGATGTGTTTTATGTTTTCTTATTTTAGTGCAAGTCTCTTATCTTTATATTAATGAAAAAGACTGGTGCAGTATGGGTTTCGCTCATTGTTGAAGGCCATGTTTTGGTCTATAGTTGTTTATTTCTCATTTCATTTGGTCTCTTGTGGAGATTTTCCTCCATGACAATCATGCTTAATCTTCTTATTTTTATATAAGTACATCTGGAAATAGTTGGAAAAAGCATGGTTTGATTAAACGAAGTATGGTTACAAATTATAATTGATTTGTAATAGTCTTTTAGTAAATACATATAATCTCTAAAATTATGTATACATAGAATGGGCTGTACACATTCCATTAAGGCTCAACATTGGGTTAACTTCAAAGACATGAAGTAAAATTATACTAACGTTAGTGTACTGTTAATTAGTAAGGTTTAATACAGATAGTTTGCATTTATTTAGTTAATAAAGATTTTGATTTATAAAACCCAGATGTGAACAGCTCATAATGACAACGCATGGTTTTATGACTTCCTACATGTATCATCTAGAAAAGGGGGAAATCCAAGATTATTTATAGAATGTATGGTTACAAATTATCATTGATTTGTTATAGTCTTGTAACAAATGCAAAGAATTTCTACAAAATAATTATATAAAAAAAGTGGGTACAAAATGTATGGTTTTACTTCAAAGACGTAGTAAAATGATACAGGTGCACTGTTAATTTATAAAATATATAAAGTTAGTTTGTAGGCAATTCTTTCTTGTTAAGATAGATTTAATAAATATGTAAAACTCAGATGTCGACAACACATATTGACATGCATTGAATGGAAGTAACGTTTGGTTCAATTTAAAACCAAAATAACAAATATAACAATTGTCTTTCAAGTTGTAATAGTTAACTATTATTATATATCATATTATCAGTAGCATTGAAGAGGTGCTTTATATTTTAAAAGAGACGAAAGATAGCAAAGGGACAATCAAGTTTAATGTGTCTGTTGTTCTACTGTTTTTCTAATAGTTCGTGTGTTGCCCTCGGTTTTAGTTTGTTACCAGCATGGATTTGGTTTTATCAAATTATGACCTTTGAACAGCGGTAAACATTTGCCTTTAGGTACCCTTGAGATGGATATAGTTCCCATCTACTTCCATTGATAAGGTACAATCTTCTGTATCAACTTTACAATTAATATACAATGTTCTTGAATTATACATTGTAGATTTGTGTACTGACGTTGTTATCATCTTAATAACGTGTTGTAGTACTCTTATTTGTTTTTTTGAATATTACTTTCACTGTTTAGTTTATTTTTGGTGATAATAATTTGACGTCGCTCGATTCCCATACATCCAGTCATTGTGTTACTGTGCTATGGTAAATATTTGTATTCTTGTCTTTCATTTTTCCTAATGTGCTTTGTTCATAAGCCCTTTTGTGTTTCTTTGTTGACGTATTTGTTTGTTGCTATAGTGATTGTGATAATAACACAATGGTATGTGTTGTACGAAAGACTAAGGATTTTAGATTACCTTAGCCGTATTTGCCATACATTTTTGGAATTCTGGGTCCTAAATGCTCTTCGACTTTGTACTTGTTTGACTTTATAACTATATTGATCTGAGCGTCACTGATGAATTTTATGAAAACGAAACGCGCGTCTGGTGTATTAAATTATAAGCCTGGTACCTTTGATAACTACTTGTTCCCTTATTTTTGACATTGTAACTATTATGTATGTTTGTTTTGTTCACACATCGTCGTCAATATAAAATGAAATTCGATTGTTATACTATTGGGAGAGGTTCAGCTATCTATAAAACCAGCTTTATACCATCCTTTTCAACAACAAAAAATGTCTGCACTAATTCAAGAGTATGACGGATGTTATCCATTCGTTAGATATGTTTGATCTTTTGATTTTGCCATTTGTTTAGGGACTTACAGTTTTGAATTTTCCTCGGAGTTTGGTACTCGTGTATAAAATCATGGTGATATATCCGTTATTATTTTATATATATAATTTATTATACGTATGAATAAAAGTAGAATTGTGATATTTTTCAATACATCTACCATTCGTTACAATTAATATGACATAATTTCTGCATGGAAACATTCGGTATTTGGAGTCAAGCCAAACTCTAAACCCCCCAAATTTCAAAGCGTTAACTAGAATTTATAAATATTTTTTATCTCGACTTTGTCAAACCTGTTGTATCCGGGTCGATCCTCTTTTTAACACCTCCTTAAGGGTACATTTTGATGAGTTTGAGCTTTTAAATTTGTCATTTTATGCGGAACTTTCCTTTTTGAATTTTTCCCGGAGTTCCATATTTTTGTGATTTTACTTTTTTGTAAAAAGTTGTAACTTTGTTTCCGTTCTGAAAACGCACGAAATATCTATCACTTGGCTTTAATCTATCAATTGTTATAATGAATTAACCAATTTAGACACCGTAGTCTGGGTAATAGAATGAAATTCATAACAGTGTAGCTATGGCCATTCATTGACTGGGGAAAATTAGGTGAACGTTCGTCTGTAATGCCCACTGCTCACGACGTACTTATCATAGAAATTTAAACTGTGAGGTCACCAAAGGTTCTAAACGCCTAAATAAAATAATTAAAAATACTTATCAGGAATAACCTTTGTAATTTGAAAATAAATAAAAATGGCCTTCAACACGGAGTCTTGGCTCACACCGAACAGCAAGCTATAAAGGTTGAATACTTAAAATTCTTTACTTGATTTTTTGTTATGGTTTGACCATCAATTTTCCTAATATGATATCGCACGTTCTTTCAGATTATTTTTTTTACTTAATTGGCTTTAAAAGTTACAATGCATGATGTTGTCTGTTTATGTAGTTCATATGTGTTTTTCGTTTCTCGTTGGTTTTCCCGTTTGAATGGTTTTACACTAGTAGTTTTGGGGCCCTCTATAACTTGCTGTTCGGTGTGAGCCAAGGCTCCGTGTTGCAGGTCGTACCTTGACCTATAATGGTTTACTTTTATGAATTATTACTTGGGAGGAGAGTTGTCTCATTGGCACTCATACCACATCTTCCTATATCTATCTATATCTATACATTTTTTTTCAACAAAAGAATACATCACAAGAATAAATTATATAGGTTTTGTAAGAAACGTGAGAAATTGTGTTGGACTTGAAGATAAGGCAAAGTGACAAATATCTGAAAGAATGAATCGTTTTATGGTATTAAACAAAGAAATCAAATGATTTTTTAATTATCCAGAACTCTTCACAAACAAAACCCACATGTATACGCATTGAATAAATAGTAGGCCATTCTTAAATGATCACACCGTAGAAGTAGTTGTGCTCTTAATCAATGAGGTATTTTGTGAATTAACCCCATCAACTTAATAGTTTTTTTTACAATGGATAAACCTATTTTTTTTATCATTATCAAATAATATCATCTCTGAACATTGTTATTCTTATAAATGACACGGTTGTATGTGATGATTATAATAAATATTTAAAACAATTCCTTTCAAGCTTTGTAAAAAGAAAGTTTCATTTTATGTATCGGAATGTGTAACAAGTGAATATTTCAATCCCCACTGGAAGGCCTCTGACAGACTGGGTGAGCATAAAATCATAGCCGTTGACAAACAAGTTACAACCTACAAACGTTTTACTGTCGACCACACTGTTATGCAATTAATTCTATATGGTATTAACAGATATTGTACCAATTTGAAATGTTTGCCACCGACAAAAAATTCAAGATTGAAACCATAGCCAGTTTAACATAAATGAAATATGAATTAGGATATTCAAAAAAACAAATTCTTATATATCTGTGAAACTGAGGTCTTGTGAACATCAGATGGATGTTTATATATATATATATATATCTGATATCATACTTTATAATGTTGTCAGATTCAAGTATGAATAAATGTTGTCTTGGGATACATTTTATTATGTTCATTCGTTATGTTCTTCTCATATATGTTATGATGGTATGATACTAAACCCCTAACGGGAAGGATTGTGCCTGATGTTCATATGATGAAATCATAATCTTTCAGTCAGTTTAGTTGAAGTCTGGAGCTGGCATGTCAGTTAACTGCTAGTAGTCTGTTGTTATTTATGTATTATTGTCATTTTGTTTATTTTCTTTGGTTACATCTTCTGACATCAGACTCGGATTTCTCTTGAACTGAATTTTAATGTGCGTATTGTTATGCGTTTACTTTACTACATTGGTTAGAGGTATAGGGGGAGGGTTGAGATCTCACAAACATGTTCAACCCCGCCGCATTTTTGCGCCTGTCCCAAGTCAGGAGCCTCTGGCCTTTGTTAGTCTTGTATTATTTTAATTTTAGTTTCTTGTGTACAATTTGGAAATTAGTATGGCGTTCATTATCACTGGACTAGTATATATTTGTTTAGGGGCCAGCTGAAGGACGCCTCCGGGTGCGGGAATTTCTCGCTACATTGAAGACCTGTTGGTGACCCTCTGCTGTTGTTTTTTATTTGGACGGGTTGTTGTCTCTTTGACACATTCCCCATTTCCATTCTCAATTTTATTCGTCTTTGGAAATATTTGAAGCTTTTTTAATAAAAGTCCTCATCAGGAAGTATATCTGTAAACTCTACATATGATTGACATAATAAATTCAAATTCAAATTTATCAATTTAATTTCAAGCTGTTAACTAATTATTGCGAGCGATTATTTTTTTGCGACTTTTGCAAGGAGAAAATAACTCAAATCAATATCGTCGCAGATATGTTGACTTGGGACTTTCTATATACTAATGCATCACGAACACTTTTAAGAAACCGCTTAATATTAGTTTAGACAAGAAAAAACAAACTTGAATCATACTTTTACATTATTCAATGAACGGTATATGATCCATCGATGTACATCTTTTCTTACTGTGACATGTTGAATAGAAGGAATAATAATACAATGTGTTACATCTTTTATATTTATTTGTATACTTTTAATAATGAATGGTATTTCAATGTAATAAGGCTTGGAAATGCTGCAATACGACATCCACGAACTTAACACTGATTGACTAACTGAATGATGGTGATCTGAAATGAGAAAAGGAAACAAGTTATCATTAGAACCATATATGAAGTAAGTTGTGTCGAAAATTAATGACATAAACAGGCCCGAGAACACATTTATAAAATTCCCTATTGTGGATATTGTGTGTCTTTGGTCATGAATTTTAAGGTTGTCATATTAAAGTACTCTAGGTATTTGATAAAAAACAAAGTTGAAAAATAGTACATGTATGTCTGAATTTTTATTAACTTGATAACACAGCTGTTAATTTGACTAAGTACTTTTTTGTATATTAAAGTCCCCATTAGCAGACAAATGTCGTTAGAGCCGATGAAGATTTCTGTTATTTTGATATAATTTGTAATTTTCGTATAAATAAACAGTAGAACACTGCACTGTGAAAATTTAATTGAGCAAACGCAAATGGGATTTGAACTTATTTTTCGTACTGGGTCAATGTTTGTAAGACTTTTCAAAATAATAGTTGTAGTCCGTTTTATAAACCTTCAAAGTTGTCACCGTAAATGTTTTACTCCTTTACCCTTTTATTTTTGTAAGCATTCATTTTAAAAATTTATAGAACTCAAACGGACATAGTTTTAAAGGACACTGTCTTTTTTAAATGTTCAAAACTTAATTGCGCCAAATTATCCACATTGTAGGTGGTTGCCACAGTTTGCAGCAGAACGCACAGGATATATTGATCCGACTCAATCTTCTCCACTGAAAGCAATATCTTTCAATGTATTTGTACTTTGAAAATGGAGCTTAGAATTTTTAAAAAGGATTACACCAGTGACTCATTTCATCGAGCTGTTGTTTTCAAAATCTTAACTCAGTTTGTAAAACAGTTGGCGTTTGTAGCGGATAATAAGAGTTTAGATAGTTTAAATTTGTTTTCACCACTCTGATTCATTTTTATATGTGTTAAAAAAATATTATGTAATTTTAATAAAAGCAATAATGATTACACTTTAAACGAATTTTGAACATTTTCTTAATGTAATTACCTCATAAAAATGGACAAAATCGGTAGTAGCTATAATGGAAGACTTGGAATGCACAACTTAACAACGATCATGTCTTTCATGTTAGAAAAGTAAATTTGGTCCCAGGGATATACTGTATACCTGAAAATAAAAAATCAGAAGTCTGGGTTGTTGTTAGGTTTGTGCTCAGTCTTTAGTTTTCTTTGTTGTGTTTTGTATACTTTTGTATGCATATGCGTTATGGCATTGTCATACTTTTGACTTATGAGATTAAATGTCCTTTTGGTATGTTTCGCCTCTCTTAATTATTGCGAGTTGTTCCGAAACTGGTTGTTTAGAAGATTGTTTCAGCTTTGGCACATGCTATACTTTGATATGTATGTTACGACAATATACATATTTGAGCTTGGTAGATTCCTTATCAACTGACTTGTATAGTTTGCTCTTATGTTGTACTGTCCCAATGTAGGGGTTGGGGTTTACGCCAGAAATCATGGTTAACCACGCCTTATACTTTGTGTACCTGTCCCAAGTCAGAACTAAAGAAGCCTATAATTCAGTGGTTTACGTTAGTTGCTGTATATCATATTTGTTTTTCGTATAAATGTTCTGTTCATAAATCACACCGTAAGTTTTCTCGAAAAAGTATCAAATGTATTACATTTGTCATTTCGGTGCCTTTTTACAGCTTTCTATGCTGTATGTGTTTAACTTATTATTGTGTATCATAAATTTAAGATAATTTTGTTAAGTCACGTGTATCTTCAGATTGTTCTCTATGTTCAAATCTGCATATCAATTTTTATAACTTGGCGTATAAAATATTGCAGTAATTCGCAGGTCTAACGATTTGTCTCTTAGAGATTTCTATCTGTATAAATCACATATTAACATATGTTAGCAGTATCAATTATATACTTTATACGTACCTTTCAATCACTTAAAACCAACATAATAATGAGACTAACGAACACACTGACAGACACCAAAATGTCACACTATATGACAATGCTGTGTTTTGGGTTTGTTGTTTGTTTCTTTGTAACACTGGACGTTCTGTTCCATCAGCTACTGTTCCTAGGCAACAATTAAAATGTTGTATGCATATTATTTATAATGGATACTTGAAATAAAGATTTTACAATTTTATGGTAAAATTTGTATTGGTAATTACCTAATGAAAATTCCTCACATAACTCTTCGTGTTCTTGGTTTTTACATGCAACTGTTGTCTAACTTTAATTGTTCTCGACCAATTACCATTTCAACAATCGTTTCTTTTTTCGATATTTTTACTTATTATGTCTGTTTGTTTTGTTCAGACATCTTTGTCATTTTTCTGTCAATATAATGGAATTTTAAGGGACTGTCATTAAATGTAATATCAGTATTTAGTTCAAATATAATCTTAAATCAATCCTATTTCTATCTTATTCATTCAAATGTGACGTCATTTTTCATTTTTTGATGATCTGTTTTACAAATTCAAATGTGACGTCATTTTTTTGTCATTTTTTACAATTTTACACGAAATTTTCTAATATGACGTCACTTGGCGTTGAGGTTTTAACTTATTCGGATGTGTTGCATTTTATCGGGTTATGTAATGTATTTCGGTTGTTTCCTGTAATAAGTTAAAATACTTCGGTTTTATCATGTACATTTTTTGTATAGTCATTTTATAAAATTTACTGTTTGCAAAAGTATAAATTATTTTAAATAATAGGGATGTTCTGGTACCTAACAGAAAACTCTGGTCGTTTTTGGCACAACTTTTTTGAACTTTCGGTCCTCGATGCTGTTCAACTTTGTACTTGTTCCGGCTTTCAAACTTTTGTATCTGGGCGTCACTAGTAAGTCTTGTGTGGACAAAATGCACTTCTGGCATATTAAATTTTTTTAACTTGTTGCCTTTTGTTAGCTATTATTCGTGTGTTTCTTTGTCAATTGTGTTCTCCTATTTATTAATATTGTAGTCCTGTAATGTTGTGTTGTTATTTTAATGTTATATTTCACATGGCCATAAAAGAGGGAGGTTTGGCATGCCACAAAACCAGGTTCAACCCACCATTTTGTTCCTTTAAAAATGACCTGTACCAAGTCAGAAATATGGCCATTGTTATATAATAGTTCGTTTCTGTGTGTGTTACGTTTTAACGTTGTGTTTGCGTTGTGTCGTTTGTTTTCTCTTATTTTTTAGTGTGAATTCACATTACTATAAGACGTGTCACGGTACTTGTCTATCCCAAATTTATGTATTTGGTTTTGATGTTATATGTGTTATTCTCATAGGATTTTGTCTGGTCCGTTTCTGTGTGTTTTGATGTTGTGTCGTTGTTCTCCTCTTGTGTTTAATGCGTTTCACTCAGTTTGGTTTGTTGCCCCGATTTTATTTTTGGCAATGGATTTATGAGTTTTGAACAGCGGTATACTACTGTTGCTTTTATTTATCATACAAGTGAGAGGTTTTGCTAGCCACAAAACCAGGTTTAATCCACCATTTTTTACATAAGAAACTGTATGTGCCATGTCAGGAATACTACAGGTGTAATCCATTCGTTAGATGTGTTTCTGCTTTTGACTTTGACATTTGCTTACAAACTTTCCGTTTAGAATTTTCCTCTTAGTTCGTTTTTTTTTTTTGTTAATTTGTATTTGTTAACTCGCATACATTTTTTTTCGACGGAGGAGGTATATATGATAAGCACAATTGGTTGGCACCAGAAATGGAAAAAATATTGCAATATAGATACTTTACAATATTTGCAATACATAATCATGACGAAATTGACAAATTTAGCATGACTAATAGCAGTACCCGAATATGTGCATTGTATTGTCAAAAACAGCCATATTTATGTAGCAGAAGCATTCTACTTTTTAATTAATACTAAACGATTATTTTTCACAATTTTCTAAAACTGCTATATTTTGGGCAAAAAGGGTCTTACTAAACCCTACTCTTTGTCTATTTTGTACAAAGTTTTTTGCAAAATCCTATATTATAAGTCATGCTAAACCAAATACTAAGTGACATAGTTAACCACAATAACAAATTGTCGGCAAATATCCTTGAACGTTTTTTATAATTGTTTTGTAATGTGCAGAGTGGTGCTCTCGCTGTACGTAGCATCGAATAGAACGTTCTCATTCCAACATGAAGTGTACAATTCTTACAACATATGCTTAACTGACATGGGGAGAAGTCCTGTTGACCATATTCCAGGCATCCCAGTCATTTGAGAACAATGTACCCGATGTGCTTTATTGATGTATTTTGAATCTCTGAATGGTGTCATTGGAGAGATTTGTAATATTTTTTATATCTTTTGAAGTAAAAGGTGGTCTTGAGTTGTCTCATTGGTAATTATACCACACCTTAATTATTATATAATTACTGTATACATTGGTATATTCTTCGTGTAATTGTGTTTTTTAGAGTTGCGTTAAACTGCTGACGTATACATTGGACAATAGAGTCACTGATTTCGGTCAGAACTTCAAAGCTTAACAAATCGTAACAAATAGATTCCCTATGTTATAAAAAAAAATAGAGACTTTTAAGAATCATGCAAAATGTATTTACAGTGAAATAATTTAATTCTGAACATTTGAAGAATTTGATAGGCAAAGTACACTTAGGTCTCTTACCTCGTTTACTCGGTTTACTGTCTGCTATAAAATAAAACAAAAGATATTATGAACATACAAGATAATGCATCACAAATCTAATTAATTAACAATAAATATACTATTTCATCTTAGATTACATATCCTACTAATTAAATAGCATAAATTCATTATTCATCACAAAATGTGTAGGATCAAAGATTTCTTAGATTCCAATTCATCGTGTACATTTTGCGTTTCTCTGTTATGAATGTTTTGCATGTGTTAGTGTTGTATTTCTGTCACGTAATATTTTAGCGATTTTATTTTACATCGTCATAAGGTATGGCATGCATTCAAACCAGGTTCAACCCACCATTTTTTCCAAGTCCCTATGGACTAAGTCAGGAATATGGCAGTTGTTATCGTTTCTATGTGTTGATGTTTGTTTGAGGGTTTTTTTTTGGCACTTCTGTGTTTCTGTTGTTCCTTTATTTTCCTATGGTAGTTGATGTATTTCCCTCGGTTTTGGTTTGTGATCCGGATTTGTTTTCTCTCGGTCGATTTATGACTTTTGAACACCGGTATCAATAATGTGGTCATTTTTATAAATTTCCTGTTTACAAAATTGAATTTTTCGTAAGACTAAGGATTTTCTTAACCCAGGCTTAGATTACCTTAGCCGTTTTTGGCACAACATTTTGGAATTTAGAATTCTCAATGCTCTTCAACTTTGTACTTGTTTTGGCTATATAAATATTTTGATATGAGCGTCACTGATGAGTCTTATGTAGACGTAACGCGCGTCTGGTGTACTAAATTATAATCCTGGTACCTTTGATACCTATTTATAGTTATTTTAATTAGATTTAAGTTTATTTAATCCCAACAAACAATTTTATATTTGAATAGTTATGCTTAGTTATTTGAAGCAGTTAACTGCTAGTAGTCTGTTGTTATTTATGTTATTATTGTCATTTTCTTTATTTTCTTTGGTTACATCTTCTGACATCAGACTCGGACTTCTCTTGAACTGAATTTTAATGTGCGTATTGTTATGCGTTTACTTTTCTACATTGGTTAGAGGTATAGGGGGAGGGTTTGAGATCTCACAAACATGTTTAACCCGCCGCATTTTTGCGCCTGTCCCAAGTCAGGAGCCTCTGGCCTTTGTTAGTCTTGTATTATTTTAATTTTAGTTTCTTGTGTACAATTTGGAAATTAGTATGGCGTTCATTATCACTGGACTAGTATATATTTGTTTAGGGGCCAGTTGAAGGACGCCTCCGGGTGCGGGAATTTCTCGCTACATTGAAGACCTGTTGGTGACCCTCTGCTGTTATTTTTTATTTGGTCGGGTTGTTGTCTCTTTGACACATTCCCCATTTCCATTCTCAATTTTAACTATGTATATTTTTTTTGTGTCCTTTATGCCAATAACCCCAGAGTTCCCTTTACTCATATTTTTATTGCAGCATGTAGTTTCTACTATTCAACAGAAAAGTCTGTGAAAAACATTGACGAAGAGCATTTTTTTTTAACGATGATGACGATTGAAGTTTAAAGTCCTGTCGTAAATTAGATGCATATTAAGGACGGAAACATGTTATAGAAATATGAACATGAACTCTGCATTGTACTAGACCGACACAAATACTAGTAGCCAGATTTTTAACCCACTTTGTTTGACCCGGATGGGCGACTGAAACAACAACATCCCGCACTCTAGGCGAGCACTTTACCTTTTTACTAGACCACCTTATCGAAGCTGTTATGCCTTTTAATGAATTATAGTTCAGATAACCAAGTTTATAGTGTATTTCTTCCATTTGTCTATAAGTTTACACAGTCATATATGTTCTGTCTTTCTTGCCTATGTGTATAACAAAACTAGAATTGACCAATTTGTTTAGGTCTAGGTGAAAGTTAAATACCTACCATTAATAGTATCTACTAGAAGTACATGTTTTGATACTTTCAATCCATTTGCAAAATGTGCTTGACATAAATAATTCCCGCCATAATTTAAGTTAGCTTTTCCAATGTCTAATTCACTAAACAATGAAAATACATCTGATCTCTGGTATGTTACAATCCGGATATTATGGTCCTGTCCGTTTACAATGTGTGTACCGTTCAAAAACCATCTAATATGTTTCGGTGTTCTTCTAAAACCTGATACATTACATGTTAATTTTACAGATTGTCCTTTCGTAGCACGTGTCGGACCTGTGATGTTGATATCTATAAAAAAAATGTTTTAGTGTTACAGTTTACTTATATCATTTGTTTCATTTGCATACCCACATCTGCACAAAAAGGTTAAGATTCAAAACAGTTATGTGCAATCAAATTAAAAACAGTCAAACGTTTCATATATTCAACATGGAATTTTTTTTTTTTTTGTTCTCCCATTGTTGTCAATGAAATAATGGAATTATGTGAAACTATCATACAAATGAGAGGTTTAACTAGCTATAAAATCATGTTCAACCCACCATTTTCTACATAAGGAAATGCTTTTACTAAGTCGTTGTAATCCGTTTGATGTGTTTCAGCTTTTGCTTTTGCCATTTGATAAGGGACTTTCCATTTTGATTTTTCTTTTGGAGTTCGGTATGTTTGTTGTTTTACTTTGTATTGAATACACAATTTGTTCATCAATGTGAAAAGATAACTGAAACTGATGGGTAACCGGATTAAGTAATATAAATGCTACCATTTTATATATACATATATCTCAGTAGATTTGAAGGTAAAGATGCTAAAGAGACCAATTAGGAAAACTTCAATAATCCTTTTTGTCTTAGATTCTATTTTTGGTAAAATAGTCTGTCAGTGCCAATTTTGAGCAATAAAATCTCTAATAATAATTGACATTAATATGAAATCGAATTCCATGTCCCTGCGGTCGCCTAATTTTAAGTTCTTTTTTTGGAAGGATGGAGGAAGATTAGAAAATGCCATATATTATCAATGGTATATATAGACTAATTCTCCTTAGAGCATTATTTTCTCTCATGTACAATCTATATTCCAAACATATCTTTGCTGATCAAGTGAAACCATGCTCTACCCCCACTTTTTATTTTCACAGTTCTTTCTAATTTTGTCTGTCAACTGTTAAAAATCGAGAACCATGCACTGATATGTCTTATGTTGCCGAAACAATCGTCTGGCATACATTTGTACCTAATTATACGCCTGCTAGTTTGTTGAGGTTTTTTTTTATCCGGATGTGAATATTACAAATTGAAAATACTTCCAGTTATAATTTATGTTTACTTAGAAAATAATGTGTATTTCCGTCTACAAAGACAAAATCAACAGATCGAGAAAATTGTAAAAATTAGGAATATCCTTTCTTACTTAAACAAAGCAAATAAAGATCGTCATAGTCTTTATCAATACTGCTTTATAATTCCACCCACAAATATTGGCGTTTCTTTTTTGTTTTGTTTTGTTTTGCTGAGAGCGATTTCCGTTACGGTTTTTTATTTCTCAAGTGTCCTTCTTTGATCTTCTTTTAAACAAACAATGAGTGCAAATAAAACTATATCCAAAAACATCATACATTTTTCATCGGAATCAGCCAACATGAAGCTAAATATACTCACATCTTCTGTCATGACCAGGCTCATCTGGAAATTACATAAATTTTTAAATATAACCAACAGCACATGCAATGCCATGAGATTTATCGTCAAATTGTATCAATAGTTAATTAAATTATGTTGGGTAACATTCCATTGTAATGTTAATTTTTAGAAATGATTCTTCAGTTAAACATCCAGATTTATAAAATTGTAGATAGTTACGGTGTATGATGCGTTCTTCAATTTAATATGATTTAATCAGCAATCATAATAAAGACGATTTTACTGTCAATAAACTGTTTACGAATTACAATGAAATTCCAATGGCATTTAATAAGTAAACCGTTTGCAGATCATAATAGTTAATTTTCAAATAAGATTAACGTGCCAAAATTTCGTCTAAGAAATGTTATAGTATTTCTTTTTTCATCCTATTCGATTAAAACACAACAAATAACCTCAAAAAAAAATATTGCTTTCACCGTTGTTTATTACCTTCCTGTATCTGAATATACTATTTCGGTCATTGAAATTGAAAAATGGTAACACAATTGTCTATACAAAGAGCTATGAAATCCGTCATTTTTATCTGCATGCACTATGCGAAAAGCATTGTAACCGATATTCTTTTACTTGTACTGTTAAGTTAGTTTTTTGAGATATTCTTTTGAAGTGACTCTGTGGTTATGTAAAACATCATACTTTGAACGACAAAATTATTTCATTTATTAATATTACTTTTACTTATGGATCTTGACATACTATGAATGACAAAACTATTTTATTCAATAATACTACTTTTTCTGTTAAGTCTGTTTGTTATGATATACATTTGACGTGAAACTGTACTTATGTATTCAAACGCGCAATTTTACCCCAGTACTGAAAACCTTTATGGGTAGACTTTACATAGATATATGAAGTCGTATAAGAAAAACAAAATGAGTATGTTAAATTTTATGTATGCCTGTTTGTGCTTCTTCGTTACATTTGTTGTTTTTATAGTGATATTAAGATGATAACACAATATTGACTGTTGTACCCCTATTTTTGACATTTTTTACTCTTTGGGTATGTTTGTTTTGTTCATGCATCGTTGACAATGTAATGGAATTTGATACGACTGTCATACAAGTGAGAGGTTTAGCTAGCTATACAAATCCACCATTTTCTACATTAGAGAATGCCTGTACCAAGTCAGGAATATGACAGTTGTTACCCATTCGTTTGATGTGTTTGGACTTTGATTTTGCCTTTTGATTTTGGATATTCCTTTTTGAATTTTCCTCGGAGTTCAATATTTTTGTGTTTTTACTTTTTTCTTTAACTCTTCCTGTATGCGATTTCCATATTATAATTATCAGATTTAGAAACTTCGTAATAAAATGACTACACGTCGTGTGCACCTGTTGATTGAAGTTCGTATGGTCACGTGAACACTAATGTTTCATAATAGCATTCGTGTTTTGCTTTGCTTTCTAATTGAAATCTATATCATATCTCCTTGAAAGTATCATCGGTTTGAAAAAAATCTTATCAATATTTATTACATGTTGCTATTCTTGTTTAAATAAAGATAACAAATGTTAACTTAAAATGTCTCTAAAAATATATCTTAAATTTTATGAAGTCGTATTTTTGACGCCATTTTAAATGTTCCCAAGAGAACTTCAATTACATTTAGTAATTGTATTCCCAATTGCCCAGCACGACAAAACATAAACAAATTGCATTAATGGCACTTCAACAAACTTTTATTGAAATCTAAACTATCTTACCAATAATGTGAAGTTGAACATATCTCTTTATGTCGTCCTTGGTACTAATCTGACACTCATAAAACCCAGCATGGCTCGGCTGAACGTTTTCAATAATCAGATTCCATTCGTCTTTGTATGGAATGTGCTTTATTCCATATTCAGGGTTACTAACATATACAAATTTACCAACTGTCAATGGGTGAGGTTGATCCTCTCGCTTCCAAATCACCTAAAACATACAATTCAAATTCATTCAAATTGTAATAACGTTTGGCTAAACAGGAAATTACCATTTTTATTTCTAGAAACCAGACTAATTATTAGAACCTTAACCATGATAATGAGTACTCGTATTACTTTTTTTTTTAATAATGGCAGTTTTAAATTAAAGGATAATAGCAACTTGCAATTCTGTTCTGTTTGAACAACTTCAAATTCTGATATGCATGCAACGCTGGTTTGCAAGTTGTTTCTTCAAATAGGAATATTTTAGTCATCTGTCTTTTAAGTTGATTAGTCTAATTTTATTTAATGTTTTCATTCTTCATTCATCTTTTTTACAAAATTCTATTGAGTATATAACAGTGGGAAGTGAGTCATTGAATTATTTACATATTGTCATGATATCGTGAATGATAATAGTCAGAAATGACTAGAAGCAAAAATAGCAAAATGCCATAGTATTTGTCACAAACTTATCAATAAGTACAAAATTCCCATCCGTTTAGTTTAAACATTTTTATTTATTATAGTGGATTGGGAAACAAGTAATTATAACTTATATTAACCCCTTTCCACTTTGTGGGTGCGAGTGCTTCCTTGTGGCGGCATTAGCATACCCTTTTTCGAAATCTACAAGGGTGTCTTTTACGTACAAGAGAAATAGCTCTCTTTCAACACGGGTCAATCATTTATCGCCCCCTTCCGACGGACCAGCATCGTTTCTCAATGTAGCCCCAATGCAAACATGAAAGCATTTTCAATGTACCCCCATCACTATCAGCCGTTTAGTGGCGTGACATACATCATTTGCAGTATTGTATACTGTTATTATGACATTCAAGTTGTAACGCTAACGTATTATTGGCGCTAATGACTTGTGGCGCAAAAGGACGGGGTTTTTTTTTAGCGCAAACTGTTTTCTCCAAATTGAACTTAGACCTAAGCGTCGTTGTATAATCTGGACGCGACTTATCTCCCCTTTGTACATACAGAAGTACGAGAAACTCATTCCTTTCTTGGCAACATACAAATGTCAGTTTTTACTTGTCTGTTAATCCGAAAGGGTAGACATAAGTGGTAGGGTGTTTTGAAAATGCTTTCATGTTGGCATTTTGTACATTGTGTCGTTTAGTAACTTGCATTGATGTGTACTTTAAATCTCCCTTTTATTTGTATAGACGAACTGACATTTCTTAATATTCTAACTCTAAAAATATGTTTTGTAACATGTATACCAATCGCTTTGTTTACAAATTATTTACATTAGCTCAACATTTTCTATGTCCTCTTTAATGGTACATGTAATTCCATAGTACTATTAGATAACATACAATATAAGGTAATATGTATACATAGAATACTAATGGATAAATGTCTATGAAGTTTATATCGATACAAAAAGCCGGACATGACTTGAACGCTAAAGTAGAGAAGAATGACATGAAATATAACAGAAACTGAAACAGCTATAATCACATTGTCTGGTGATAATCCTTAGGATATCAATCTCACTTGTGTCAGGTTTTATACAGATCTTCTGTAGAAGAGACATATAATACTTTGGAACATGTATATTTTTTCTGTTTAGATTCATTTGTAATAGCGGTCCAGTTTTGTAAGCATAGTACATTGAAAATAAGCTAAGAAAAATTTAAGTAAGAACAAAATGTTAATATTTTATAGATACAAAAATCGAAGTTTGTTTTGATACTGAATAATAAGTAAAACCACTGAACTCCGGTAATAATTCAAAGCAGAAAGTCCCTTATCAAATGGCAAAATCATAAGCTCAAATACATCAAACGAATGGATCACAACTGCCATGTTCCATCTTGTCCAATTTTCAAATACATATTACCATAATTCATGTTTCATTTCGTTATCTCTTGAATACATTTTTACAGTTTCTGATTCTTTGTGCCCTCTCTTTATAGAGATGACATAAAACTTACAATTCAGTTTAAAAGCACAGAAAACTGGTGCATTTTGCATTATTTTTCTTGCATTAACTTTGGAATCTATACTTCAAATGTGTATGTACGAGATTTACAGCTGTCAACAAGTTTAATTAGTATTATTTAAGCTACGTTTCGCTCGACATAAAGGAGGTTTGCTAATTACTGTCGGTGATCTTTTACAACTTGGCACCGAATAATAATTGTAGCTTGAAAGTTGAGTTCGTGTGATGTAAACTAAGAAATTCGGTTGCTTTATTCTCGCATTAGTAATGACAATTTCATTCCCAACTTTTGCTCTAAGAAATTTAGTGAACCCGACTTAATTTCCATTCTTTACGATTGACTTGAAAATTGCTTGTGACAAGCCATGTATATTCCATGAATAAAGACGGCAAATAATGACAATCAAAGGTCAATAATCAGCAGATAATTTTTGTTTCCTGAATGACACATCATGTGTTTGAGTAAAGTCTTTACGATGAGAAATCTAGCAATCGGAAGTAAAAATTCACATATCGGAACTCGGAAATAGTCTTAATTTCTACTGCTGTTAGTTGTAAATGTAGAAACAAAATTTACTACAGTTTCTAGTATACGACATAAGCCAGATTCATTATAACTAAAATTTACTTTAAATTGAAATAGTAACTGACTGTTATTAATTTCTATGTCATTGGTCTCTTGTGGAGAGTTGTCTCGTTGGCAATAACACAACATCTTTGTACTTTATACAACAAGATTGTTCCTTTTTTTATCAAAATCTTACGTGTTTTAGTGTCTGACAAAAGTACAAAGGAAAACAGATGAAAATAAAATGAACTCCTTTTGAAATCATTAATGATTGAAGATACAAAAAAAGCTTAACAAATTTTATTTAAGATAATATCATTGATATAAATATGAATGTACTTTACTCATAATCGTTTGAAATACTTTCCGATAAAATCATCTTCTTTATCATCCGTTTGGAACAGATGTTCAAATGATCTTAATTTTAAAGAGAATTTGTTATTTTTTATATGATAAAAAAGATGTTTCTAATTTACTAGAAACGAGGATATTGACACCAATTATGAAAAAAACTCTGGGGGCATTGGACAATCACCTGCTTCAATATCAGGTAATCCTTGGAATTTCTTGTCAATGTACACGGAAATCGTTGGATATTGATTATTATCAAAGGGCTCAAGATCATTAAACTGTACTCAGTACTTAGAGTACAAAATCTGTGCTCGAAACACCAAAATACAGTATTTTGAAAAGCTGATTTATGAGTCAGAGTAAAATAATCCTGCTCCAAATTTTATTAACCCCATGACCCATACAAACATGGTCACTCCAGGAATACCTGTTGTCAATCTCATAATGTACATAGTAACATTATTAAAGTAACCATCAAAAGCATTTTATTTCATACACATATGTTCGCTCTGTATAGAATACCTCACTAACCTTGCTAGGCCCTAAATGACTGACTGAACACCTTAACGTTGCAGTTTCCCCTGTGTAATAGGTTAAATTTACTGGCGTATGGTTAAAAACTGGGTTATATGTTGTCATGGATACCACATGCCAACCTGAAATAAAAGATAGTTACATGTGATTAAAAGAAGTTTTTTTTAAAAGAAGATGTTCTTCAAACTTTAAATACAAAATTTGATTCATATCATAATGCAACACATGTTCAATGTTATTACATGTATTCATTATTTGGCATTTGGTAAAACCCGAAAACCGCGACTACAAATGTGTAGCGCTGCTACCAATGACACTCAGAGTGACTATAATGCATTGCATACTCTTTCGGAGCACATGAAATCACCCCTAGTTTTTGATGTGGTTCGTGTTGTTCAGTATATAGTTTTCTATAATTGTGTTGTGTTTACTGTGACAGTTGTCTGTTGATATTCTACTTTTTTTAGCCATTGCATTTGCAGTTTATTTTCGACTTATGAGTTTGAATGTCCCTTCGGTATCTTTCGCCTTTCTCTCTCAAAACTGGCATTACATGTCATATGGCATAGAGAATAAAGAATAAAGAAAACAACACCCATGTTAACTCTCTTTTAGAATTGTATCCGTCTATATTTTTGTAAATATTTGTATATCCTGAAAGTTTATTGAATATTTTTACGGAGAGAACCAACCAAACTTTCTTTCAGCCACACTTGTCGAGCTATAGTCATATTTTCTAAAGCTATATATATATATTTATATATATACGAAGTTAATTAAACAAAATGACGTTTTAAATTTTTATCGTAAATTATCATAACCAATTAAAATTACTGGCTGATTTTAAATTTCTTTTCTACTACGACAAAACATGTTTAACATCTAAAAAGATGGACGTATACAGACATTCTTAGTAGAAGTTAGACCGACGGCATAGGTAAATAATCTACAGATTATATAAAGACTAAGACATTAAATTGATCTGCAATGTTTCATGACAGATGCACCAGTAAGCTGAAGGCAACTTGAGGATTACATTTTGTTTGTCACGATTTGTCATCGCTTTTAGAAAATACGACACCCATGACACGCTGTATTTACACAAAATTGGTAATTGGTAAAGATATAAACCCAATGGGGAAAAATAAAAATTGACATGAACTTTTTGTCACCTACTTCAATGCATGCTTGTGTTTGTGAAGGATAATTAAAGCTAATAAGAGAAATTGAAAATTGAGTTGAAGAGTAATTCTGGCTAATATAGACTAAATACAGGAACGCAATAAACTTTTTTATGACTTTCATGCTGATATGAGTAGCACTGAATTATTGAACAGTTATGGTAATTTTCTATTTTTCGTAGAAATAATTAATTTGTACATCCTTATAATGCGAGGCGACCTCGGGTGATTTTTGTATAGCGCCGATTTCATTTTGTATGCCAAGTGGTTTTGTACTCTCTTTCTAGGCAAACCGTTTAGAAAGCTAAAACTTTTCCTTATCATATTTATTGATGTTGTCGTGTTGATCGTCTTGTTGAAAATATTTCATTCATATTCAAGACGAAAATAAATTAACAATTTTAAATCCAACACTTGGTATATATTTGTGTGAATAAATTCTGGAAGATTGCTTGACAAGGATGAAGGCAGTGGGAGATTGACCGCACTTAGAAAAAGGTCGTTTAACGGATAGGTCAGATATTTGTACTTTCAACAGACCACCTACCGACCTGAAAGCGTTGTTTCAAGGGTTCTTTAAAGTATAGTGATCGTGGCACTTATTATACAAGAGTCATTGGATTTAACATACTCATTCCGAGCAAAGGCGGCTGTCAAATTATCCTTTTCGCCAATATACATTGTAGCTAGCAAAACGGACACACTGCTAAAGCAATATATTTTGCTGTCGGTAGAAAAGTTCAGGGATGTCCATATTTCTTTAACCCAGTCGTCTCTTTGGGTATTTCAGATATTTGATAGCTTATAACTCAAGAATTCTTGACAACGAGGGTTTCTAAAAATTGTTATATCTTCAATTCAAGATACTTCTTAGAAATATTTGGTATAAATACTGCATTCTTACATATTTAAAATTGTTATCTGTGTTAATATATATTCTTTATAAGTGATCAAATATTACATGTTTGTTTGTCATTAATAAATAACTTAACTAATGACATGTATGATGTTCCATTTCCAATTAATTTAGAGATATTAGCTCAGATTTAAACGAAAAGAACTTGATTAACCGTCTTGGAAAAAGCTATTTAACGCCTCTTCACATTTGAGATTAATTTTCTAATGCAACTAAAGACCACATTCGTTATCATTTTACCATTTTATGATAAACAAAGAGGTATCATATGGCCCCTTTTTGATCCTTTGAATTCAAAACCAATTCACATTTTTTACAAATACATCAGATAATTTCTTTATTTTAAAGATCGTTACAATATATTATATAAAGTAAGTCTGCAAGATAACATTATTCAAATTATTTATGTTTTTGAAATTTATCTTTCATATTTTCTTTATTACTGTGATTTCCTTGATGTTTTAAAGTAACATCATAATATGTTGAGTTTTTGTCTCGACTGACTGCTGCTTCTTTGCAAGAACAAGGCGTGCTGTTATGGTATGGGCGGTGTCAGCAATCATGGTCAAGTTATGGGATACCACTAGTGGTAATTCAACAATATTTTGGTAAAAGTTATGCTATAAATCTTCTTATTTTGCCTAACGTGCTGGTACCCATTTTTATTGCATTTAAATGTCAAAATTTGCATTATATTTTATTATTTTTTACATAACAGGCAAGTCACATCCCGGTGATACCATCACAACCGATCATATATAGTATTACATACATATTTGATTCATCCGAGGAAGTAATATGGATCTATTCATTTCATTTTACTTCCATGATTCATGCAACAACTATTTTCAAAGACTCAAATGTTGAAGGAGAAATGTCTTAACACAACGAGAAATGGAATGTCTATGTTGTCCATTTAAACCAGGCCATAAGGAAATTGTCACATGTGTGATATTTTGCGGGGTTTTTTTTTTGTATCATGATACATTTGTACTAAACTAATCGCGAAATTTTCAATTTTACAGAAATAGAGTAAATTATTCTATAGTCATCAAGGGCTAATATAAGGATAGATTAGTTAATGTCACAATGCTAGTAGCTAAAAAATCATGTGTACCAATTGTGAAACATTTAAAAAAATAATGTAAATGTGTTATGATTGAGGATCTATGTTCGAAGCGAAGATGGTTATGATACACAGACATCGACGCTGTAGTAATAGTATTTTGCTGTTAAGGATTCTTTGAAACAATCAATTACATAAGTAAAGACTAAAAGTTCAGAATGGAAAAAAAATTAATGTTGCGTAGCCATGATTTATTTCATTTTAATATCACAATCTACTGTACATTAATTTGATGTCTGTATTAATAGGACTGTTATTAACTCTAATAGAGAGTTGTGACGCGGAACTATTTTAAATCAGCAATCACTGTTTGGCTGTGAATGGAAGTTAATGGCAAACTGATGGCCATTGAGATTTTCAGTAGCTTTATTCCTGCATAAACTGTCATCTTTCAAATCTGTAATTGCTTCTGAACTTAAGGAGATGAATAAACAGTATTGTATGAATAAATATTTCTAATCTATCTTCTTACCATAAATAATCTTGTTTATAAAGTATCTGGAATGTGTACTACAGTGAGATTTTAAAGCCTATTTCTAGAAAGAATTGCATTCATTTGTCTTTATGATTAGATCTATTATACATTTTTAATTTATATTTCCTCACTGTGCAATTTGCGATACACCATAGCTAACTTCTCAATAATTATTTAAAATTGAAATACAGAACGAATTTGTCATTAACTTTAGGAATGCATCTCTTATAGTTTAGTTTATTGATATTTTTGAAGCATTAAATGCCAGCTTAATTAGTTGCCTTGCGCGAAGGAGGATCAAAGATATGTTATTGCACAGCAATCATGACGCTTCAGAAATAAAAATTAAATCAGTCTTTGCAGATTCTGTAGCACTTTCATTTACCGCACACTGTGAAAAATATTGAGAAAGTGATACTGTTCTATATAAATGTTCGTAACTTTGGGGAATTTGAGTTTCTATTTGATACATTGATTAAAACAAAACAAAAAACTATCATGTGACTAATGACAAAGTCTGTGTTTTGTTCAAGAAGTTTCATTACTAAAGGGGCATGCAATCAATAAATGTGCAAATTAAAGGGGTTTACAGAAGTCTCTTAAAAGTGTTGCCCACACGTCATATATGATTGGGTTTGACGAGGTCCAATGCAAAGTCGAATATTTGACTAAAGTTGTTTTTCTATCAGGTAGTGGAGTTGTGTCATAATTACGTTTTGAATCACAGACCCATTGAAGACATAGTTGCATTTCTGGCAAAGATTTGTAGTTACTAAGCAAATCAGCAAAGTCTATCGGATGGAATTTACTTTTCTGTTTTTTGTTTAAATGTATAGTTATTGATTGTATGCCATTCAAAATGTCCACGATTGACAAGCCAGCAATTTATTCATTTGTGTTGTTTCATAAATTTCAATATACTGATCTTTTCCCAATTTGTATATAGCATTGTCAAGCATGCTCTTGTAAACTAGCAATCTATTAAACTTTTAAACCAATAAGCGTCACGATATGTGCACCACGTGATGTGCACCATACACCTGTTTCCATTAGTATAGTATCAGAGACAGTTCTGAGTGGATATTCAATATGATATGCTTCTGGTAAACTAGTCAGTTTACTGAACTAAGCCAAGACCATCTGAAGCTTTTAATTACTAAATTTCAGAATCATCGAGATAATGATAGGTAAAAAAAAATGTATTTGTCTTAATAAAAAAAGGAGATCTCAATAGTATGATTGCCAATATAAGACATCAAACCATCAAAATTCAAATGGAGTGGATGTAAGCAACTATAGGTAACCGTAAGGCCTTCATCAATGCGAAAGACCCATACCGTATAGTCGGCTTTCAAAATTCTCGACATGAAAAAATATTTAACAATTCAATTGAGAAAATTTATAACGGCCTTATTCTTAATAACACTTTTTTTCAGGAAAAACAAATATGTCTGACATGAAGCAACGACAATCACTGAACTACAGATTCCTGACTTGTTTGAATAATTTGGAATGTTCGGTTACAATTCATAAGACAGCAACCGAGGAATAAAAAATCTCAATTTTCATAGAAATCAAAATGAGAGGTATTCTGTTGTTACACTTGTATTGCAAATATTTAATTTTTTACTCAAGATTCTCAGTTGTCCGTCCGTCAGAATACACACCATTACAATTAAAATTCAAACTGAACTTTATTGAGTATTTGCATTTGTTTTAATACTAGCAACAACACGTACTTTCCACTGAATGGTTATATTAACCTTTCTGTGACTATACATTTGGATTAATGGTATTAATATTTTACAGAAATTGAATTACAGACTTTTCAAGAAAGCTGTCAAAGTGTTGATGAGTGTTCTTGATGAAAGTATATTATCTTCATCTGCTAATATCCCCACTTCTACCATAATTTTCCAAGCAATTACATGTGCAGCGTCTTGTGTAATGAAAGTGTCTACTGCTTTCAGATTGATGCTGGTTTAGCAAGCATAGAATCTCGAAGAAAATGAAATTGATACATCGACCACTGATGCAATAAGCTAGCAGGCGATTCTTTAAGAAGTTTAATCTTCAAAGTGTTTACTTTTGTAATTTCAATTAATGTAATCTTTTTCTACTTCTTTATGTATGTTTGAATTGCACTAAATAATGTATTTCATTAATCGAAACCATGCTGCAACTTAATTGAATAATTTCATCAACAACAGCGACGCATATTAATGAGTACCATAGACTGTTGTTATTATGAAACATTATATAAACAAATATAAGATCTCTGCGATTCAAGACCATTAAAGTTTTCATTGCATGATTCATTTGCTAAAGGTTTTAAACTTTTTTTTAATTTAAAAAAAAGATATCCACAGTGTCCTCACCATAAGTTTCGTTCAAATTGATATTTCTATTAAAAGAAGTAAACTTATATTTATTTAAGACCTTATTTTTTAGAAGTTGAACTACCTTTATTGATAACTCCTACAGCTCAAAGGAGTAGATCCGGTAAGGGCCCATTTTGGCCTCAAATTTCATGTTCATCTGGTGAAAAATTTTGTACACTTTTTGAACACCTAAGTGGCTACTTCAGTCGATTCAATTAGTTTGTGTAAAAGATTTAAAATGATTTAGTCATTTCAGACGTTCATATTCAAGCTTAAATATGACAAATCTATCAAATATGCCATAATATATCACTTTTCAGATAGTTTTTGTCAAAAATGAAAGTGGTCGCATCCGTGTTCATTCTCAACTTTTATATATGCTATGTATTATCATAAAATACAACTTACATTTAAATATTAAGAATGAACACGAATGCGGCCACTTCCGTTTAAGACGAAAACCGTCTAGAATTTAACTCAATGATAGAATTGTGAAGATTTCAGTAATTTAGCATGACTTAATGATGCTAGTACCCGATATATGTGCATTTTATTGTAAAAAAACAGCCCATATTTATGTAGCAGAAGTATTATACTTACCAATAAATAGCTTAAAGTTTACATTATAACAATTTTGAAAAACTGATACATTTTGGGGCAAAAAAGGGGTCTAACTGAATCTTCTCCTTTTGGAAAGCAAAATGCAATAATATATATTTTTAAACCAAAAAATAATAACAGAAACACTTTCCAATGAAACAACATTTCGCAGAAACGTCAGACCGTAATTGGGAGATAATTCTAATGTGCCGTGAAGGGAATTACTATTACAAAATTTATTAAGCATGGTAAAAATACATTCTTATGCTTTTTGCAGTAGCATATAAAATTTCGTTCTTAAATCGCTTAGCAAGTACTCCTTTCCTTTAAAAGTTCAATCAATGATAAAGATGAGTACAGAAGACCTCGATGACCAGTGTGATTATGCTTCAATGAGCAAACCAATAAAATCTCAGGAGTCTGGCATAAGATCGTCATATCTAAATAGTTTAATAGCGAGATCAAACACAAATGACAGCAACAATTTCACCAAGTATAAAGGCTTGGTACATATTACTTGACTAGTGTTTTCCTCTATTGTGCATCCCCGAATAAGACTTATAATCGCATTGTACTTACCATGAGTCACACGACGGGTGCAACACATGGAGCAGAACATGATACCGTAAACAACCGCGATCACCATCGGTTTTCTGTTTGGGTTCTTATGGCTAAATTCATAATTTTCTATGTGTTTGTTGTAGAATTTTATTTGGCTTTTCGTTGCTTTTTTATCATTCCATTGACGTCTGCTTGCTTTGATTAAAACTGGTTGTATACTTGAAGCATAAACAACCATAGAAATGTGACCCGTATTCGGTTTAATGTTGTGTTTTTATTTGCATTCTTCAGATAAAAATAACCTCAGTCATAAAAGATTCCAGGCTTATGATTTTGTACACCAGACGCACGTTTCGTCACAAAAGACTCGCCGTTCACGCACGGATCAAAAACTTAAAACGGCGAAGTAAAGTATGAAGTTGAAGACTACTGAAAATAAGATATTATAAAAGATTTGACCAAATACAGAGACGGTAATCTATTTCTGGGGTCGAAAATCCTTGGTATTTTGAATGTGAACAGATAATTAAAAAAACTGATACTTTGATAATAACGCATAGGTACATGTAATAACTGAAAATTGAATAATTAACGCTTGGGTTGGGGAAGTAGACATCAGATTAATTATTCATCAGATTTCTGTTTTAATAAACTTAAGTCTACACCTATACAAATGCAAGTGGACTTCATTTCCGCTGACTTTTGCTATATCTAACCGTAAAAGACAATCTTAGGAGATTTATGAGGTAGTAAACAGTAATTATGTATTTCTTTACGATTAGCCTTAATAAAAAGACACTTAAATAATTGTTGCTAAAAATTAGCATGAATGTACTACTACTATGTTCGTGATAGAAAATATTCGGTTTACAACATCCTAAATAATTAAATAAGTCGTCTTTTAATGTTCTATACGTTACGATGCTTATAAGATAAACAGCGAGATCACAGAGAAAAATTAATTACAAAAACCTAATTCTGTGAAAGTACATCACGCGGTTATATTAGTTTGACTGGCCTACAACCGTAACGTTTATATTAGTTCGATTGGCCTACAATCGTAACGTTTAAATATTTTCATCTCGACATAAAATCTAAATAGTATAAAATTTGTATGTTTTCTTTCAGTTTAAAATTTCACATTTTGCTTCACATGGTTCGGTGGAAGAGAAAATAAAAGATATTGTATATAGACACGTTTCTCAAATTTCATTATTAAAACGTATGAAGGTCATGTTAAAACAACATACAGGCATCTACTAGGGACAGAATAACAAAGTTCAATTAAAAAAGGTGTTATTCTTTTTCGATGTGCGATTTTGTAAAACTTATGCCTGACGGGGTTCACTCGAGTCCAAATGGGGCGAAACCCAAATACTTAAAGTTTTGAAAGCATCGAATTAATTTTATAACTACGCTAGGAAAGTTTACTCTCGGTCACTCTTAATAATTTAGAACTACCTAATTACACCTAAAACATTTACAAAACTTTTGAAGGGAACTTACTTCGAATAAATCTAAAGGAAAAAGTTGTAATTGGGTTTGTTTTCTAGGTTTGAATATATCCGTTTCACATTGGATACTCAAAGCACAAACATTTACGACAAAAGAAAAGTTTGCTTGTTTCCTATTGTCAATTTTCCTTTTTTGTAGTGCATTTTATAATTGACTATGATAGTATACTGATTGTTTTTATCACATTTTTGTATGCCGTTCATTGACCAGCAGTAACTCAAATCATTGGTCTCTGTTGGACATTTGTCTCATTTTAAATCATATCATATCTACTTATTTGAAAACAAAGTTAACCTAATTAGACGTTTGGTTGCGCTACTGTTTAGGCATCAAAGCATTGACTTGTATAGGACGACCTTGCTATCGGATACAACTAGTGAACTAGCAGCACTGCCGACACAAACAGTTTTAGTGTTTGAATATGACTCAGTGAGTATTTAATATGCATCACACATTGTCATAGCGAAAACACAACAATACGAATAAGTTCCTTTGCAGCAACATAACTATAATATAATAGAGATTTTGTTACTGAGATATTTTGGTCAATGTTCAAAATCAATAAGACATACTGTCAACAATCCAGGAAAAGTCTGTTATTATACATAGAAGTTGATACAAATCTTTTGTATGATTGTCAATGAGACAACTCTTCGCCAGAGAACAAATGACGTAGAAGTAAGAAACTATCATAGGTCATCGTACGGTCGACAACAATGACCAAAAACCTATACCGCATAGCAAGCTATGAAAGGCCGAGAGAAGACATTTGTAAAACGATTCGAATGAGAAAACTAACTGCTACATTTATATACAAAACAATAAAGGAAAAACAAGCATGATATACAGCAACAAAAAACAACAACTGAATAACAGGCTCCTGGCTTTTGACTGGCATATACATGTTTGTGAGCATGAACCCCCCCCTTAAATTGGACAGTGGTGTAACATAAGAACAACTTATAAAAAATGGTAATGGTTAAATTCATTATTGATACTATGCACACACAAAAAATATCAGAAACACCAGTTCAAAGCCAATTCAAGTCAATAATAATAATGAAATCATGTTCCTATAAGGCTAAAATATCAAGAAACACATCCATTATATATAAGTTGAATCCGGAATGAATATAAGGTTAAAGACACTAGCTAGTTCCCTACTGTACCGGTTTTGTTTTTATATTTGGATTTGCGATAGCCTCAGTGTAATGCTGCTCAATGATGTGAATGTATGATTCATTTTTTGTTTAGCTCGTTCATAGTTTTATTAAAATTAAGTGTGTAAACATTAAATATATTCTCCTTTATTACCGTTCTAAAACTCATTAATACAGTACCAAAGATATTTACCCACACGTTCCATGTTAGCCTAAGGAGCCGTCATTGATTGATATCTGGTGGTTAATAAAACAGTTCTGTTGTTTGATTTGAAACAATTATCTCTGTCAGGTTAAAAGACTTAGAAGGAACAATATTGTCACATTGTCGTGAAGATAGATTTTAATACTTCTATTAATAACGGTGGCAACATTGTTCGAATTCAGATTATTGTAACGTCGAAAACAAAAGATAAATGAACCTTTATATATAATAATTAAATCTAAATGACATTCATGAAACCCAATCCAGTTGATATTTTCCATAGTTCTAACCATTTGTGTAGATGTCAAATTTATGATTTATATACACTGACATTGTTATCCTAAGTCAAAAACTGTTAGATCTATCTTGAAACCGAATTGCTCTCCTTGTTGTTTTTTTTCAAACGTTGTCGGTTAAGTCAACACTGTATTTGATTAGTACATTCTGGAGTTCATGTCTTAGTATTGTAATTACCCTACTTGTCTAGATTTATGACAATTTTTTAGGATAATACACAACACATTGGCTTAAATTTACGACAAACTTTGGATTAATTGTAACTTAATCTATTTGTCATCGAAGATACCCGGATTTCAAAAAAAGAACACCGGATGCACGTTTTGTCTACACAAAACTCATAAAAGGTGCTTAATTCATAACAGTGAAAAAGGCTGTATCGATAAATTATGCGATGTTGAAGACCACTGGAAACCGAAATTTTCGTATAGACTTAGTTTGTGCAAAATCTGGATGAGGTTAATGGATCTTACAAAGTAAGCTAGTATGTATGTACATTTAAAACGGCGGTTTCATTGTAGAATTTTCACGTATCATAGTTGTCAGCTTCTCAGTGGTCAGCACTATGTTACTGAGAACATTTTTGTACCTATATATGAAACTGTTTGGTAATATTCAAAATTAGTTTGTTAATCTTTACATACCGTATTCCCTTACAGTTATAGTTAAAACAGAGGTGCTGCACTCATGCAAACAATTAAAGTTATTAATAAATTAATACAAGTTTGAAATTTTTTGAGGAATTTGTTTTCTGGTCAAACAAAAGTACAGAGGAGTTTATAATAAAAAAAAAAACATCTTGAACTTAGCTCAAATATATTTTTTAAAAATTAAAATGAAAAGAAATAATGAATATAATCTATGGTCGTTGCATATCCAAATAATTGTACGAAAAAAGAAGAGATATTCCGTATAGTTAATCACCTGACAAAAAAGAAGTCCATGCACTTTACAAAATTCAAAGAAAATAAACATCCTTTTTTCCGCTCTTTTGGTAAGATTGTTTTCTCTTTTCCATTTCCATTCTCAATTATATAACTTTATATTTCTATTATGCAATACATTTGTTTTATAATGGCATTTCTATAACTTGTGAAAAAAAATAAAGTACGGGAGGTTACAGATTTGTAAACTTTCCTTGCGTCCTAAGTTTAATGTATATATATTATAAAGTCAAAAATGTACGAGTAAAATGTTTTAAAGAGGAACATGTTTGTTACATAAGTTATATCAAAACTTGGTCTTTGGCAATTTATAAATTTACTCGAGTCGTTATAGTAATACTATGCGTTCCCATAGACAAAATTTTAATATCACATATATAGTACATTCCTAATACTTATAACGAGTACAATGCTGAATTCGTTCACCAAACAGGCCGGAGTTCTATGAAAAAATATTTGTTGTTACTTCAAGATTGATGGTTTTTTTTTTCTTAATTGGCAGAACTAAAGTATATATACTATGTAATATTACTTACATGAAAATAAAATGATCTGTATTAAAACGGCATCTTTAAGTGATCCAAAAACAGACATAAGTCCATAAGAAATCATTTGCTTCCGTCTCTCCATGTGTGATATTTCTCTTAATTACAACAAAACTATTTCCCTAAACCAAACCTCGATCCATCAATCCTCCGATGAAGTTAACAGAATTAGTTAATCCGCTTGCTGTATTGAACAGTATAATATGTTTAACTTGGACGCATGCTTATGTCACGAATGCTAATCCAACAATAGTATTCGTCAGTTAATTGGTTGCCTTCCTATGTGCTGTAATAAATAATCAGTCGAACATATATTAATTATTTTAATGATAATTAACTGAAAACATCTTATTCTTTCCGCGGACCCGTATAAGTTCCTAGACAGACATTTATCCTTCAGACATGAAATAGTTATTTCTACTTGTTTCAAAGCCGCTTTATATTAATTCAAATTTTATCTGACGAGCTTTTTTCCTCCTATTTGAAACTATCAGTTCTAGACAATTACTAGTATAGGTGGGTGTAAAGTCTAACTAAATTAAAAGCAGCTTAGATAAGAAAACACTAACAACATTGCATCTATTGAAGTGGAAAACCTGCTGGGTCGTGATATAATCATTTCATCAATGTATCAGTAATTTCAAAGCATATTATCATCGTTTAATTATGAAAAGCTTAAAATAAAAGAACAACCTGTTTGAATATTTGACGTATAATTATGATACAATGTATGATATGCAAAACATATTTTATCTGGTGTTTTTTTTTTTAAAGTTACATGCATTTACCCTTGAGTTCGATTTTCTAGCCAATGACAGCCAAGGTGGATGTAAATTTCAACAAAACAAAATGTATTTTACATCAAATTACGCATATTTGCGTTTTGCGTTTTGCGTTTTATGTATTTAACTTATTCTTTAATAAAACATTACTGTAATAGAAAATGAATTAAAGCCAACTATTTAACGACCATTGGGATTTTTTATATTATCATGGGCATCATTTTGTGTTGATCTTTTATAACTGTGCATGTCAGAGGTAATCACATACAACTTTTAAAGAGAGGATTGAGCGAACGCTATTTATCATACTTTGCAAATTTCAATAACAACCATAAGATTGGGTCATACCAAAGTGCAAACATGGCTCTCAAGCCACCCGGGATGTAGATGTCTCTCAAACTTAGATTCTGATCGAAAATCTTATACGATTGGAAGGTAGTGGAATTTTATTTTGACGGTATTTTTAGGTGTCGTCTGACAGGGAAACCAGTATATAGAGATGACAAAGGGATCATTTCTGTAGTTTTGAGTTCTCGTCGTCCGCGTAACTCTTTGTTGAATCGAACAACTCTTTAAAATAGCGGGACATATTTCAAACTTGCATAGATTTTTCTATCATTGAACACAGAGTAACTGTTGTGTGTGTGTTATTTTTATTTGTGGTCTGAATGATTTTCAAGGATTCCTCTTCTAAAGCACTGTCAACGCCATTTTTGTCAGTATTGTTACAGTTTGAGACAATAGGCCAGCTCATGCGATTTTGTAATCAGATTGGATTCCTTATATTTTATCTGGTAGTGGATGGTCGGTACCGAGGTTCATTCCTTTGGTAAATTCTTTAGTTTTCTATGATTGCCAATTGGAACTTCTAAAGTGAAAGTTCTCGAAAGAAACCCGAAGGAAAATCAGTATATCAATATTAAGAAGAGAAATGAAGGATGAATAATACTAATTAACTTAGTATGAACATGAGATTTAAAAAAAAAAACATGTTAAACCCCGAGGCACTTTTAGTCAGGAGCCTCTAGCCTTGTTAGTTTTGCATGCTTTTTAATTTTAGTATCATTTATATATTTTTGAGAGTTTAGTATGACGTCCATTATCACTTCAAATTAGTATACATTTTTGTTTAGGGGCTAGCTGACGCACGCCTCCGGGTACGGGATTTTCTCGCTGCATTGAAGACCCATTGGTGGCCTTCGGCTGTTATCTGTTCTGTTTGGTCGGGTTGTTGTCTCTTTATGCCCGTGTCACACTGTCCCGATTTTTATATACGATGGACACCCGAATGCGAAAATTGTAAGTTCGTACGAAATTGGTCCCGATCTCGTTAAAATACCAAAAAGTGACCGAAGCAAGTACGATGAATAACGAAGTCTATACGATGGTGCCGAAATTATATACGATAGCAAAAGATGGACATACGAAAGTTAATCGAAGACGGGTATTTAAGCTTCATATCTCAGCCGAAGCCTACACGATGGATCACGAAGGCTACACGATGGATTACGAAGGCTACACGATGGATTACGATGATGGCTCGATGGCCATACGATGTCTAAAAGATACGAACAGAATTTCGACAACATATCGTTTCTGTACAAGTCTGCCATGCATGGCGGGAAATCGATCTTTTTGTCTAATTCTTATAAAACTTAGTTTATTATCCCCTCGCCTACTACATGTAAGTTGCGTGTAGATAAAATTGTTATGGACACTCTAGAACCAAAATGCTCAAAACTTGGTATGGTGTTACTCGTTAAGAATACCTTAAGCGCTATTGACTTTAAAGTTCAAAGGTCAAGGTCACAGTGGCAGTTGTAATACAAGGCAATATCACCATGGTGGACACTCTAAAACCAATATGCTTCAAAAGATTTTAACCACATTTGGTATATTGTTCCTCCTTGTAATGATCTGACATTTTTTACGTTCAAGGCCAAAGGTCAAGGTCATGCAGATGGACTTGTTTTTTCTCCTTGAAATAGCATAATACACAGGAAATTGGTTGCTCATTTTTTTTACAATATTAAAGGTTTTTCCAGTTACTGAATGTTTTGGTTGATTTCTAAAAAAATAGTTTATGTATCAAATATGCATATTCAATTTACCATGTTCTGCATGTGTCATATACAAATATAGTGTCCATATTTGTCCCCAATATGTTACATACGAGGGGATGCCAGGATCGGCATTGCCTTGTTTGAACTGTAAAATGTGTGCACTAGTCTGAATAATCACCCATAATTATGCCCATGTTTACTGGTCTATCTTAAAGGTAAGGTAATGGGTTCGTTGATCCCTTTTATTCAAAAAGAGCTCTTTCCAGGAGAATATCATAATAATATGGACAAAAGGAAGGATGTGGGGAAAGCAACAAATGCGGCAAAATATGACATATAGAAAACAAAATGGTTATGGAGTAAACATTCGTGTGACAACAACTCAGACGATACATAAAAAATCAGAATAATGAAGAAAAAGTTGGTTTCCCTATTTACGTGTACCTGCAGTGTTGGTGTACGAGGCGCGTTTCTGATTTTCATTATGTTACTTGATATGAAAAATTGACAAAAAATAACCTGAGCCTGTAATAGCTGCTCTTCTTGTTCCATTTAATTAATAGAAACAACGCTGTCGCCTTTCTTGTTCTCATAGAATCATATGATATGAGCTCCATGTTTTGTGAACGTCTTTCTTAACTGTCGTATTAGACTGACCAGTGCATATCGCGCATGGCACTTTAAATGTATTTTAGCGCGAAAATTAACTTACATTTAGCTGGATTTATTGCCGTCGTAGTTCCATCTTGTTGCCTTCGTACTTTTATTCGATGGCAACACGACTGGATTACGAGGTCTTCACGAAGTCGTGTTGCCATCGTAAGACCTTCGGGTATCTTCGTGATTCATTCGTGTAGACATCGTAATGTCAAAACTGCCCGATGGAAACGATGGAAACTCGAATGCAATACGATGTGCAAAGATGCATTCTCGGTGACATTACGATGGTGAGGATAGTGATACGAACTCAATACGAACCCTCAACATCGGACGCACCTTCAGGGATTTTTTAACATGTTAAAAAATTTAGAACCCTTCCCGAAGTTATCCCCGAAAGCTAGAAAAAGTGGCCGATGGTTCTACGATGGTTAAAGATGGCACTACGAATAGCCCGATCTGGATACGATCAGCCCCGATTTTGAAAAGTTCCATTATCGTGTTGCCATCGGCGTAAAAATCGGGACAGTGTGACGCGGGCATTAACACTTTCCTTATTTTCATTCTCAGTGTTATAATACGACGAGAGGTCAGTTGAGCACAAAATAATCAGAGTTATTCAATTAAATCAACGAAAGTTCAAATTATGGAATAGTCTCTCGAAGAGCTTATGTCACTAAACAAAGGCCCCAAAAAGTCTAGATCAAACGACTGTTTATAAACAATGCAGATCTAGAAAACATTGTAATTTATTGCAAAACTGTAAACAATAACAGTGTAGAAAGCACAAAACAAATAGAATATAACAAAAACAATCACAGAACTTGTGATTCATGCTATGGATAGACGTAATTCACCACAGTTGACCGGTTAGCAACACTTATTAAAAATCCGCTCGCAAACAATAAAATATTTAACTAATATAAGACAGATCACACACCTACATATTAATGAATTATGTATAATTCATAAAGATAACATGTGTTTTGTATTCAAAACTTTCTTTTTTGCTTACATAAAAGAATTTTATATAATTAATTAAAATTAAATTCGTTTGTTGGTGACTTGCAGTGTTGACAAGTAGATTTCCCCCTATGACTACTACTGTTATAACGTTACTGTATGAGGTCTAGCAAAATACTTTTGTTCATTGTTGTATGTCTTAATTTGTACCTTTTAGTCCACTTTTTCGCAGATAGGTTGCATGTTGTAGCATGGTGTGTTATGTTGTCCTATATCTTGACAATGTTTGTTAATCTTTTTTATGCGTATTCAGTGAACCTGTTAACAATGAATATATGATCCGTGAAATGATATATTTCCCATACATATAACATTGCGAAACACGAATTTTAATAGATGTGTATTTAATAATTACTTGTTATTCGAGCGTCACTAATGAGTCTTTTGTAGACGAAACGCGCGTCTGGCGTATATACAAAATTTAGTCCTGGTATCTATGATGAGTTACAGATGATAACACTCAGTATTATTCAATGCGCATACTGTTGGGTAGGATAAACCAATTCGGCAAAAACATGTTCTTATGATAAAAGTTATTTCCCTTGAATAACTTTTGAAAATGAGGAACCATTTATAGTAAATCTTTAAAATTCGATATTATTACGTTTTTTTAAACAAAAATCAGGCCCTTTTTGTTTTTCATGTTTGCACAATATAACGGTATAATCATAAGAAAAATGTCCAAATAAAACAAAAATGATTAATATAACACTTGTTAATTAACTTGTAGTTTTTCCTTTAACTTATATAGAGCGCATATCCCTTATTTCGATCCTCTTCACAGAGAGAACAGACGGATCGATGAATGATTGAAATGCCACATGTGAGGTTCAATCATGACGGTCTCTTAGACTATATATTAAATGTGTTGTATGTACATGTACGAATGTTGAAAGCAGTTTGATTATTTATACTAATGAGTACATGTAAAAATAAGGAAATGTGGTATGATTTACAATGAAACAACTAACTACACGAGACCAAAGAAGAATAATGTTACCAAATACAGGGCTCTCAACCATACAACTCGGTACTCGGAGCACAATCTTTGATGAAACACTGAAAGTAGATGTTGATTAACTGAATTCTGAGTATGAGCACCATTATCATACTCGAAATTTGTATGACCGTTAGGCATGGTCATCGTGAGACCTTCAACAATGATCACTATCCATACCGTAAAGTAAGCTTTAAAGTTTCTGAAACGATGACCAATTATAGATCTACATAGAAAACCATGGTAAACAAAGCCAATGAAAAACAAATATACAGACAGCAAGCAACGACAACCACTGCGATGCAAGCTCCTGATTTGGACAGACAGGCACATTAATTTAATAATATGAGGTCAAAAACACGATTTCGATCCTTATATAATTGTGCTTTGTGTGTTGCTGTTCCTATTTATTTTTCATATTTATCAGCCTTCATACCTCTATCCGTCATGATATCATCTATGAATATAGTATGCACACTATGGATAATCCAGTTGCTCCTTTTGAAATTTTGCTGACTAGACCGCCTACAGTTGTTCGCTTGGATCTCCCAGCAATGATGCAGTGATTAGTTTAGTCGTCATCAAGATTTTACTTGACGGACAAATATTTGGTTATGCATGTTGTTATTTAGATTAAATGTTATCATGACAATGCAAAAGCCAAACAAAATCAGTTTTTGTTATTTGTTTTAATAATATACAAATCAAAGCATCAATGGCGTGTGTTAGTAAACTTCGATATTTTGGTATTGTCCATCAAATAAATTGCTCTGATTCCTGCACTGTTTATAACATTGTTGAATAATCTTTAACCAATAACCTTTGCTGCATGCTGTCTGGTTCATGTTTTTGTTTTGTTATTGTATTTAAGATATAATACACTAAACAATATGAAATAAAATACTATTTACAATATATCAAATTTTTACATCTGAGAATAAAAACACTAACTTCTGGTTTTCATGAGTATTCAAAGTTTCATTAAAAGTATCAGCAACATGATATAAATGGTTTCTAAAATCGCCATAAAGAGGACATCTTAATAAAACATGCACTTCATCTTCAATAAAAACGTCACATATATGGCACACTGTTTTCTAAGACAATATGAAGTAATAGATGAGAATAGGAATCATGTCTGTACACTGTAGTCTTTAGCACATGGTCTAGAGTTGTCGTCGTCTGCGTAACTCTTTGTTGAATCGATCACTTTGAAATGTCGGGAGAGATTTAAAACGTGCAAAGATTCTTTTATGGGACAAAAAGTAACTGTTGTGTGTCTGTTATTTTGATTTGTGGTCTGTCTGAATGATTTTCGGGGATTCCCTTACTTAAGCATGCATGGACTTCGCCATTTTTCAAATATTATTTTGAAACGACAGTCGACACACGTCTTCCATGGACAACTCGCACGATTTTGTAATCAGAATGCCGGTTTCCTTGTATTTTCATCTTGCAGAAGATGGTCGGTACTGAGTTACATTCCTTTTGTAAACTCTTTAGGATTTTATCGTTGCCAATTTGAACTTCTAATGACAGCTCTTGAAAGAAACCGAAAAAAATCATTATACAAATATCAAAAAGAGAGATGAAGGATATAATTACTACTAAACAGTATGAACATAAAACGGTGAGAGGACAAATGAGTAGACAAAATATACAGAGTTATGCAATTTAATCAACGGAAGTTCAAATGCTGGAGAAGTCGCTCGGAGAGCTTATGTCACTAAACGAAGGCCCCAAAAAGTCTAGATCAAACGACCGTTTATAAACAATGCAGATCTAGAAAACATTGTAATTTATTGCAAAACTGTAAACAATAACAGTGTAGAAAGCACACAATAATAGAATATACAAAAACAATCACAGAACTTGTGATTCATGCTATGGATAGACATAATACACCACAGTTGACCGGTCAGCAACAAGAAAATATTTTAACTAATTAAAGACAGATTTTAATAAATTTATTATTCATAAAGATAACATGTATTTTGTCTCCCAAACCTTTTGCTTATATATAAGAATTTGACAAAATAATTAAAATCAAATTCGTTTATTCATAACTTGCAGTCTTGACAAATAGAGTTCTCCTTATAACTGATACTGTCACTATTATTCTATATACTGCTATATCTAACGTTATTGTATGAGGTCTAGCAAAATACTTTTGTTCATTTGTACCTTTAAGCCCTCTTTTTTTACACAGATAGGTAGCTTGTTGGAGCATGGTGTGTTACTTTGTCCTATATCTTGGCAATGTCTGTTAATCATTTATGCGTATTCAGTGAACCTGGTAACACTGTAAATATGATCCGTGAAATAAAATGTTTGTCATACATGAAACGTTGCGATACACGTATTTAACAGATGTAAAACATGGTATTTAATGATGACAACAGTAGCAGTCCATGCTCATACTTTTTGGTAGGATAAAAAAAATCGACACAAACACGCTCCTATCATTAGTGATATAAGTTGTTTCCCTTGAATAATTAATAAAACTGAGGAACTGCTTATATTTCATCTTTAAAATGCGACATTATTATGATTTGCAAATGGAAATCAGTCCCTTATCGTTTTTTCATGTTTTCATTAAAAAGAACTAATGGTTAAATCATGAGGAAAATTTCCAAGTAAAATAAAAATGTTTTGGAAGTTGTATACTTGTAGTTTTATCTTTAAACTATTTATGCAGCATATTCAAATTCTTCGACGAAAAAGGAATGGACACAACGATACACGCAACGATGAATGCGACAATTTGGCTCCTCTCTTTAAAAGAGGAATATATTCATATATTGACACAAATTTAATAGAGTGCGAACATATTTAATTTAATAATAAGCATGTATTAATACCCACTAATAACGTGTAATGTCTTCACATTGAAATGAGTGACCTTTGACCTCTGTATATCAAATGTGTTAGTGGCATGTACATGTATGAATGACGAAAGCAGTTTGCTCATTATATACATGCGTAAAAGTAAGGAGACGTGATATGATTGGCAATGAGACAACTACTTATACGAGACCAAAGGGTGAGGATGTTACCAACTATAGGACTCTCTGCCTTAGAACTTTACTCGATACTTTGATTGGCTAAATTGAACACGATAATTGTACTCAAAATTTGTATGACCGTAACTCATCATGTTCACCGTTTGGCCTTCAACAATGATCACTACACAAACTGCATATAAAGCTATAATGGCTCCGATATGGAAAAAACCCACATGTAACTGTAAATAGAAAACCAACGTCCTGATTTATGGTTAAACAAATCAACGAAAAACAAATATACAGACAGCAAGCAACGACAACAACTAACTTACAGGCTCTGCACTTTGGACAGACAGGCGCATTAATAATATAAGGTTTAACATGGCCGCAACCCTAATGTATTATACTTTGTTTGTTGCTGATCTTGATTCCAGTATCAGATTTATCAGTCTTCATACCTCCATTCGTTAAGATAGATCATCTTGGAATACAGAGCGAAAATTACTTATAACTCTCGATAGCCCAGCTGCTTTTTGTGAAATATTACAGGCTTGATCGCCCTTCAATATGTCCGCTTTTGGGTAGACCAGGGGCCAAGATACAGTGATTAATTGTCATGAAATTTTTAATTGACTTTGATTGAATTTTAATTAAATGTTGCCAAGACATTTCAATAGCCGAATAAAATTAGTATTTGTTATTTGTTTCAGCGATATATAAACCATGGCAGCAATAGCGTTTGTATGTAAACTTTAATATTTGAATAATGTCCATCAAATGAAATAAAATGCTCTGGTAAAATTAGATTTTCAATAAAAGACTCTCTGATATAATAGGACATAATTTATTATTAGTTGTTATGTTGTTTAATCATTTGCATCTCTTTTGGTTTTTTGTGGGGGGGGGGGGGGGGGGGACAAACAACAGTTCGATTATGTTGTGGTATATATAGAACAATTAGGAATAATATGGTTTTTCCATTTTGTCTGCGAAAACATACTATGCGTACTATGCGAAAACAAAACATGCGAAAACATATTGCTGTTCGGTGTGAGCCAAGGCTCCGTGTTGTAGACCGTACCATGACCTATAACGGTTTACTTTTATAAATTGTAACTTGGATCGAGAGTTGTCTCGTTGGTATTTATACAATATCTTCCTTTATCTACAAACAAATGAACTGTGGGTAAGGCACAACTAAATTAATGCCGATACTGTTTATGACTAAAAATGCTTTATGAGATATATCAATCAAACATTTTCGACAGGCTGTTTGGATCATGTTTTGTTAAATGTTTTAATATTTATTTGTACATTTTAGCCCTCTATTTTCGCATGCGAATTCCCACTCAGTCCAAACATCCCAATCTGGAAATGGACACAATCGGTTAAACTACATATCAGACCACTACCCTGGTGTCTAAAGATATAAAACCGCGAAAACCAACAGTTAAAAGGACAGGAAAAGTTGTAGTTTAAGATGATCATCCACGTCTTTTTGTTATACGTATTTCTCTTGTATCCATCTGATAAGTTAAGCCTTTTTCAACTGGTTTGTATAGTTCGTTCTTATGTTGAGCTGTTTTATCCCCGTCCAAGGTTAGAGAAAGAGTTTGGATCCCGCTAAAAATGTTAAACCCCGCTACATTATGTATGTATGGGCCTGTTCCAAGTCATGAGCCTGGAGTCGGTTTCACAAAAACACTTACGACTAAGATTGATCGTAAAAGAGGGACGAAAGATACCAAAGGGACAGTCAAACTCATAAATCTAATATAAACTGACAACGCCATGGCTAAAAATGAAAAAGACAAACAGAAAAACAATAGTACACATGACACAACATAGAAAACTAAAGAATAAACAACACGAACCCCACCAAAAACTAGGGGTGATCTCAGGTGCTCCGGAAGGGTAAGCAGATCCTGCTCCACATGTGGCACCCGTCGTGTTGCTTATGTGATTACAAATCCGGTAAATAGTCTAATTCGGTGGTCACATTCATGAAAGGGAAGGGGATTGTAGTTACGACGTAAGGAACATATCCGATATCATTTGTGAAACGGTTATTCCATAACGATCAACCAACTCGTGATGGCGTCCGTAAAATTTACGAAGGGATGATTTCAACTTCACCATTTGGAACTCTTGGTTTAATAGCTTCCTTGTGAGCAGTAACCCTCTATCAAGAAAATCATGATAGGAAACGCAAGCACGGGAATATCGTATCAATTGGGAGATATATACCCCGTATGCAGGTGCTGCTGGAATGTTGCTACTTAGAAATGGAAAGTTCACAATTGGAAAGCTGAAATCATCTCTTTTGTCGTAAAGTTTTGTTTTCAACCGACCCTCATTGTCAATTTCTAGATGTAAGTCAAGATATGAAGCCGACTTAACTGTATCTGTAGTATCCTTTATCTCCAATTCGATGGGATAGATGCGTTCCACATAGTCACCAAATTTTGAATTGTTTAGTGAAAGAACGTCATCTATATAGCGGAAAGTAGAGTTAAAGGATATTGCTAACTTACGTCGTAAGTTTACTGACTTGTTCATGACTAACGATCAATCTTAGATTTTTTGTGAAATCGACTTGTGTACTTCAGTGGTTGTCGTTTGTTGATGCGGTTTATATTTGTTTTTTGTTCATTTTTTTGTACAATAGTTATGCCGTTAGTTTTCTCGTTTGAATTGTTTTACATTAGTGATCTCGGGGTCCTTTATAGCTACATTGTATCAATGCGGTATGGGATATGCTCATCTCGGGGTCTATTATAGCTACAGTGTACATTGTATCTAATCGGTATGGGCTTTTCTCGTGGTTGAAGTGGTACGGTGACCTTTAGCTGTTAATGTCTGTGTCATTTGGTCTCTTGTTGAGAGTTGTCTCATTGGCGATCATATCACATCTTCTTTCTTATATTGCTAATATAAGTGTCAAGTGTAAGATATAATATGTTAAGTTATCATAATATAAATATTTCTTTTTATTGGTGTCTGAATACTAAAAGCGACGAAAGACTGCCATTGTCAATTATTTGTCTTTAAATAAGGAGATGCGGTATGATGGCAAATTAGACAACAATCCACCAAAGTTCAACATGATGTATATGGAACAATTCAACTGAGAAAACCGACGTTTTGAGTTAAGTTCGTTTCCGTTGCCAAGTGTTTATACGTATTGATTTAGTGGCACAAGCGAGTAAGTAAAATTATTAAACACTGGTTTAACGGTACAAAAGAAATAGATATATGATAAAAGTATCAGAACACGTGCATACTGTTGGATAGGTTAAAAAGTCGTCTTAAGGTAGCACAATACAAAGATTTTTCATCCCCAATCAGACATCTTTAAACTGATATAATTCCACTCATCTTTCTTTAAATTTTATACATGAGGTACCAAAAGAAAGAAGAAGGATTAATCTTTCAAATTGTGATCATTTCATTATGACATAATTATTACATAATTAATTGTTGTGTAATTAGTTGCCATTCTGTGATGTCCACACTTGAATGAATTTAGCTTCTTTGTTCTTCATACTATCCTAAAAAAAATATAGATTCTTGCACAACACAGTTTGACCTCCAAAACTGTGTCTCAGATTTTTCCTATTGTACTTCATTCTCTCATAAATCTTCAATGAAGTTTGCAATATCAATTCATTAGAGACCACTAAATTCAATTGGGTATAAAATTTGTTCTATTGATGTTTTTGGAAATCTGAGACACAGTTTTGGAGGTCAAGCTGTGCAGTACAAGAATCTATAAAATATTTTGGGATGCTATGTAGAACAAAGACGCTAAATTCATTCAAGTGTGGACTTCACAATATACCGACTAATTACATAATAATTAATTATGTAATAATTATCTCATAATGAAATTATCACAATTTGAAAGATTAATCTTTCTTCTTTCTTTTGGTACCTCATTTATAAAATATAAAGAAGGATGAAATGAATTACATCAGTTTAAAGTTGTCTGATTGGGAGTGAAAAAATCTTTGTATTGTGCTACCTTAAATACGTTTTTTGTATTAAGGTTATTTCCCTTGAATAATTCATAAAAAACAAGGAACCACTAATAATTCGTTTTCATTCGACATAACGTGGCATGTTTTTGTAAATAAAAAAGTCTCTCTTTGCTTTTCTTCTGTTGGCATTAAAAGGAGAAGTTAAAATACTCTGAAAAATTTGCAAATGAAATAAAAATCATGAATTTGTAACTTGTAAACTTGTAGTTTTAACATTTATCTATATATAATAACATATCAATTTGCTTGCCTCGACGGTATACTTAACTGTACTAAACGCTGAACGATACTCGACTATTTGTTTGGCTCCTCTTATCATTAGAGGAAATCTTTCTAAAGTGATGAAATGTACTCGAGTGCAAACAGGTTAAAGTTAAATAATCTGCGAATGTATTTCGTCACCGAAGATAAACATTTTTTTTTTTTTTTTGCCGACCGTTTTTTCGCGAAAATCAAAATAAAGATATAAGATAATGCTGTTCAATTTTTTTTGTATTATCACCGATCGTTGATATCTTTGAGGTTGCAAATCTGAAAGCTCCGATACGTTTCCGCGCACTCTATGCCGGAAGCCAAATATGGGTTTTATGTTTTAAGCAGTACATTTGAAAAATAATGTTTTAATTCATTTCAAAATGTCGCCCCATATATTTGAACGATATAGTGAAGAGGTTGGTACGTTGATGAATATAGTTATAAATGTATTTATTTATCATATTTTGCAATGATTAACATAACACTTCATTTTCTCTACAGTTCTGTTGTGACCTGTACTTTGACAGTGCCGCTGATGGGTGACTATCACAGTGCCCAAGGGTACCATGCGCCCATTAACTAGCGGATAAATATCGACAATTCAATAGAGAAAACCAACAGTCTAATTATGATTCTTTTCGTTACAAAGTGCTCAAAATGTTTAAGGGTTAAAAGAAATATTTGTATGATAACAGTATCGGAACATGCACATTCTGTTCGGTAGGATTTTAAAAAATCGTCCCAAACATGTTCTTATGATAAGGTTAATTCCCTTGAATATTTTAAAAAATTAGAACCCATTTATAATTCTTTTCCATTCGACATAACGTGGCATGTTTTTGTAAATAAAAAAAAGTCCCTCTTTGCTTTTTCAGTTGGCATAATAAAAAAAGAGGACGGTAGAATCATTTGAAAAATTGGCAAATGAAATAAGAATATTTATTTGTAACTTGTACAGTTGTAGTTTTATCTTTAATCTATATATAATAACATGCATATTCATGGTACTGATCAGTAACGAACGCTGAATGATCCCCGAACGTGTCACGATTTGGCTCCTCATAGTATAAGAGGAATACTTTCAAATAATAAATAGAGACAAAATGTACTTGAGTGTGAATATAATAGAGACAAAATGTACTTGAGTGTGAACATAATAGAGACAAAATGTACTTGAGTGTGAACATACTTGGGTTAAATCTGATTCAAGTATATTTCATCACCGATGATAGGTAAACATAAACATATTAGGTATATATTTTACTTTTTACCGCCGACCGTTTTTTCCCAAAAATTGAATTAAAGATACTGTTTAGATTTATTTTTGATTATCGCTGATCGCTTACAACTTTTAGGTTGCAAATCTGAAAGATCCAACACTTACCCATATTCTTCTTGCCGGAAGCAATATCTGGTTTTAAATTATGTTTTAAACAGTATATGAAAAGAAGTGTTTCATATGACAAAATGATAAACATAACACTACATTTTCATTACAGTTCTTGTATGACAATCGACATGTACTTGGCCAGTGCAAACCTCGTGCAAATTAACTTCACGACTTCTATATTTGAACTTAAAACTTCAGTTCACGGACGTACCGGATGAAGATTATGGTTTTTTTCTTCCAAAACAAATCTAACGCCTCGCTATGTTTTCTTGGATAACAAGGCAATAATTCACTAAAAACGAAAAGTTGTTCGCTGAATTAAAAATTGAACAAGTACTCCATATATATTAACATTTACCTCAAACGTGTTTTCGTATCACTGTAAAGCTAGGTATTATTCACAAAAATACAAAGATTGTTATTTAAAAATGCCTTTTAGGTAAAAAAAAAATGCTTATAAAACAATTTACGATGCATTTTAAAAATATCAAAAGCTGTACATATATATTTAATTTAGTATTAATAGTTAACAAATTGTACGTCATCTGTTAAAACCACTGTAGTCAGTGACGAAAGACTGAAAGATGGCTGACTTCAGATAAGATTTTTCCAGTTTTCATATCGAATCAAACATTAATATTGAATTAACCTTTTAACGATTTTAAAACACAACTTATTGAAATTGTTCATCAACACCGAACAGTGATGCTATCAAGCCATTTTGTTAATCATGAACTAAAACCCGAAACTAGGCCATTCGTATGGAACGCCATGACTGCCTTATGTAAATGATCAGCATTATACGCAGTGCTCGCAACATTATAAGCAGTGCTCACACCATTATATGCAGTGCTCACAACATTATATACAGTGCTCACACCAGTATATGCAGTGCTCACACCATTATATGCAGTGCTCACAACATTATATGCAGTGCTTAAAACATTATATGCAGTGCTCACAACATTATATGCAGTGCTCAAAACATTATATGCAGTGCTCACAACATTATATACAGTGCTCACACCATAATATGCAGTGCTCACACCATTATATGCAGTGCTCACAACATTATATGCAGTGCTCAAAACATTATATGCAGTGCTCAAAACATTATATGCAGTGCTCACAACATTATATGCAGTGCTCACAACATTATTTGTAGTGCTCATACCATTACATTCAGTGCTCACAACATTATATGAAGTGCTCAAAACATTATATGCAGTGCTCACAACATTATATGCCGTGCTCAAACATTATATGCAGTGGTCACAACATTATATGCAGTGGTCACAACATAATACGTTTTTTGTTGATGAAGGTGATGATCGGTGATGGTGATGATGATGTATGTCATAATGAAATCATCACAATTTGAAAGATTAATCCGTCTTCTTTCTTTTGGTACCTTATTTATAAAATATAAAGAAGGATGAAATGAATTACATCAGTTTAAAGTTGTCTGATTGGTAGTGAAAAAAAATTTGTATTGTGCTACCTTAAATGCACAATTAAACTATTTTATAATTACTCAGATATTCTTTCTGCATTTTTAGAATTTTTAATTGACCCCGTTTATATAACCTGTTCCCATTCAAGTCTTACAAGTACCGTGTCACAATTAATTGAGAAATTGACTCTTTTCAATACGTATTTATACAGTTCAAGTTTCCTGATTTAATTGTCAATTATTTAATATCATTATGATTTATATCATATTTCTGGTATTTAACATAAAACAGATTTTTTTTACCCCTCAACGTTTTTGTTTTTTATATACATACATTTTTTTGTACAGACAAAGAGGTGTAATTTGCTACAACAAACAATTATAACAAACTACAGTTGGCCTTTTTTATATAGAATTGTGACTTTATACTGAATTGCAAATAGTTGAACCACGTGACCAGCTTACATTATTTTTCATCACCTCGATTACCCTACATACTGAAAATGGTATTTAATAAACCAATATAGACTTATTGTACTTACCAAAGGTGAAGTAATCACATTTTTATTCCATAATTGAGTTAGGCTATAGATAATCAGAATAAGGCAATTCACACGAGATTCTAACTACCAAAGTACTATCGTCTACAACCTTATTATTATACAAGTACAAAGAGGTGAAATTAAATTTGTAAAACTCAAAAAGACTATGCAGAGCTAGTATGACTAACGCTAAATCAAAATTTGGTCTTTCATAAGTAAGCTCATTTAACTTCCATATAAAATATAACGATACAAAATACAAATAATTTAAGACCGTATAATTGCTGTTTCAGTAAGTTTAACTGAGACTAAGAGACTTGAAAAACGAATAAAATGTCTATATAGAATTAATTGCATAACAGTGTGGTCGACAGTAAAACGTTTGTAGGTTGTAACTTGTTTGTCAACGGCTATGATTTTATGCTCACCCAGTCTGTCAGAGGCCTTCCAGTGGGGATTGAAATATTCACTTGTTACACATTCCGGTACATAAAATGAAACTTTCTTTTTACAAAGCTTGAAAGAAATTTGTTTTAAATATTTATTATAATCATCACATACAACCGTGTCATTTATAAGAATAATAATGTTCAGAGATGATATTATTTAATTATAATAAAAAAATAGGTTTATCCATTGTAAAAAAAACTATTAAGTTGATGGGGTTAATTCACAAAATATCTCATTGATTAAGAGCACAACTACTTCTACGGTGTGATCATTTAAGAATGGCCTACTATTTATTCAATGCGTATACATGTGGGTTTTGTTTGTTAAGAGTTCTGGATAATTAAAAAATCATTTGATTTCTTTGTTTAACACCATAAAACGATTCATTCTTTCAGATATTTGTCACTTTGCCTTATCTTCAAGTCAAACACAATTTCTCACGTTTCTTACAAAACTTATATTCTTGTGATGTATTCTTTTGTTGAAAAAATGTATAGATATAGATAGATATAGGAAGATGTGGTATGAGTGCCAATGAGACAACTCTCCTCCCAAGTAATAATTCATAAAAGTAAACCATTATAGGTCAAGGTACGACCTGCAACACGGAGCCTTGGCTCACACCGAACAGCAAGTTATAGAGGACCCCCAAACTACTAGTTACTGTAAAACCATTCAAACGGGAAAACCAACGAGAAACGAAAAACACATATGAACTACATAAACAGACGACATCATGCATTGTAACTTTTAAAGCCAATTAAGTAAAAAAAATAATCTGAAAGAACGTGCGATATCATATTAGGAAAACTGATGGTCAAACCATAACAAAAAATCAAGTAAAGAATTTTAAGTATTCAACCTTTATAGCTTGCTGTTCGGTGTGAGCCAAGACTCCGTGTTGAAGGCCATTTTTATTTATTTTCAAATTACAAAGGTTATTCCTGATTAGTATTTTTAATTATTTTATTTAGGCGTTTAGAACCTTTGGTGACCTCACAGTTTAAATTTCTATGATAAGTACGTCGTGAGCAGTGGGCATTACAGACGAACGTTCACCTAATTTTCCCCAGTCAATGAATGGCCATAGCTACACTGTTATGAATTTCATTCTATGTGTTTTAATAACATTGATCTTGACATACATGTACATGTAGAACATAAATTTTTTTAGGAATTTTGCACTCTTTATATTTGACCGTATATACAACGAAGTGTGAAATTCATTTGTTGTAATCGATTAAGCAGGCGAAAGTCTTTTTTACATTGTCCTTGACCTATAACATAGTGACCTCAAAATCAATTCGAATCTACTTCTTATTATATGTGACGACATATTGAAGTAAAGGTGCGTTCCAATATGTGACATTTGAGTTAGCATCCGAACGTCTAGCACAGCATTGGTATCATTTCCGTGACAATATATCCGATTAAGGATGCAATGCCGTACGCAGTGTTTGATAACAGATTCGAAAACAACACTTTGCTTTTTTTATGTGAGCTTTACCTTCGTTGCGGTGACCCCAAATGGACTGACTGACTGACGAAATTACTATAAATATACCAAGGTGTATAATAAGATACCTAACCAAATTATGTTGATCTCTATGAATCAACAATGAATACACAGAAACCAGCAATGACCTCACATTTATATAAATGGACAACGAACTTCAAGTTTTTAATTTGAAGTAAAAAAAAAAGTAGTGTGCATTTATAATACTAAAATAACGAGGTCCAATTTGTCAGCCGTCATGGGGTAAAAACGACAAATCAAAGAATTCCATTGTATATATAGCCAATATAGGACAATGGTGTTGATTAAAAAGTACACCGCTTCAGACCCTTTTGTTTTCCACATAATTAATATTGCCAATAATTAACAAGTTCCGGGTCGAATCCGATACCGATACCAAATAGTATATTCACTGTTACCTATACCTTATCTGTACGTTCCACATCTAACAGGCGCACAACAATACGGTGTATTTACGATTTTGCTACACGCGTCGTAACCACACTACATGTACTAAACTCAATCATTGTCAAATTGCTCCCTATTGTAGTATTTTAATCAGTAAGACTTTCTAAGATGACAATACGAATACTAAAAATCTGAATTTAAAATAAGGCGTATAGGCACAGTTTTCAATTTGCTAGCGGGCATGACGTAAAAAAGCGAATCAAAAAATTCAACTTTATTAATAACTAATATAGGACAATGCTGTTGATTGAAATATACTCCATTCCAGGACCTTTTGATTTCCAAATAATTAATTTTAGCAATAATTGATAAGTTCCAGGCCGGCGGGTTCAAACAAAAAGATTTTGAAAGCAGAGAAAACTGTGCATCTTATAATCGGCACGACTTTATCAGATGACAATCCCAATACTAAAATAAGGCTTGCGCATAGTTAGATACTTTAGTTCAGTCACGGACCCGCGATATCACGGGTGTGTTCTAGTTGTTATTAAAAAATCACTTGTATTGATAATTTGAGACGTAAAATAATCTTCGTGAACTTTTAATTCAGTTCTCTATAAGAAATCGTTGAAAAAGACTACATGCAAGGATTTTATATAAAATTACACCTCAGTGGCACAAGGAATTGGTAGTCAGAAAGCAGCGCTCTGTAAGCTTACAATGATAATACCGTATAGGCACGCATATGATGATGAAATTGATGGTTCTCAAACATTTCTTCGTCAAAATTATATAGTTATGCTGCTTTTCCCATCGTGTTGTTTAGTTACTATAGTATCAGAGTATATTGATACAGATGAAAGAAGAGGATTCCGACAATCATACAATTAAAGGAGATATGAGAGTTTGTGTAAAGATATACGTTGTTTGTTTAATCATAGAATAACATAATATTTGCCCGTGGTGCCGTCATACTTCAGAATTATATATTCTTCATGTCAAAACGAACAAGGAAAAAACATTAATTTCTAAGAAATAATCAATATAAATTAATACCAAAACGTTTCGTTATTCGTTTCAAATGACATCAAAGCTATTTAACTGTCATTTCATGTCTACGCATATGAAATATTCAATATTTCTTTCAATTTATTAAATGGTTTCAAGCAGCACTTTCAGTCTGAAATTATGATATGCAATTTAAGTCATTTCTTCGTTTTTAATGATAAATGAATAAAATGATTTAATCTTTATTATAACAAGCTTCATAAAAGACCAATGTATTTAATGTAACGTAAAAGCATCTTAAAGAATCTAGATTGATGGAACTTATTTTAATAGATTAGTTTATTTTACTGACAGTTACTTGTATGTGTTTAGGTTCGTTTATGAAAACCAATTATAATCCAGTGCAGCGATAGTTGTCAAACTGCAATTTCACAGTAAAAAGATCCCATGTTTCACAATCTACTTTCAGCAACAAAATAAATTGATTTTAGGAATATCCTATTTATCATTTTTCAACTAAATTATTTCAGTGTATGAATCTCTTTTTTTTTTCGAATGGCTGTGGTGTATATGTTACAGGGAATTTGTAAAATCAGGGATTTTGTAAAATCACTGGACTAATCAGTGATTGTGTAAAATCACTAACAGTTTCAGTGGTTTTGTAAAATCCCTGAAATTGTTAGGGATTTTACAAAATCACTGAAAATAGAGCTAGGGATTATGTAAAATCCCTGATTACAATAAAGTATAACATGCTATTAGATATGTGTTATTCTTAATATAAAGATAGACCAAATGAATGATCACTAATGATTTAGAAATATATTTGTTTGATAAACACTATGAGCTAGAACTTGTGTATAATGATAATGACTAAAAGTCAGTTAAACAGGTATTTAGACCACTCTGAATTTGCTTATTTTTGCAAGACAAGTTTGGGTGACATCCCTACCACTATAAGCTATTGAGATGTGAATTTTCTTAACTATGCTGTACATGTCTTCAAGACATACATAATATTTTTAAAACATCTTCATCTGATGAATATCGTTTTTTAACAATTTTTTCAAATTTTCACATTGAAGAACTTCATACCTTCATTTATCAACAAAATATTTACTTTGTTTGGATTAAAAGAGTTGAGAAATTTTAGAAACTTATTCAAAGTTATACCACTTTGTGATAGAATACATGTGTCTGATAAATGACCAAAGTAGGTAAAACTTTGTTTATTTTTGCTTGGTTAGATTAACCTATTCATAAACATGCAAGTACAAAACAAAGTGTTATTACCAATATTTTCTGTTGTCTTTTTTTATTATTATTTTGTGAATATAAATGTTATTTTGTAGGCAGCAAATTAATAATATACCACTTTTTCATGCAGCAATAAGATGCTCTTGATCTGATATGCATGTAATATTTGCCACTGGATCACATACCCTAACCCACTCAATTTCTTATACCTTACATATGTGTTTTTCTTCTCTAATGACAGCAATCAACCTAATGTTCTGATCAGTTTTTATATTTGATTTTTAAAAAATGATATAATTGGTTTTATTTTCTAGAGTAATTATACAGAAAAACTATAATAAACAGTAATTTTCTTTCAAACACGGTAGTGATAAGAGCTTGTTTTGTCTTCTTTCTGTGGCTCGTTGACAAAATATTCCAAAATTTTTATCATATTTTCCCTGGTTCCATATGTTGCACTTTAATTTTACCTCAATTATTTGAAGTAACTTTTGTGTGTATGTTTGCTCTTCATTTCAAGACATTTGTGCCTGAGCCATTGTTCTACATTAGATCAGTTTTTTGGAATATTTTGTCATTTTTAAATTAACCTCAAACTTATTGAGTGTTACTGTTATAGTATTTTTTCACAGAAATTCTTAATAAAAATGAATGAATGTATTTTACAAATTCCCTGAATTTAATCAGTGAATCTGTAAAAAAGATCTTAATTATTTCAGGGATTTTGTAAAATCACTAGTCAAAATCAGGGATTTTATAAAATCACTAATCAGTTTAGTGATTTTACAAATTCCCTGAAATTTCAGTGATTTTACAAAATCACTGATTTCACAAATTCCCTGTAACATATATATATTTGCAACTTTTTTATACGGTCGTGTATCCGGATTCAAGTTCCGTATTCAAAAGAGTACAATGTACTTGTATTTTAGTGTAGCAAATTGTAACGGTTTAGTTGCTGCTTATTTCTTTTTCTATAGTTATTTATCTCTAGTATTTTTTTTCTCTTTTTCATGTATAATTATCTGTTGCAGAAGACAGGGTACCACACATTTCGATAATGTCAGATTGTGTGCTGATCTTTGAGATGTATAAATTTTGTCATGTAGGGACCTTTTATAACCGACTATACGGCATGGGTCTGCTCATCTGCTGCTTATGCGTTTTCTTAAAGTGGGATAAGAGTAATCGTTAAAATTACTGCATAGTACAATAGAACTAGCACAACTTATCATCCAGATAAAAACAAACTTAAAAAATAAAAATAGCATCGAACAACACATAATCCAGATTCTAGTAGTCTGACTAGACAAAAACTGTGGTGGGTTAAACCGGTAAGCCTACACAAACCTATTCCTTTGCCTACATATTTAGACTGTATGTCGTAAAACTGAGTGGTTATTGCTACATGTGTATACACAAAGTTGAAACAAGTTGTTGCGTATCGTTAAGGGTAGATACATGTACATGTATAAGAAACATATTTCCAAACTCAAACATTCACGGCATTTGGCTAAGCATCGAATTGCACTTAATGTCACAAAGGCAATTAAAACATTTGATTGCAAAATTCAACAACCTTTCAGATTATTACAATGTTTAATAATTCTGATAATTGTCCGATTCAATCGCAATCCATTCATGTAATAACGTTTGAATTAGACTGATTTTTCATCAAACAAAATCAAAAGTATTTAGATTACTGAAAATAAACTCTAGAAGTTGCATTAAGTGTCCTTTTTCTTGCTAATTAAGGAAATCAATAGGTCTTTATATCGGTTTTGTCATTTTCATTAGTAAAATAAAAGGCATTTAATTACTTTTACAATGTTTAATAGAATATCTATATTTAGAGCATGTCAATTCCAACTTTCAAGTTGATCCTTCCAGTGAAATTGAAAAGTTGGTATAAATATGGTAATTATTTTCTTCTTTCTTACAATGCTTGAAACAAATTGTTTACAAGAATTTAATAATTTAGACACAATGTATAACACTCGCGGTATAATACTTCTACGTTCAGTAACATCTAAGGTGTCAACGAACGTGGTATTTTAATATTGAAAAGGCTTGTACCATTGAAAAATAAATATAATACTAAATTGCATATTTTCTGGCTGATTTGCCTCATATGTAATGATAATAATAATGTATTTATTTTGTACTCGTGATAAAACCAGTTTTCGGTATAAGAGTTGTCCTTTCCGTTCAATAAACTATTGGTAATGTTATATAGCGAAATTACTATGTTTTGATTTTCGGTATATAAAATTTCCATTTGCATAGTTACAGATTTAAGCACGAATAAAGTGTTTAATATATATATATATAAAGAAGATGTGATATGATTACCAATGTGACAACTCTCCACAATAGACCAAATGACACAGAAAATATCAACTTTCGGTCACCGTACGGCCTTCAACATTAAGATATTATCTTTATGATAAGCTCATTTTAAGTTTTTTAGAAACAAAAACAAAGTTAAGCGCGTTTTTCTGACCTCTTCATGAAGTGACTTAAAGTAATCGTTTAAGAGGCACGGTCGCCGATACTATAAAGTGGAAAACAACATGATAATTTTATCGTCAGACTTAGTAACCAAGCACACAAGTGTTTTCTGTTCTAATTACCACAACTAAAATATATTTGAATGGATACCTTTTATATGATTGATCTAATATTGAGAACAAGCAGTGTAGCGTATAAAATGAATAAAATTCAGCTTATAGTGAAATTCTCAACAGGCAGTGCATTACACGATTTAAAATAACAGTCGATATTGGACACGTAAAATGCTATTTTCGCGACGTTAATCTATAAAAACGGGATCAAAACTGTATCGTATGCCCTTAAGTTGTCTTACATTCCTATAAGTCCTTCATCAATCAGTTAAATAGGGACGAATTAAAGAATAAAAGGATATATACATTTACTAAAGTGGGTATTCTTTTGAATTTAAAAGCAGAACTAAACTAAATACTTTGCTTTAACTGGTTCAATTTTAGAAAGCGCTTTATATAATTTCCCATGGGTTTTATTGTAATCGTTTGAATTTCTAGTACCAGTTTAACAAAAGACGTCTCTATGTATAAATTGCATTGTGGTTGATGTATATTGAATTTTTCTACGCACTTTCAACAAATCCACCAGTACTAGAAAAGAAGCAATGGTTGCAAATATCTCTTCAACTTTTGCTTCGCCTATTGCATGTTAATTGTTATTATACTCATAGAAAATATATTCATTAACTTCATTTTTATTATCAATTTGTTCAATGGTAAATGTGTTTTATTTCCATTTAAATGAATGTTAACAATGTGTTAAGAAGGTACAGCAACAGAAGGAAAAGGCATGTTATTGTGGAAAGAAGAAACAATAGCGGATTGCATAAGAAAACAACAATGTGACAGGAAGGAACAATAGCGGATTGCATCAGAAAACAACAATGTGACAGGAAGGAACAATAGCGGATTGCATAAGAAAACAACAATGTGACAGGAAGGAACAATAGCGGATTGCATAAGAAAACAACAATGTGACAGGAAGGAACAATAGCGGATTGCATAAGAAAACAACAATGTGACAGGAAGGAACAATAGCGGATTGCATAAGAAAACAACAATGTGACAGGAAGGAACAATAGCGGATTGCATAAGAAAACAACAATGTGACAGGAAGGAACAATAGCGGATTGCATAAGAAAACAACAATGTGACAGGAAGGAACAATAGCGGATTGCATAAGAAAACAACAATGTGACAGGAAGAAACAATAGCGGATTGCATAAGAAAACAACAATGTGACAGAAAGGAACAATAGCGGAATCAAACAGAATGCCATTGTAACAAGAGGGAACAATAGCGGAAAGAAAAACAAAAAAAAACATTGTGGCAAGAGGTAACAATAGCGGAATAGCGTAATGAAACAGAAAGCCATTGTGACAAGAATAAACAAGAGCGGAATGAAACAAAAGCCAGTGAGACAAGAAAGAACAATAGCTGTAGGAAACAGATTGCCATTGTGACAAAGGAGAACAATAGCGGCATAAAATAGAAACTGAACCATTGTGACAGGAAGGAACAATAGCGAAATAAAACAGAAAGATATTGCGTCAAAAAGGAACAATAAATGTTGGAAACAGGTAGCCATTGTGGCAAAAAGCAACAATCGCAGAATGAAACAGAAAGCCATTGTGGCAAGAAGGAACAATAGTGGAATGAAACAAAGAGCATTTGTGGCAACATTAAAGGAACAACAACTGTAGAAAACAGTGTTGATGACAAGAAAAAAAAAGCTAAAAAAAGAAGAAGCAATAGCGGAATGAAATAGAAAAACCAATATGAAACAAAAAGTCATTGTGGCAAGAAGAAAAAATAGTCGAATGAAATAGGAGCACATGGTGACAAGAAGGAACAATAGCAGAATGAAACAGAATACCACTGTGGCAAGAAGGAACCATAGCGGAAGGAAACAGCAAGCGTTTGTGGCAAGAAGTAACAATAGCGGAATGAAACTGAAAGCATTTGTGGAAAGAGGTAACAATAGCGGAATAAAACAGAATGTCATTTTGCAAGAAGGAACAATAGCGGAATGAAACAAAAGCCATTCTAACAAAAAAAAAAAAAACCAATAGTGGTATGAAACACAGTCTGATTAGATTTAGACGGAGAGGTTTGATTTTAGTCAGACTGAATGGAACAGAACGCCGTTGTGGCAAGAAGGAACAATAGTGGAATGAAACAGAAATCATTTGTGACAACATTAAAGGAACCATAACTGTAGGAAACAGGATTGATTGATTAATTGTTGGTTGCTTAACGTCCAGTGGCAAATATTTAATGCATGTTCAGGACGATGTAAGAAACAGAAGTCCTGGTGACAAGAAGGAATAATAGTGGACTGAAAAGAAAGCCATTTCTCAATTAAAACAAACAACATATAATTTGAAAAATTGCAAGATAGGTTCCTTGAATCAAAAAACAGTTCAGTAATAGAGACCAATCATTGGTTAATACAGGCATGGATGGGGTACCGACTAAGTTTTGGAAACTAAATAACTAATCTAACTTGTACCATACATAATAATAATAAGCTAGAGACAGATTATAATCTAATGTGATATTTACATGTCAAAAGGATTCCGTAACATGTGGAAATTATGATGTAAATCATCTTAATAAAAATATCTACGAAAAACACTACAAGGTTTGTGAGGAAACACATGTTTCATGCACTGCCAAACGTTCATCTTTTATGTCATTCTAATACATATTGTCGCACAAATCAGATTTCTTTTATATAACAGTTGTCATAACACGTGCATTTGTTCAAATAACGAGAGGAATTTTTGTGTTAAATATTACATACTTATTCTCTCATTATGACATCAAAGCTCTGTTATCAATGGTTAAAAACTATAACATATTTGATAACAGTACTACCAAAGACACTGTAGTATGCATTTTATCCGTGAAAACAGTAATTAACACTTGAAACTTTTTTTTATCTTTTGTAGTTTAAAGAAATTAAAAAGAAATAGATCAGACTATGATTAGGAAAGAATGCAATTCACTTTAGGCTTCGTTTCTTCAGGAATTCGACTCAGTTTCAGTTTAAGAGGTGTCTAGAAAGATGAAAGTTTGCATGCTCGTAAAGTTGATTCACTTTTAGATTAACACGCAGTTAAGTCTTCCTCCTATTAAAAAAATGAACGTGTTTATTTATTTACAGGAATTTCAATATTAAAATGCAATAATTGTTTTCTGTGATTAACCAATAACAAAAGTGAGAGGATGTGGCCAATATTGTTTGTTGAATAGAGAAATTTTATAATTCAAATTAGCCCACCTTTTCGCACTTGTTTCCCTTAAGACTGAATGCCCGACTTCTGCGATTTCCGGATTTTCTTTCTAAATAAACTATCCGGTATTTCTTTAGTACCATCTTGTTGAGATCTTAGATTGTTGTTAACTTTGAATTTTTTTTTTATCAAGATGTTAACCGTTAACGTTCACATGAAGATTATCTTTGAGACAGACACAATTGGCAACTCCTTATGCCTTTGGTAACTAGAATACTGCTCATCGCTATATTTGATAGGAATATTTTTCTCAATTCTGTCTTTTCAGATTTGGTGAATCGAGGAAAGAGGTTGGTCAAATTTCTCTTGTATTTCTATTACTACATATTGCATTTTGATTGAAAATTTAACACGTTTTGACAAAATCTGCGTCGAGGGAAGTCCGTCACAAATATAAATGTATGTGTACTCGAAAGACAAATCATAGTTAACTTTCAACAGAATTTTGGTTTTGGCTATCAAAGCCTTTTTAGGGGGGAATTTTGTTTAGGAAAAATGTTCCTGAATGTGTCAAAATTCGGATCTCGGCTAACTTAAGGTTAGTAACTGTTTAATTTACTACTTTTCTAATAATCTTGAACGCTTGCGCACCACTTAACAGTTACAATTTCTTTAGTAAAATACTTCATTTCTGCTTATTTATAGGAATTTTTCCTGAAGTACCGTTTCCTCCTCTAAGTAAGAATTCACGGTCTTGATGCAGCTCTTAGCATCAAGTCAATACTTAAATTCAATCATATCAAAGGAGCTAATCTGTAATTATTTCCTGATTACCCATGATACAAGAGGGCACATGCTGATGATGCACTCGACCACATCTAATCAGTCGTCTAAATAACGTTATAACAGTTATATAATACAAGTAATTACCAGAAATGTTTCTTGCACCTGTAAATATTATATATTTAGGAAGCATATTAGAGTCGACTATTCGGGAAACCCGTCTGAGACCATCTTTTGATTAAACATTATACATTGATATAGTAAAGAGTTGATTACAAATTGTCGAGAGAGAATAATCGACGGCAAGGTTTAAAGAGAAAAAAGTTCCCAATTCTGTTGGTTTTTTAAGTGAAATCTTGATACCACATCTATCAGTTATTCAAGCGCTTTTTAATTCTACATCCATTTAATAAATATTAAATTTTACTATATTGTATTTACAGTTTGGGGAAATTTGTGAAACTTTGAAATCTCTAACTCAATCCCTTTTAGATAAAATTATTCGCTTTCTGCCTTTCTTTTTCCTTGGTGGTACCTTAATCAGTTCTTTTACAGCTTGTCATCCGAGAGGATCAAACTAACTTTGATTTCGATAACATTTTTGTTGTAACCGGTGAGAAGACGTTGAGTAACTGAACAAACCACTATACTTAATTTTAAATTAAAATCAACTTGATTTACTTTCGCTTACCATACTTTTTATTTTATTAAGTTATATAACATACGAAAAATTGGAGCAAGTTGGAAAAATGTGATACATCTTGAGATATCACTCTCGAACTATACCCACCAATGTGGTTGACTAACAGTTTCGTATATGTGCATGAAACTTTTTTAAAGACAAATGTTTTAGACAAACAAGCACGTTGCTAGTAGAACATCAGCCACTCACAAGGTACGACATATTCAGATGATGCTAGGCGACTTATATCAAGAATCTAACGGATGAACTTACAGAGGTTATACTGTATATCTTCATTTGAAGCGGGGTATACATACAATATAATAACTGTTATCGAACGCTGGATTCACACTAGTACTCTAAGACTATCATGTATATACCATCATAACAGAATAAACCCACGACATCATAGATACCAGGATTGAAATTAAACGCAACTTCTGGTTTCACGTAAAAAAATCTAAGAATTTGATACAATTTCAGTTTTGCATTAAAAAACAAGACATTATAGATTTCATAGCAAAATACTGTTCCACATTTCAGGCATAGAAATAGACAATCAATTTATTATTATTTTTGTAACTTATAACGCTTTAAGTATGTATATCGATTGCTTTTGCTTCAAAACTGCGACTCTTATTTATCTACTTCATGGCATAATTATCTTAAATATTATAATAACTAATTAAAGTCTTTAGCATTAGAGTAACGAAACTGGGTACAATATCTAGGCAGAATCCGAAACTATAATGGCGTAAACAATGAACACAATCTTGCAAAACCTCTGTTCATTAATCGCCATAAATCAAACATGCCTGTTAGTGAAGTAACAGATACTTCAATAATTTATTAGATTAGAGGTCTAATAATTCCAAGTTTAGACAAATTACATTGCGCTTGTCAGTTTGATGTTTGTTGAACTAATTGCATAGTTGTGTTTACATCTCTTTTTTTCCGGGTCTGCGAGTGATAATTATTTGTTTTGGGCCCATGGGAATAAAGACATAATATGTGAGCAATCTCGAGACAATTATGCCGGATTTTAAAGCAAAGCAGTGATTTCCCAAAAAGGTATTATCTACTCTTTCGATTTTTCTCATTCAATTTGTGAAGCTGAATTGTTAATTAACGGGTTTTTGTTTGTCCTGATTGTACATTGTCTATAACATATTGTTAGCCATTTCATTACTAATAAAAATAACGAACATTTTCACAGACTTCGGGAATCACATGATACTTTCTGTTGCTTGATTTCATTCTTAGACAATTATAAACCGAAGTCATTGTTCTCGAATTCAGACTATTTGTTTCAGATATGCAGCTCCAGACAGAATCAGTATAGAAGTCGAGTATTTTAACACTATTTTAGGATCGACTTACATGTTATATGAAAGTACGATATCGTTGAAAGAAGTATGATAACAGTATTTTAATGTTCATTGTTATGGTAATATTGCAGCAACAATGAAAGTTCAAAACTTGTACAATTCAAATCTTTCCATTTTTTGCTTATCAACATATATATAGTCTATTGGCAAATGACAAATACAATTATACGGTGATTATGAAAACTAAAATTCGAGTTTCGTCAATGTTATAACATTTTGTTGTTTGTCTATTTTTTTTTAACCTGTTCTGGTACATTGTTGTATGTATTGAACGTACGTCAGACTTAGGATCAAAGATAGCAATTCTAATTTCGTGGTGTAACGATACAGTACAAGAGAATCTTCAAAATTGTATCCTTTTATTCATTTTACACACCAACAGTATACATTAACTCTTATACTCGAGTTAAGTTTTCAAGACCATCTCAGCTACTAAGTTCCCTACAATCATATGACTCACTTTCATTTATTTGGGGTCAGTTTAGTCTAATGAAAAACGTCGAACTAAAAAACCTGATTTTAGATGTATTTTAAATGTACATTTAACATTAAAATTTTGACAATTAAATAACTGAAGTTTGAACGCATAAAAATGACGGTCTTAGGTATGACATACTAGTAAAACTAGTAATGGATACGTTATATAATGGTTCTGAATAGGTTCTATGAGGCAAATCTTCTAGGAGAGAAAATATTTCAAGGTTCATTCGAAAAAAATAAAACATACCGAAGTGTACCGAACAGTGCTCAAGGCTTTCTAATATTGATCTTTAAGTAATTTAATGACGAAGGGCAAATTTACGCCATTACTACATTACGATAAAAGTGTCTTAAGCACGATAATGAAATGAAAGCTTGCTTTGGTAACCTTTTCAAAATGCATTGCATCGATATTTTATAGTTTGATGTGTTCTCTTTGCTGATAAATTCAAATATACAACAAATGCCAATCAAATTAGTACGGTAAATAAATTATTGATGTGCCTGAGCACATGCGATAATAGGCAACATTCTAAAATTATAATTAAGATTTACACAACATTCAGTGTTTATGATATGAATTCAATATTCTTTATTATCAATAATGCCACTGGCATTGGAATCATTATATTCAATTTTCTCCAAAATATCCTCGCAGCTAAGTCTGAAATGATAAAAGTTTCAAAAATATCACAAAAAATATTTTAGAAACTTAATTGTCTACTTTTACTGACATAGATTTATGGAATAACCATGGTAGGGGATGTTAAATTTGATAATAAACGATTCTTTATAACCTACATTTCTAAAATTAAATATTTAATACCAGCTACACTTTACTGTTGCAATTATTAATCTTAGTACGATGTCGTCAGTTAAGATCGGTCATGCCTTTTTAACCGGATTTTTGTGACAAAAATGTCGGTTACTGATTTGGGGATGAACGGCGGGCAGTCAGGCGGGCGGGCGGCAAACAAATGTTGTCCGTGCATTTACTCATGAACCGTTCATCCAAAGCTTTTAAAATTTAAATATGTTGTTACTGACAACAAAATGAAGGTCAGACAAGTTCAAGAATGGCGTTTCCAGTCGTGTCCGTGCATTTACGCATGAACTGTTCATCCAAAGCTTCCCAAATTTTAATATATTGTTACTGATGACAAAATGGAGGTCAAGTTGAAGAATGACGATTTTGACTTTACCGTTCAGGAGTTATGGTTCTTGAAAGATTGAAAAATGGCGTTTCCAGTCATGTCTGTGCATTTACTCATGAACTGTTCAATCAACGCTTTTCAAATTTTAATATGTTGTTACTGATGACAAAATGGAGGTCAAGTTTAATAATGTCGATTTTGACTTTTACCGTTCAGGAGTTATGGTTCTTGAAAGATAAAAAAAAAATGGCGTTTCCATTCATGTTGTTGCATTTACTCATGAACCATTCAACCTAAGCTCTTTCAAATTTTAATATGTTGATACTGATGACAAAATGCAGGTCAAATTTGATATTGACGATTTTCACTTTCACCGTTCATCAGACATGGTACTTGTGATATTGCCAGGACACAAATAAATGTTAATAAATCCGGTTTGCTGTCATTGTGGCAGCATCTTGTTATTTATTCTCTCAAAGCTACATTGTAGCAAAAAATAAATGTACATAACAAAACGTAAAATTAAAGCTACATATACGATTAGAGGTTTCTATCTGGTTAATCCAACCCTCTTAGTAAAAGATAAATAGTAGCAGCGGTAAAATATAGTTTTGAACTGTCCGACCATGATAGTTCCTAATACGGTTTCATTGGTACAGCAATATCAGAAGCAAACATTACCGATATGAAAATAAATGTTACCATAACCTCTTTGTCTATGTGAGTCGGGTTACCCAACAATTTAAATATCAGACACAAATGGAGGATTCGTGTTTATCAGGTATGACCGTGATCAAATTCCTAACCAATAGAAAATTAAGCATGCAACAAATTAATTGTGAGAGTATTATCAATGAAAGTGCGTAGTGGATATTACATACACTGTCCATTATGATTCACTTGGCCATATATGATGATAATATTATTTCAAAGTTTTCAGACATAATTATTGTTATGATATACCACTATATATATATATAATTGTCGTGTTTTACTTCTGTATACTAGTACATGGTATTTCGTTATGACACTTGAGTTTTTCATATTTATTTTCCATGTATCATCAAATTGGAATGAATGTCAAGAAAAGTAGCACCGTTGTTTCCTATGGGAATGTAGACTATAGCTGTTAAACATAACAGTGGCATCTAAATGTATCAAATGTTTTGTCAATAGAGAAATGAAGCATCTTGGTAAGGTCAGTTTCAGAGATTTTTTTTTTCGAAACAGTATTTTTCTTTTATAAAGTACAAATATTTGTCTAAGACAACTAATTATACCAATGTTGTCTCTTTCTTATGAAATAAAGCAGGACCGTTTTTTCCATTTGTTTTTTAAATTGCATATAAGCAATACTTGTGTAAAGGGTAGAAGAGTCAAATGTTTAATGCTATTGCAAGAGGGAAGATATTTCGATTGTATGTACTTTTATAGATCTTTTGAATCTTTTAGTAACTACATCTGATACCCACCACCCATAGAGTAGGCAGTTCAGGGTGACTTTGAAGTCCGACTGATAAAACTAATGTAAATAGTTCAGAAAGAAATTTCCTGAAGCATTTAGAGGACCCAGCAGTATATCGTTGCTTGTAAGCGCACTTATATAATTCATAAATCAAATATATTGAAAAGAGATTCAGTTATTCTTCTTTTGTTCCAAAGTAACATAGAACAGACCTTTTATTCATATAAATATTCATAGACCTATTCATTATTTTTCTATTCTAATGTGTGTCAAAATGAGTACCTACGTCTTCATTTTCGCCTTTATCCACTTGCCTGACATAATCTTTGACTGAATCCATCAGAATTTTGAATATCTATTTCATATAGATGGATTTAAGCTCACAGTATTTCGGGCATTTAGATAACATATTTCGCAGAAAAGTGTTATTGACAAAGTACAGGTCACCAGTGAGCGTGGTCAGATTGATTATATTTGAATGGTAAACTAGAACAGGTGCAATCAGTAGGTTTAGACTGATTCTGAAGTCCAGCAACACGAAATTTAGTTGCAACTGGGTTGGTATAGGTATTAGAAATGGTAGGTACATATATTTGTTTTAAAAAGGGAGGTATTTTGGAGTGCGAACTGGTCTGAAAAGACCGTAGGGTAATATCCAAAATAATAGCTGTACGTTTGTATTGGTTTGCATGGGGTTTGTAATAGTGATTTTCAAACATAACTTGTACATTGAAATTTTTTTGAAGAGATGATTTCAACTTCATATCTTAGAACACTTGGTTCAACAGCTTCCATGTAAGCAGCAAACCTCTATCAAGGAAATCATAATAGAAAATGCAAAATCTGGAATATCGTATTATCATTATTGAGTCTTCGTCTTTGAGAATAGTTACCAATGTTCATCTCATTCACTGATCTACAAGAAGGACAAGATAGAATACCTTTACCATCAATTTTGTCATTCCAACCACATTGTGTCGCAGTTCCCAATTTTCGAATCCGTAGATTTCCTAGATTTTCTTCTGTCTGTAGAGGTGTTGCAATATGTGATTAAAATATTACAGGTTTTGTAGTGTATGGTTTTACATTTAGTAATGATACAGTGTTGGTTCGAGTCATCAACGTCCAAAATGTCCTACATTATAACTGAACTCGTCCTGCTTTGAATAATTTTGCTATTGTCATAAGTTTGCAGATCTTAATATGTCGAATTGTTTTTCATATCTAGTGATGAGGGAAAAATTTCCATTTCAGACGATGTCGTGTTCATGCTGGCGTCTGTTTCAGAATGTTTTATACTGGGCGATGTCCGAGCCATTTTCTGTTATATATCCATAAGACATCAACCCAATGGTTGTGAAAGAGAGGCGACAGATATCAAGGAACACAAACTCAGAACGCCTTGACAAAAAATGACCAAAAGACAAATAACAGTAAACAACATACAACAAAGAAAACTAAAGACTGGTCAACACGAACTATTAGCTATGAATAAGAATGTTATCTCCTGCTTAAAAAAAATGCTTTCTAAATTCGAAAACATCGGAATATATTTCGTGGTCATTTTCTTGTTTATTGTATAAAAGAGGTTTATTGGTCTCTAGTGAATAACGGTAATCAATGTGCCTTACTTGAGAACTGTAATGGACTTAACGGATTTTGTCTTTTTATTAAGTAAAACATTAATTACATTTATGTATGCTGCTATATCAGTTTACTTCTGAATTATGTAATATCTCTTTAATGATGTTATAAAAGCAACTTAATTGAATGCTCAGATGTATAAATCTATATGGAGAAGTGTATTATAGGAAAGCTGTTCGAAATAACCTGAGATTTTATCAGTGGAACAGCACTGGGATTTGATGGGGGCAATTATGGACATATATAAATTCCATACATTTCGGTTCATTACCATTCTTAAAGAAGGATTGTCGATAACTCTTTTTCTGAAAATATATACAATAGTTTCACTACTCTGAAAAACTTCTGTTCTGATAGTAGAATTTTCAATGCATACAGTTACACAATAACGAACGGAAAATATTGTACTTGCGAGATGTCATATTTCGAATTAAGAGGAATTTGATCTAGATCTAGTTAAAATGTAATATTCTATTGTATTTTGCATTCATAATCTGCTCTTAGCATTGCACAATATCAGGTCATTCTGTAACGTTTATGCGGATGTAGTATGATACTTCTTTCGAGGTTCCGAAACTCAACCAGTTTTACAATGAAGGACCACTTGTTGGTGTTGTATCAACAGGTTAATTACTCTGACTTTGCTTTAATCAAAAGTAAGCATTCTTTGATAGTTGTTTTCTTAAAAAGTTCTCTACCAAGTGAGGAAAATGGCAGTTGTTTTTATGCCCCACCTACGATAGTAGAGGGGCATTATGTTTTCTGGTCTGTGCGTCCGTTCGTCCGTCCGTCTGTCTGTCTGTCTGTTCGTTCGTTCGTCCGTCTGTCCCGCTTCAGGTTAAAGTTTTTGGTCAAGGTGGTTTTTGATGAAGTTGAAGTCCAATCAACTTGAAACTTAGTATACAAGTGCCCTTTGATATGATCTTTTTAATTTAAATGCCAAATTATAGTTTTGACCCCAATTTTACGGTTCACAGAACATAGAAAATGATAGTGCAAATTTCAGGTTAAAGTTTTTGGTCAAGGTAGTTTTTGATAAAGTAGAAGTCCAATCAACTTGAAACTTAGTATACATGTTCCCTTTGATTAGATCATTCTAATTTTAATGCCAAATTAGAGAATTTATTCCAATTTCACGGTCCACTAAATATAGAAAATGATAGTGCGAGTGGGGCATCGGTGTACTGTGGACACATTCTTGTTTTATAGTTCGTTTTTGTGTGTGTTGCATTGTCATTTGGGTTTTTGTTGCACTTTGGTGTTTCTGTTGTTTCCTTGTTTTTCTCTTATAGTTGATGTGTCCCTCGGTTTTAGTTTGTAACCCGGATTTGTTTTCTCTCAATCGCTTTATGACTTTCGAAGAGCAGTATACTACTGTTGCTTGTATATACTGATCTGATAAACATGTGTTCAAATTGTTTTCGTTTGTGTCTTTCTGTTATTAAACTGGTCGTTTTCAAAATTAGGAAATTGGGATGCATATAAACAAGTTAAACACACGCTTCGCTCATGTCCTTATCCGAAGCATGAAATCCCTTCAGGTGTGATGGCAATGCAAGATCTACAATCTCAATTCTGCTATTCATTTTTTTTTTAGATAAAGATTATGTATTTTTTCAAATTGCAATACTAGTGAAATATGCAAAATCAAACATCCGAATCATTCCGAAAACACAAATGCGATAGCGTAGCATTCTTACCGTCAACCGTGGAATTGTCAACTACATTCAGTTGACTTTTGCTTTTTCATATTGCGGGATTATTTATAACAGGGTCCTTCTTTAAAATTACTAAAACGATTGTATTTTCATAAGGAGAATTAAGTTCCTGCAATGCATAATATATATACATGTTAAACTTCCAAGGAGCAGATAAGAGAGGAAAATGAAAACAGTTTAGATTAAGTTAATCTTTTTGGTAAACTTTTATTTACAAAAACAAAGTAACCGGTTTAAACTTGATAGAAATTAGGCGAACTAAGCACCAAACTAAATAGTATAAGTTGGTAAGAAAAGAGAGACCGAGTTCAGGAGAGTTCTTTCTAGAAGGTTAATGAGCACGCTATCTGTCCCGAGGAGTAGAACCGCCTTAGTGTGTTGAATAATGCAAGTATTATCGGAACAGTATTTCCTGAAATAACCGCATACATGCTATTTCATATCAGTCCCGTGCTTCCAAGCTACTAGACAAACCATTAACTTTAAGTTTTTAACAATTTTCAAGATATTTTAGTTCTGAAATCAATGTTACCAAAACGCTGTTCAAAAATGAATGACATTGTTATAACGGATATGTAAACATGTCAATCCCTATTAAGTGATACTAAGCCTTCAACGGGCAAAGAGCGACAAATCTATTTGCAAACTATTGGAAATTGTTTTGATATATTGGAATATATAGGTTGCAGTCTTGTAATTGACTGCTCCATAGGCTTACATGCAAAACAGCTAATCTTTGAAAATCAAAAAATAAAAAATGCAACATAGAATTTTTTTTTTCATGTCCATATCATGTATGTACTAATGTGAAATTGTGATTTAATCGAAAAAAAAAGTGGGTCTTGCCACGAAGAATAAAAAGTAACGTAATCCTGAAGTGAAAACATTTTTTTTTCTACTTTCTGTTTGCTGTTTTTACTAGGCCGCACCACTTCCAGTAAACATGATATCCTTCCACTTTCCTGGATTGATATCCTCCAAAAGATGCAAGATTGTTTTAAAGTCTATATATATGTTTCAATTCATCATAAACCAATAATCAAGCAGAAAAAAATGAGTTCAGAAAAAAATTCAGAAAAAAATGCACTATTTTGTTTCCCTCCATGTTTTGACATGCACCGGAAACTGGAGTTGTAATACAATACTGGTACCTATAGGAGTCTGGTAATTATGATCTTACAAATAAAATAGAATAAACTCATCATAAATACCAGGATTAATCCTGTTTGAATATGATATTTTTCTTCAAATCGACAATTACTTTTCGTTTCATTACATAAGTGCTTTCGTAAATGATTATTTTCTTCTTTCGTCTTTTCCATTTTTTATTTTTTTTTTAAATGATTCACGCTGTTATATCTATGATGAGTTTATTAATCCGGGTATCCTTGGTGAGTTTAATTCTGAAATGTATCCCATTGAATAGCATTATCATTTATTTCAGTTAGTGTGTCATTATGCGGACAGAGGTCAGAAAAATTATTCTCTATGAGCTCCTACTTCAATAGTCCAACAGTCCTTTTTTTTGTCTTCGAAATGATGTTTCAAAGTGAATATTGTTTTTCCCTCAGTTCTTGTTACCTATACAAATCTTCTTGATACATAATGAGATTAATGACATGTACCCTAACGTCACTTACAAGGAAAAAAATCGTAGATCATAATAGGTCTGTTCTATGTTTCTTTGGAAATAAACCAAAGAAATAGATATAAATGTGTCCTTTGCTAAAAAAATTGAATCAGCAATCAAAGCCGGGCTTAGTGAAAGAAACTATTTCGAGTTGACGTGAACCGGATATGAATATCATTTATAGTAGTTACAATCTAAGACTCTTTCATCTTGGTATCAAAACATTTGACTTTTCTAAACTTTACATGTATACGTATTTCCCATTTCAACTAAAAGGCTTATTGAAAAGGTCGGTTCTGTTTTGCCTCATTAAAAATGATGGTCAATGTAGATACAAGCATGGATGTAATACCCACTATGGGTATGGATGTAATACCCACTATGGGTATGGATGTAATACCCACTATGGGTATGGATGTAATACCCACTATGGGTATGGATGTAATACCCACTATGGGTATGGATGTAATACCCACTATGGGTATGGATGTAATACCCACTATGGGTATGGATGTAATACCCACTATGGGTATGGATGTAATACCCACTATGGGTATTACATCTATGATACAAGTATCCTGTTTTAGAGAGTAATAATTTGACTTTGTGTGATAAATCACTCTTCTTGGAACAAAACACTCTTTGAAATTGACATAATCAAGATGTTTTATTTCTTGATTGACAAGGCATTTGTTACGTTTGATAGAAGTGTTTTTCAACAAACAATCGACATTCCCGTGTAATATGACTGCACCTCTTCTTGTCGACTTGTTTCCGAAGTACACGAAGCTGACTACATAAGTAACACATTAGGAAGATAGAAATGAAATTAGCATTACCATCAAACCTCTCTTTCCGCTATTAAAATGATGTTTTCGCACTAATATTTCAAACTTTTGTTACTACGATGAACGAATCTATCCAATCGCATTTGCGATAAAGGATACAACAGCTACATCTACTGTCTGCCTCATGTCTTGAATTAAGTTTCGAAATTGACAATGAGGGTCTGTTGAATTACATCTTTACGGCAAAAGAGATGATTTAGGCTTCTCATTTGTAAAGTAGAAACATTCCAGTAGCGCATGTATCTATCTCCCAGTTGATACAATGGTCCAGGACTTGCATTTCCTATTCAAAATTTCCATGATAAAGGGTAACTGCTCACAAGGAAGCTTTTAAAACAAAAATTTTAAGTTGTGAAGTTGAAATCATCTCTTCTTAAATTTTACAGACACCATCGCGAGTTAGTTGTCCGTTATTGAATATCTTTGTCGCAGATGACGACTCATATGCTCCAATTGTCGTTAGCACAATCTCGTTTTCTTTTTTAAAGAATGTGATCAACCGAATTAGCCTTATCACCAGCTATGATTTTACATCAGAACCACGACGGGTGTAACTGTTAGAGCAAGATCTGCTTACCTGTCCGGAACACCTTCTAGATTTTTTGTAGGGTTTGAGTTGCCCAGTCTTGAGATTTCCGTGTTATGTATTGTGTACAGCTTTTTTATATTTTCATTTCACCATGACAGATTATTTACAAATTATGAGTTTGGTTGTCCCTTTTGGTATCTTTCGCCACTTTTTGAACATCGGTAAATAAATTTCGTATAAGTATGTTTTTGTCTCTACTTTTGATATGAACGAAATATGGTAGTGATTATTAATTACACTTTGACGAAGAATAAGGGCCATATGACAATGAGACACACAGCAACCAACTAACACACTCTTAAACTTATAAAGACGATTTTTTATATGATTTTGAAAAAAATATGAATTTAAACTAGCATTGATAGTTTATGGTATTTCCCGCTTTTTATTTATTATGTCTGTTTAGTTCACGCATCATTGTAAATATAACGGAATTTGATGAGACTGTCATCAAAGTGAGAGGGTTAGCGCTTTAAAACCAAGTTTAATCCACCATTTTCTACATTTGAAAGAGCCTGTACTATGTCAGGAATATGACTGTTCTTGTCCATTCGTTTTTTATGTGTTTTGTTATTTGATTTGCCATGTGATTATGGACTTTCCGATTAGATTTTCCTCTAAGTTCAGTATTTTTGTGATTTTACTTTTTTTGTTGTTGTTTTGTTTTTATTTTTTTATTTCAAAGTAGTAGACGTTTTAACAAATCCGGTATAAAAAATTTACCGCGTGCAACATGCAAACATTAGTTTAATACAATCAGCTTTATTCTTCTGTTTTCACTTTCCAGCTTAAATAAAGTTAAGATAAATCTTCCATGTAAAATTAATGTAGTTCTACCGGCGAAAGTTAAGAAATTCTTCAATAAGTAAAAAAAATAAAATCATCTTTTCAAGCATGAATTCTTTTTTTATTTCAATCTACAGAACTAGTGCCAATCGCCTTTACAAATAAAAAGGAGTTGTCGTGATATTGCTAATGAGAAAATTGTGTGCATCAAAAGACCGACGTACAATTATGTTTTTATAAAAAAAAATAAAAGTATCTTAATTATCCTTCACTACGCTACCGACAAAAAAGATCTTATACTGTGTTATACACGCCGATCAGAAGCCATTGTAGGAGCACATTTTAATTTCAATTGCAATCTGTATAAACATCAAATTTTGTTATTCAAAATCCGGAAGAGTAACGGTAAGTATGATTGTTTTTAAATCATACGTAAAGAAAAAAGTTTAATAGAAAAAAGTCCAATCAAAAAAGTACTCAACTCCGAGGAAAATTCAAAACGGAAAGTCCATAATCCATTGGCAAAATCAAACGCTAAAACACAACAAACGAATGGACAACAACTGTAATACAGAAAGCACTTGTTAAAAATAACTTATATGTTGGTTAGGTTTTTCTACTTTTTTTTCTTTTTAACTATGTCGTTATCAGTTTATTTACGAGTTTGAATGTTCCTTTAGTATCTTTCGCATCTCTTTGGACATTGGTAAATTACAGTTGCCCAAAATTATGACCAAACTCGGGTCTGACGTACAAAATTATAAGCGTGTTTTCTTTGATGAGTTTATTTTGAACCCCTTGGCCGATGCCACTGATGTAAAGATTCCCTCTCCAATGGTATCACAAACCGAGTAGCGCTTCTTATATATTTTTTTTAATTTCCTCTGTTGCATCTTTCTATTCCAAAATAAATTGCAGCACAACCAGAGTTAATTTTCAGAAGAAAACCGAAAGGGTCGTATTCAGAAATTTTAAAATAACGGACCGCTTATTTACCAATGATATAAATCATTTCTATAATTTTATATATATATATATATATATATATATACAGCTCCCACGTGGGAAAAATCGTTGACTTTTATTCAGACGTTTGATATATATATATATATATATACAACTCGTCTAAACATCAACCCAACAATGTTAGATCTGTAAATTTGCTTTCGCAAATTTTTGGTTCTTCCCTCGCCGGGATTCGAACCCATGCTACTGTGATATCGTGACACCAAATCGCCTGCACTGCAGCCGTCCCGCTAGACCACACGACCACCTGGGCTCTCACTAAAAGAGCTTTCGGTGGGCATGTGTTACCTTTCCACGTCAGTTTTAATCTAGCGGCGTACTACAGTACATGATATATAAGGCATGAAGATGTTATTGTTACAGATCAGCTAAATTATCTATAGTAAAGGATCCTACAAATTAATGTAAGATACAGTCACAGAAAATAATTATATTCATAAGTACGTCTGAGTCAGTGACAACCCTACAACAGATGTATCCATCGGATCGCCATCAATGATGGTGATACATGGCTATATATATATATATTTCAGCTTTAATAAATTCGCACCCGACGTTTGTAACTCGCAACTAATTTTGTTTTACTCGCAAGTCAACTTTCGACTCTCAACTCGACTTTTAAAACCGGCAACTCGGCTTGTGAACTCGCAACTCGACTATAAAACATTTAAACTCGACATTTGTAACTCGCAACATGAATTTTATTAACTCGCAACTTGACTTTTATAACTCACACTGACCGGTCATGTCTGACTATTATTTCTAAAATGATAAAAAATGATCAATTCACTTTAACTGTTTGCTGGTTGGTTGTTTTCTTATGACTGAAATGAATTATCTAAAGTTTTAATGACAGGTAATGATTTTAACAGTATATTGTATAATCACGTTAGTTTTGGAATTACTTTAATGATCTTTAATAATACGAAAATAATGAAACATGGGAGGTAACTCGAAAATTCAGAAAGAACTGAAAATAATCTGAGTTGTCTTTCGTGTACTAGTAATGTTGATAAAAACTACTTTACAGTTAGAGTTTCACGATAATTCAATGATTATTAGCTTGTATTAATATGTATCATGAAACTGAATGAGTCATAGCTTAAAATATGAAATATTTGTTTCAAACTCGTTTTAAAAAGTCTTCCACATTAATGTTGTGCATCATGCACATTAAAATCGTACACTATTTGAAATTATGAGAGTTCAGCATCGAGCAAATGAACTGAAACCTTAAAATACATACATTCTTAATTTGTGGGACGTGTTGCTATTTTATTCATTGTTTTGGCATTATTCTGATCTCCATGCGTTTTTTTTTTTCTTTTTTTGCATTATTTTCTAAATGATTAATATTTTTCATACTGACTCGTTTTAGTTTGCTCTGCATCTACTTTTGCTTATAGACAGCAGATAGTATTAAGATGAAATAGAGGCACATGGGAAATATGTGCCTTTTAATCTCGAAAAACCTTAACAACAGGTACTTGGTCTACTGAAATGCACTGGAAAGTCCTCAAAGTTTCTTTTTAAAAAAAACACTTAAAATTGAAGTCATAATTACAAAAACACTTAAATGATTGCATCACCGAATGCACTTTATCGCATGTCATCTTTTTTATCTATGGTACAGCTCCTCATTATCTTTTGTCCTTATTCGAACAACAATTAATGACTCCATCGTTATTAACTTAATTACTGCCATGAGTAATATTATAATTATGAATCACCAATATTGGAAAAAAAGACAATTAAGGCATCCGTGAATCATATCGGGTAGAAAGAACTTTATGAATAGATTAATTTTAACCGTTGTTCAATAATGAATGAAGTCAATATGTCATGATTTGTCCCATGTCACAATGTAAAATTCACAGTTAAAACAGCGGTTTCGTAAAGATTGGAACACAACCCTGTAATAAAATAAAAAAAAAATTAAGAATCTTTTATGCGATTTAAATATGATTTAGCAATAAAAAAAACAACTATAAAAAGTTAAATATGCACTAGCAGAATGTTTCTGGAAAAAAACTGACGATTTTCATTAAAATAATGCAGCAAATTTTAATGATTTGAAAGATATGGAAAAATGAAATATAATTTCTGTTCGTCAATACAAAAAAAGGCAGGAAGAAAATATGAAGGTTCTTTTATAAAGCAATTGTTTGTATCACTTGTAAGAGACTAGGCATTTCATTATAAACTGTATTGATATATATACATTTATAAGAGAGAGGTGGATATACCGTGGGGCAAAGCCAGGTAGGAATACTCCAACGCATAACGTTGTCAAAAACGAAAACCCGAATAATAAACAGCATAATGAAAATGAAAAGATAGAAAACTAAAACCTGAGCAACACAAGCCCCAAACAGGGGATGAACTCATGTCCTCCTAAAGTGTACGCAGATCCTACACTACATTTGGTACTTGTTGTGATGCTCGTGTAAGTAGAGGCTCATGTATTCTTTTAACTTTGTGATGTCACATTCCCCGAAAAGGAGACAGGATTGTGGTTACAACGATTGAAAAATATCTATCGTCTTCTGTAAAACAGATATTCCGAAGCGGTTACCAAACAAGTGATGACGTCTACAAAATTTGTAAAAGAATGACTTTAATTCACCAATGTAAACCATTAGTTGTATAGTTATCTTGTACGCAGCACCCTTCTATCAAGGAAATCATGATATAAATGCAAAATCTGAAATATTGTTTAAACTCGAATATATATATAATTCATATGCAGGCTACTGGAATGTTGCTACATAGAAAGAGAAAGATCACAATTGGGAAGCCGATATCATATCTTTCGTCGTTAATGCTAGTTTTAAACTTTTTCTCAATATCATTTTCTATACATATATAATTCAAAATATTAGGCAGACTTTACTGTATCTATTGTATCATTTATTTCGAGTTCGATGGGTTGAATGCGTTCATTATAGTAACGTAACAAAAGTTTGAATTATCTAGTGAAAGGACATCATAAAATTGAAAAAGGAATCTATAGATCGGAATAAGAACGTAAATAAACTCATCATAGATACCAGGATGTAAATTTAGTATTTACGCCGGACGCGCGTTTCGTCTACTAAAAAAAAACTCATTAGTGACACTTGAAAAAAAAAGTAATAAAAGGCCAAATAAAGTACGGAATTGAAGAGTATTGAGGACTAAAAATAAATCCTAGATGTTTCTCCTAATATAGCTAAGGAATTATATTACTGTGGTGAAAAGCCTCAGTATTTGAACATTTAAAGTTTTGTTAACAGTTTATTTATAATTATGACCATATCAATGATAATTCATGTCAACATGGAAGTGCTGACTACTGTTTACCTGACTAAAGCATAACGATAGCTTCTTTTCATTCTTCCTTAAAGGGTCTCGTATGAAGACTACTTCGTATGAATAAAGGAACTAGTCAGCCAGAAGGGGCCACATTTGTTTCCAATGGGAATGCCCATTGTTTGTTGAAAAACGTGTCCTCCCTTTGTAACAAATATGTCAATGAAAATATTAAGCATCTTGATAAAATCATGTTCATTATATATATTTTTGTAATAAGAGCGTCGTTTAGAAAGTATAATTTTTCCCTTTATGACGTTTGTGCGCGCGTCTGACGTATTAAATTATAGTCCTGGTACATTTGATAACTATTCAAATCACTGGGTCGATGTCACTGCTGGTGGACGTTTCGTCCCCGAGGGTTTCACCAGCCCAGTAGTCAGCATTTCGGTGTTGACATGAATATTAATTATATGGTCGTTTTTATAAATTTCCTGCTATAAAAATTTTGAATTTTTCGAAAAACTCGAAAAACTTTTTGAGTAGATTACCTTATCCGTTTTCGGCACAACATTTTGGAATTTAGGATCCTCAATGCTCTTCAACTTTGCACTTGTTTGGCTTTATAACTATTTTGATCTGAGCGTCACTGGTGAGTCTTATGTATCCGAAACGCGCGTCTGGCGTATTAAATTACAATCCTGGTACCTTTGATAACTATTGTATCTACGTTAGTAATTCTTATTTATTACAAGTCTGGGTTTGGCACGGGGAATACTTTAGCGTAGTTTAGAAAGTCCACATGTGTAGTGTACTACTGTAAGACTACTTGCATTGTACTCAAACAGACCTTTGGAATTTTTAAGTATCCACACTTGATCAGATTCATGGTCATTTTTATAAATTTCCTGTTTACAAAACTTTGAATTTTTCAAAAAACTAAGGATGTTCTTATCCTAGGCATAGATTACAACTTTGAATTTTTCAAAAAACTAAGGATGTTCTTATCCCAGGCATAGATTACCTTAGCCGTATTTGGCACAACTTTTTGGAATTTTGGATCCTCAATGCTCTTCAACTTTGTACTTGTTTGGCTTTATAAAAAATTTGATATGAGCGTCACTGATGAGTCTTGTGTAGACGAAAAGAGCGTCTGGCGTACTAAATTATAATCCTGGTACCTTTGATAACTATCCCAACGTTACTAGAGTAGGTAGTTGCGCAATACATATGAAGCCTGGTTTTGATTTCTAATAAATAGCTTCGAAATAGGTTTCGTGGTGCACTTGGAAGACCGGGCAATATCACGTTTGTCATGACACTAATGTTATTTATGTATCCAATTGATTAGAGGAAGATCCAGTTCTTCATCTTTAGTTCATATTCCTAAGGAACTTTGAACGAACCAATGATTATTCAAAATTTCATCTTTGGTTACAGAGTCGTGTTGACATATGTTGTGTTTTCTTGTGAATTTGTGATACTCAATTCCTTTATCGGGCAGTTGATTTTAACGGATCTATTTACGGGGAAGGGGGCATACTTTAACCAGTTGAAAACATTTCGGGCCGGTTTATTTATGATTTAAGAACTAGCCGATATGCACGTAGAAGATTAGATTTGTGTCAACATCAAAACCTGCAATGCGTGCTTGTAATTGAGTTTTATTCGCTTTTGGTTTATAAATTGTTTACGGACGAGAGGAAGAAGAAGATGGACAGGAATACAGTAATCGGATAAAAACAATTATAAATATGTTGAATATAACGATTAACCAAAAAATATGACTATACCAGTTTCTTAATAACGAGTAGCCAAACAGACCTTATTTGTATAAACATGATGAAGATAAAGACACCTTCAAAATAATTTTAAAATTTTAAAAGTATGAAATTAAGAGGGTTCAGTATTTCCAGCATAAAAACCAAAACTGGCTGATACTAGCAAAATATTATTTCAATATCCTGTTTGTATAAATATTTGAAACCAAATAAAGAAAACTATATTTAAGATAATTTGTCTAAATCGCAGCTAATGGGCTTTTATTTTAAGTAACGATTGTAATGAAAATGTTTTAATTTGAAGAAAATTAAAATTTTTGTCAAATTATTAATTTTCCATTGCTCTTAAAGAACAAACGTCTGCCATGAAATTTAATAGTTATGAAGATGAATTTTAATCGTGTAATTTAAGCTCCGGATATATTTTTTTTTTTAAGAAATTGCAATGAATTCGTACAGTTTCGGTCATGATGTTTTACAGTAACGTACATCATTTCGAGTTTTTGTGCGGCTTATAACTTCACTAAACAATAATTTCTCCAGTAGATATGCTTCATTTGTTTATTTCTGTTTATATATACACTGATAAATACTAAAAATACAGGCGATTTCCATCTTTGGGTATCCTTTGCTGCAGTTAAGTATACCAGTTTAACAACTGTGAATATTTGCAAGCATTCATTTCATGAAACAATTAATCAGGGATGTTTTTTATGGTTTTTTTATCTAACCGTTAGCTGCAATTTAGAAAAAAAATATATTATCGTGAAAAAAATAGATTTAAATCATAGTCTTTCAAAAAAGCTTATAGTGTAATATTTATTGTACTTGATACCTATAAGCTGTATTGCTTTTGGAATAAAGAATATATATAGAATCAAATTCAAAACAGTGTGGCTGTGGCCATTGATTGACACATTAAATTCATCCATTGACTGGGACAATTTAGGTGAACGTTTGTATGTAACGACCAATGCTCACTATGTACTTTTTAAAGACACTTAAACTATGGGGTCACCAAAGGTTCTCAACACCTTAATAAAGTAATTCGAAAAATTAATCAGAAACAACACGATGTTTTGATTTATATCAATTATATAAATCAAAACATAAAGGTTATTCCTGATTAATTTTTCGAATTATTTTATAATTAAAGGCGTTAAGAAACCTTTGGTGACCCCACAGTTTAAACGTCTATCGTAGGAACGTCGTGAACAGTGGTCGTTACAGACAAACGTTTAGTTTCTTTGAGTGGTTCGTCCTCGGTATCAACAATATCAACTAATTCTTGATGATTCTGGGCTAACTTACTCAAAATCATACTTTGAATACTCTTTCAAACTTTTTCTTTAATTTTAGGATGTAGTAAATTACACTTTTATAAGATATTTAGCACAGGAAAATACGTCCGTCCTGATTAAAACTGCTCACTACCGGAACAGTAACTGTTAAAGTTTTCGAAAAGCCATTTTATTGAATAAGAAACTTCTGTCGGATAAGATTATGGTATAGTGTAATATACAGACAAATGATTACTGTTAGAGATTCGAAATGACCATCAATGGAATTTCGCCTAAACAAGACTTCCAATGGGTTTAACACTCTAGAAATATTTAATACCTTTATTAAAATTGTCTTTGTCGCAAAATCTGATAACGATTTGTTTTATACTTGTCTATATTTTCCCTCGAATAAACAAGAAATAATGGTGTATTGAGCAATCGTGTAAATTTACCGAAACTCAAAACCAGTTAATTGATTCCAATTATTTAAATGAGCATTAGACAATTAGCCTACGGAGCCTTTTGAAATTCGTAATTTACGTTGACATTGTTCTAGTAAATAGCTGGAGTAAAGAATGCAAACATGAAATATATTACTGGATCCTATGCAGTGGAACATGTTTCATTGACATTTTAAATGTGTATTGGACTGACTTACGTTACAACATAATAGAAAAATCTATAACAGAGGTTTTTCCGGAAATTTAGTTTTGAATTATTCAATTATATTATTTAAATGATTAGCACTTTTATTGTTAATTAAGGTTCTAGTGTGTCTATTCCAATTATACAAAAGGATAAATAGTGACAACGATGTATCGTATGTCGTAAGTCCTGTAGTCACGCAATACATTTACGTACACAAATGCCGTTGAAAAACGACGAAATCTATGCTATTGATTCACTCACAGTGACTCTTCTTTTGGATCTATAAATGTACCTGTCAGGAATAGGATGATCAATAGTTGTCGTTTTTTGATGTGGTTCATAAGGGTTTCTCTTTTTTTATATTAATTATATCGTTGGTTTTCCTGTTTGAATGGGTTTAAACATGTCATGTTTGGGGCCCTTTGTAGCTTACCGTTCGGTGTGAGCCAAGGCTCCGTTTTGAAGACCGTACTTTGACCTATAATGGTTAATTTTTACAAATTGTGACTTGACTAGAGAGTTCTCTCATTGGCACTAAACCACACCTTATTATATCTGAATATGACCTTTGTTTTCTATAAGTCTCTTTGGTCGAGTTGATATATTCGAGCGTTTGATGTTTAAATAAGTCAACATCGCTGAAATGTCAGTTTGCTCTTAATACAGATATTCCACTTTAATGATTTTTTTTTTAATTTTTAAAGATGCAGGTGAGAGACACCAGCTCTTTAGAGTCTCCAGAATAATTTTTAGTTGAGTTCGGTATTTCTGTTTATACTTTTTTTCACTTAAAGTAAGCGTTGACATTATCATTTATGATAAAAGTTTACAAACAGGAAAAATGTAAAGTTCCTTGTGTATATAGTGTTGGCTCCAACTTTTCATGACAATTCTCTGGCAACAAATCTAGTACCATATGAACCACTTAGCGTAAATGTATTCGCCTCTTATAAGTAAATAAGATTATGTATACTATAGGATTGCTCCACTACAAGTTGGCAATCTAATTAAAAACCGATCTCTCATCGCTCCTGTTTCTGATATGTCGCGTGGGAGATCTAACGAAACCCGCTTTGAGGTCACATGTGAGTGAACTCGTAGGTGTGTCTTTTTCGACCAATGAAATTGAGTCTTCCACGATTTTGGAAGTTTAACGTAAGGCAAACTTTTTTGATTGGCTTATTAATAGGTCGTCAACTTATTTGCATATATTTATAAATTCATAACTTTTAGTTCACTCACATGTGACCTCAAAGCCGGTTTCGTTAGATCTCCCACGCGACATATCAGAAACAGGAGCGATGAGAGATCGGTTTTTATTTAGATTGCAAGTTTGGTTACTTGCTGTATTAATACATTTTAGTAATTAAGCTAATGACAAAGCAATACAATAAACTGAGACATAACAGTTGTTTTAAAACGTAGCAGAAAACTAATTTGCAAACCGGTTTTCCATCAGGAAAAATAAGGAGAGTTACCCGAATCGTTGTCAAGAAATAGTATTATCTTTATCAGAATAAACAATGTCTATGACCAATTCGGAACATGAGAAATTTACATAAAACAAAATCAGATTTATGATTACTTTAAATAGTAACAATGTTTTGTGTACAATAATGGCCCAGTCTTGCAGCCTTCCGTCATATAAATCATGAATAGAAACGCAAGCTCTGGAATACTAGCATCTCATCAACTTGGGAGATATATATTTTATATGATATCGCATTTAAAATCTAATTCAGCAAACCAATAAGGGGGTTATGGATTTCGAGGAGGTTCTAAAATAATAATGTTGCTTTTGCCATAAAGTTCAAAAAGTAAGCTTTAAATTCACACCTTCGCAAAATCAGACAAGTGATATGTTGTGAGCCAAATGTGTCAAATCAGTACAGTACGGAATTAAAACTTAAATAAATTTAGGCGTTACAAATACTAGACTGACATAGGACAGGTACAAATGTTAAGTAAATATACATTTTATTTTTAAACTTATGTTAACAGGATTATAATGAGACCATTTATATTAATGTTTACTAAAATTAATGTTTTGGATATTTGTGTTGATTCACTGTCAAATCTAAAATTTCAAAAATAGGCGTAGTTTTAAAACAACTGACTTCTGGTACAGTTTCCGACATAGACATATTTATGACAATTATAGAATTTTGTACTTTTTGTCACTTTTAGAAATAAGGACACCCAAGTAAAGCTATGAGCTTTTTCGATGCAAAGTGGATGAATATTTTATCAAGACTGTATTTTTATTTTTACGCTCATACTTAAACGGATACCTTGCTTGAGCTGTAAACATAACCTGTAGTTGTCACACAAAGGTCAATACATTAAGGCAACAACCATTTTCTTATCTGGGGGGGCCTGGGATTTTTATTATGTTCATAAATTTTTTTTCAGAACCTTCCTCCGATAATTTGTTTTTTTTCTTATGAGAAGGAAAGCAAAATTTTTTTTCCTATGATGTGGAACAGAAATTTATACATTTTTTTTTCTCAAAACCATAAAATTTACATAAAATTCATTTTAATTTTTTAATTGATGTAAAATGTAAAGTGCATGGCTCGGTCTGTATCCTGGCATTGGCTGTTGTCTCTGTTGTTTTTTTAGCCCACTTTCTACATTATGATATTCTCTGAGTCCGTCATACAGGTACCACAGTCCTTGAATTTCAATACTGCAATTGAAGTGGCCACCATTGCCATATGTAATGGCAAAGAGTGAGTAGCTCCAAATTATAAACATCCACTGTTTCCAACTATGATAATTGACATTCCATTGAAAAAAAGGTATAAAGAATGATACAGAATGATACAAAGGAAAATACTACCAGTATACAAGTCTGTGTCATACACAATCAGGGCTACTTTAAAAGACCATATCTATCCCTGTTATAAAATGACCATATCATCTTTATAATAGTTGCAGTTTTAAGTATGTCTTAATGTAGTAGCATACATGTGGGAGATTTGGAATGCTTTTAAATATTTCCGGATCAAACACTATTACAGGAAAATACAAAAAGTAATAAGGTATAAATATAAATCTTAGCTTAATCTGTAGACTGGACAGATGTTTATAATCTGCTGTTCAACTGTCTCAACTGTTGTTATTTTCACTATTCTCAAATTCAGCAGTGCAAATTTTTTTTTTCAAGCAGGTGACAGCTTAATTTTTTTTTCAGCTACAGTGCAAAACATAAATTTTTTTTCGTTCAGCTAGGCCATCAAAATATTTTTTTCAAAAACATCCCAGGCCCCCCCATGGGTGTTGCCTAATACATGATTTAATCTCCAAGTAATCCACTGAAACTGTATGGTAGGTACATTACGGAAGACAGGAACGTTTCTGTAAGGACAAAAATCTGTCTTTTGACAAAGATTCTACTTTTTACATTCCACACTTTTATAGTATTAAAGTGACTTGTGAATTAGTTTAGTTAAATAAAGTATATGTGTGTATGGTTGAGAACTTTTAAATTTCTCATCTTCGAAGTAGAGTGACGATTGTGTCATCATTTGGCCTGTTTGTTTCAAAATAGGAGAAATTCTCACATGCCAACATGGTCAGCTTTGCTTAATCGCATGCACTCGCTTTGCAAATAATCAATGTTTTTATCATTGGGTAATTTAACAGTTATTCCTTTTCAATATAAATGATAGCTTAAACTTGTGTATCGTTACGTTTAATGACTGATGTATATAATTATTAGATAAATTATTGACACAATTGTGTTTTACAACTGTGATGCATACTTTAAGGATTATAATACTTTAAAATCCAATACTACATTTAAATCGATTCTATAATCGGTAACATGAAAGGCTTCATTAAGTATTGTCATTAACTGGATAACAAGAAAGGGACATGTATGCGCGAATATAAGTTTAAAATCCGATGAGTGATCATCATATTGCATTCTGATAACGCTGCAAACGATATTAAAACGGCATGTGCAACACTATTCCAGCAGATTATGTCACGTATAACGGTCGGTTTGAACAACACAACATTAAGCAGGTCTTTTGGGAAGAGATATACAATATTGTAATTCTGTACTCTAAGCGTATAAAACTACTGGCAAAAGTACAACATTTAGCTACATTTATTAAACAAACCATAACAAAATGGGAGAATTTACTAGGGGATGGTAGGGAGAAGTTACTTAGAGGACAGGGGACGGTAAAGGGCCATAAGTCGAAGAAAGGCGTTTAATATTTATATTACATAGCCAATAAAACAGCAACAAAACCAGGCCACATTAGGCTAAGTTCTATATGAGAACGCTCTTCTGTTCATAAAAGCATAACTTTTGATATTGTCAAATAGTGAAGATTGTCATGCAATTTCGATATGCTTGTTCGTTTTGTTCTAGCTACTTAATGGGTTTTATACCGTCTCGAACTTACAGCCAACTGCTTTATAACATTAGCTTTAGTGAACAAAGCTATAACGTAATTCAGCTGCAGACGTCACTGATATTGTCAAATCGCCTAGTTATCTTAAATTTTGAAATATTAAATAATTAACTATTAAAAAAACGATATCTTACGGAAGCGTATTAGCGCCACACATTTTTTTGTCCTATCTTTGCGTTAAACGCAAACCTATGCGTTATAACGCAAACCTTTGCGTTAAACGCAAACCTTTGCGATATAACGCAAACCTTTGCGTTAAACGCAAACCTTTGCGATATAAAGCAAACCTTTACTTACTTACTTACTGCCCGGTATGCCATCGGCATGTAGGGCAGCAACAAAGGTTCTCCATTTCTGTCTGTCTTTGGCCATCTTTTCTACTGTTCCCCATGTATTATTCATGGTCTTCAGTTCTCCTTCTACAGTACGTCTCCATGTGTTCTTTGGTGTACCTCGCTTACGCCTTTCTTCTGGAGTCCAATGTAGAGCTGTTCTAGTGATGGAATTTCTATCTCTTCCGATGACATGCCCAATCAATTTCCAACGCCTTCTCATTAATATTGTACCCATGCTATCTTGATGACACTGTCTTAAAAGGTCTTCATTAGATATTTTATTTGGCCAGAAAATACGTAGAATTCTTCTTAAGCTTTTGGTATGGAAAATTGACAGTTTGTTTAGATCTAATTCTGTCATCCTTCAGCATTCAGATCCGTATAGCAGAGTAGATAAAACACAACTCCTGTACAATTTAAGTTTGGTCTTCTTACTGTACTGTGATGATTTCCATAAATTGTTTAATGATCTAAAAATATTTCTGGCTTTGTTTAATCTGTTCATAATGTCATTTCCTGCACCTCCATCGTTTCTTATTGTACTTCCTAGGTATGTAAATGTTTCTGTGATGGGAAGATCTTTTCCATCTACTAGGATAGGACCTGTGTTTATGATGTTTAGGGTCATGACTTCTGTTTTGGTTTGGCTGATTTTAAGTCCAACTTGACTGGCAAATGTATTAAGGCGGTTTGTCTTCTCTTGTAAATGGTGGTGGGTATGAGATAAAAGAGCAAGATCATCAGCAAAATCAAGATCTTCTAATGTTGCTGAAAGGTTCCATCTTATTCCTCTTGGAGCATCTTCTGTTGTTTTTCTCATCACCCAGTCAATGACAACATTGAAAAGAAGAGCAGACATCACACATTTTTGCCTAACTCCTGTTTTACCTCAAACCAGATGTTGCTGTGCCCTACACTGCAAGTGAAATTGTTGTAAAAACTTTTGATAAGTTCAATTATATCTTTTGGAATTCCATATGCTCTTAGTATTCGCCACAAGGTCTTTCTGTTGATACTGTCAAAAGCCTTCTGGAAATCCACAAAGTTGATGTAAAGCTGCCTTTGCCATTCTGTACATTGTTCGATGATGTTGCGTAAAGCAAAAATTTGATCGATGCACCCTCTACCTTTACGGAATCCTGCTTGCTCCTCTCTTAGTTGTTTATCAATTGCATCTATTATTCTTTGGATAATAATTTTGGCCATGATTTTACTTGGAATTGACAGGAGGGTAATACCTCGCCAATTGTTGCAGTCGCTTAGAGCTCCTTTCTTGGCTAGCTTTATTATTATGCCTTTGGTCCAATCGTCTGGTATTATTTTTCCTTCCCATATTGATGTAAATAATGATTGAAGAATTTCAGCTGCGAGTTCTGGGTCGACTTTGAAAAGTTCTGCATTCAGGTTGTCATGACCTGGTGATTTTCCATTTTTTAAAGATTTTATTACTTTTATTATTTCTTGTTTGTCTGGAAGGTTGATATTAATTTCCAAGTCTTGAACTGCCTCAATTACTATCGCTTCGTCATCTGGCGGTGGCCTGTTAAGTACTTCCTTAAAGGGCTCTGCCCATCTGGCTTTTTGCTCGTCTTTTGTTGTCAATAGCCTTCCATTTTTGTCTTTTATATGGACATCATTAGTGTTACGAAATTTACCACAGATTTCTCTTGTGATCTTGTAGATTTTTCCCTGTTCGCCCTTTTCTGCTGCTTCTTCTGCTTGTTTCGCAAGGTCTTCCATGTAAGCTCTTTTGTCTGCTCTAGCCATTCGCTTAACATTTTTGTCTAGTACTCTGTAGCTTGCTTTGTGTCTTTCTTGTAACCGTTCAGATTTTGTGTCTAGAATCTTCTTATTCATGTGACGTCTTTCTTCTATAACCTTCCATGTACCTGGTGTTATCCATTTCTTCATCTTTTTACCCTGTTTAAAACCCAAACATTCTTTGCTAGTTGTTTCGTAAATTTTTCTTATTTGATCCCATTTTGAGTTGACTTCTGTTGTTTCTGTTGGGATCATGTCAGGATTATCTGTAAGAGCTTGAAACTTATTTTTCAATTGGAGGATGAATGCAGTTTTTACTTTGTGATCTTGTAATTTTTCAATATCATATCTTGTGGGGACAAGTGTTTTACGTCCTGTACTTCTCAATTTCATCTTAATATTTGCAGTAACAAGGTGATGGTCACTACCAACATCTGCTCCCCTCTTGACTTTAACATCGAGTAATGAACGCCTCCTAGTACCATTTATCATAAGGTGGTCTATCTGGTTCTTATCCCTTCTATTTGGAGAACACCATGTTAATTTATGTATATCTTGATGTGAAAAGAGTGTTCCTCCTCCTACCGAGTTGTAAGCTGCACATAATTCTACTAGTCTTTCTCCATTATCATTTATAGTACCACATCCATGTTTACCTATTATTCTGTCCATATCAGTGTTGTTGTTTCCCACTTTGGCATTCAAATCACCCATCACCACCAATAGATCATGACGTGGTACCAATCTCACTTCAGCTTGTAGTTGTTCGTAAAAAGTGTCTTTCATAGCTTCATCACTGTCATTTGTTGGTGCATAGCATTGTATAAGGGTCATGTTGGTGTGCACTCCTTTAAATTTTGCTGTTATCAATCTACTATTGACAGGTTTCCATTACATAAGTCTCTTCTCAGTGCCTTTCTTGAGGATGATGGCTACTCCTTCAAAATGATAGTTGTCATCTCTCCCTGTTTTATCTTATTTCTTATTTAAGATTCAAAGGAAATAGTAGTTATTAATGGAGGAGGCTGTATATATTTAACCTTTTGCGTTATAACGCAAACCTTTGCGTTAGTAGTTAGTAATGGAGGAGGATGTATATATTAAAATGTATCACCTTTGTAGACATTGCAAAGTAAAATGCTTGAATAATTAGATCTAGAGACTAATAATGAGCAGAATAATATAAGAAGATGTGGTATGAGTACCAATAAGAAAACTCTCCATCTAAGTCGCTATTCGTAAAAGTAAACCATTATAGGCCAAAGTACGGACTTCAACACGGAGCATTGGCTCACACTGAACAACAAACTATAAAGGCCCCCAAAAACGATATCCATGTTACTACTAGTATATATATTACAAAGAAAATTGAGTAAATTGAGGTTATACCGAAGAAAAAAAATCAACCCTGCTGATATAGCTATAACCGAATATAAATATACTTCCAAAGTAAGCTCTCGTTTGAGAACTGTGTAAAGTAGGTTAGATCCAAACAAGCTACCCTTTGGCAATAAATGTATAGAATAAAGATGTTTTATTAATAAAATTATTCAAATTGCTACCCAAGCATCTTAAAAATACTTCATAATATTGAAATGAAAATTCAATGGCTTTCTATCAAAGAATCTTGATCATATTCTGAGATTTAAAAAAAATGTTTCCTTATTTATAATATTTCATTTTAAAGCAGAAAGATCATTTTGTCTATTGGACATGGAGGTTTCACATGTTGTATGACATTATTTTTGATCTTTCAATTTGAATATGACTATATACTATACTATATCTATTTTCTTGTTAAATTATATACTTTTCTGATGCACAAATCAGTCTTAATTTATGTTTAATTGCACTTCAAGTATTCCTTTATTCCTATGCATATTTATTATAATAATTTGGCCTTGTTTGTATATTTCTTTTTTTATCTACTAGTAAATCACATCCAAAATGAATGACAGACGGACATATATACAAAACTTAATGAATAATTGAAATAGTATACTTACTCTACGACCAGTATGTTCAAATACATTGCATGTTTGAACTAATTTAAAAATCCAGTATAAATGCATTATTTTTGAAAGTCGATGAAGAGTTGTAGTGTTATTTATAAGACTTGTCTGCTTAAGTTTAAGTGTTAATTGAATGAGTATGGTGTTTCTCTAGACATGTTGGAGTAAAGTTCGTCATAAAGAAGGATGGAAAATACGGCTTATGTGATTGCGTATCTCAATTCATTGTGAATTTAGAGGAGCTCCTTCAAATCAAAATTAAAAGAGTGGTTAAAACGAGGATTATATGGCGAAAAGATTACAATCACTAAGTGCGACCTACATAATTGATAAATCAGATTCAAATTCAAACTCGTTAAATGTAGATCAGGTTAACTTTACCAGAAAAATCGTTTTTATCGCTCGACTAGCTTGGCACATTTCTTACGTATTTATATCTAACACTAGGAATTAACGAGAAATCAATGTGCATCATAATAGAATTAAATGTGTTTTCAGTGCATTGTTTCAATCTAAAGTCAATAAATATAAATATTATGAAAGAAAACTTATGACTGCACCATTTGTTGTTACTTGAAAATACATTGATGTCTCTTAAATGTTGCAATATTGCACATATCAATTCAGCTGCAGTTGTTCATGCGTGTTTCCATCTAAGGCAATTTTCATTGATATTTCCAGCTTTAGTGTAGTGACAAATACCTTTGGTAACTTGTGATGAATGACACGGAAAAAACACAGTATGTGAAGAAAAAAACGCACAAACAACATTATTTATGCTTGTACTTAATACTTCCCCCCACGCAGTTCACGCGAAGTTTGGTTACTACTGTATAAAATTTTTTTTATGATTTTAGAAGGGAAAAATACCTTTGAATTGTCTTTGTTCTTGTTAAAATCGATCTCTGATATTGTTGACATCAAAACTTTATTTCTATGGATAATACATAACATTAAAAATGATGAAAAATCAACAAAAGTTTTTTCGTATGTAATTGTTCATTCTAAAAAAACGATTGATATAATAGGTATTTTAGATACATTGTAATTGAATGAAGCGAAAATCTACTTGCAAAAATATTTACTTCAAGTTTTATAAGCAAATAGATCTAGATCTTCGAAATTACCCAAACGCAGTCTAATATATTACATTTTGATGAACATACTCATGGAACCTGTTGCTCAGTGCTTGTCGTTTGTTGATGTAGTTCATACGTGTTTCTCGTTTCTCAGTTTTTGATTTAGATTAGACCGTTGGTTTTCCTCTTTTATGGTTTTAAACTAGTTTTTGTATACCTTTTATAGCGTGCTGTTCGGTGTGAGCCAAGTTTCCGTGCTGAAGGCCGTATTTTGACCTATATATGGTTTACTTTTTATTAATTGTGACTTGGATGAAAAGTTATCTCATTGGCACTCATACCACATCTTCTTATATCTATGTATTTGTATATTTAATGTTCCAAAGACGTACCACACATTCTTTCTATAGTCTTCAACTTTGTATTCTAAAGTACTTGGCCTTTTTTTTTTTAATTAAATCAAGTATATTGCTTATTTCTAATCCTTGTGAATGACATAGCTACATTATGTTTACCCCTGAACTTCTCCCGTCCGGTAGTAAAAACATTGGGTAAGTAGTGCAGCCGTTTGGTTGTATGGGAAGTACAAGTAAGCAGCCACGTCCAGTGCGAATAGGGCCTTGATACCCTGTATAGGTGAGTGCCACACTCTGCAAGTTAAAGAAAACCCTTGTAGAATGAAATTCAAAACAGTGTAGCTGTGGCCATTGATTGACACATTAAAATCAACTATTGACTGGGACAATTTAGGTGAACGTTTGTATGTAACGACCAATGCTCACTATGTACTTTTTAAAGACACTTAAACTATGGGGTCACCAAAGGTTCTCAACACCTAAATAAAGTAATTCGAAAAATTAATCAGAAATAACACGATATTTTGATTTATATCAATTATGTAAATCAAAACACAAAAGTTATTCCTGATTAATTTTCGAATTATTTTATAATTAAAGGCGTTAAGAAACCTTTGGTGACCCCACAGTTTAAATGTCTATCGTAGGTACGTCGTGAACAGTGGTCGTTACAGACAAACGTTCACGTAAATTGTCCCAGTCAATGGATGATTTTAATGTGTCAATCAATGGCCACAGCTGCACTGTTTTGAATTTCATTCTATGGAAGTATAAGTAAGCAGCCACGTCCAGTGCGAATGGGGCCTTGAAACCCTGTAGGTGAGTGTTAAAGAAACCCCTTGTATGGGAAGTATAAGTAAGCAGCCACGTCCAGTGCGAATGGGGCCTTGAAACCTCGTAAGTGAGTGCCACAATCTGCAAGTCAAAAAAAACCTTATACATTATCCAATGGATTCCTCGCGGTCATCCGATGTAAAACCCATACCGTATAGTCGGCTAGAAAAAGGCCCGTCTGCAAAGTGTGAAATATGTTCATTAAGAATACTAAAGATCTAATTGAGAAACAAAAGATTTTAAGAAATTACTATACAAGTGTATGGAAAACATGCCTTCCTCTTTAAAAAGTGTTATTATGGCAAGTAAAAATAAAACCTTCTGAAAATGCCCGTACAAGTCAGAAATATGACGTTGTTTTAATAACGTTCGATTATGTCAGTTTTAGTGACCTCCATTTTTTGAATTTACCTTGGAGTTTGTGTTATATTTTGTTGTAGGTTATATTTGAATATATCGTTTTATTTTTATTCATAATATACACGATGTAAGTAAAGGGAGAATTGAAGATAAAATGTTCATTGTTAGGGAAGTAATTAACGGGGGAATAAGAACTTGAACATGGAATTAAAAACACATATTTCTTATACTTGAAATATTGCATTGAAACAGTTTGAAATTTTTTATTTATTTATTTTAATTTTATGACCATAGTGGCTTCTTGTTCATTAATCTTAACTCTTTGTGAAATTTGAAATAGTTGTGAGCAAAAAGCGAATAATTTATACTATATCTTATTTGTCTTTTTCACTGTTGAAATGTACAAATGTATACGTTTTAAGTCACATGTGCATGTTGAAGATAGTTATGTCGGTTCCCTTAGGTCGATGCAAAAAATAATTTTACGATTATTTAATGGTAATAATTCTGGTCATGTATGATAGATTAGTATTAACAAGAAAGTAACATAATAATCTTTGATTCGCACACGTGGCTAAATGGATTTATATTCAGATTAATTCTGGTTCTTTGAGATTTGGCTCTACCTGACTCTTATAAAACTATTATATTCCAATCAAAACCCTTGAGGATTAAAGCGTAATAACATTACAAAATAATCGCAACAGAGTATTTCAGTGACAAAGAAAATTCTTATTCCACAACTGAATACTTTATTATAAAATAAACGCTCATGTGAATAATTTTGATAGTTAAAGGTTCAAGAAGAAAATGACCGACTTTTTAGTGAAGTTATGTTTGAATATACAGGAGATACAGCGGATTTAGCTTGAAAAATCATCATCTAGAGCCTCGAAGTGACGAAACAACCGTCTGCTATTATTTTTCTACCTGATTTGGTTAAGAACGCTTCCCAACTTAAACCTCTTAAAAACGTTTGGATCGATGAACCATCATGAGGGAAATAACATCGTTTCATACAAAAATATCTTCAGAATTGGTTTTTTTTATGATATATATGTTAAATACGTTTGACCCCTTTTCCAACCTTTTAGGGACATATGCCAAAGACCCATTTACCTTATATTTACTATACAATTCTGATAATTTATTACAAAAAACGAGTGTAGTGTTATAAAGCATGTAAAGAAGATGTTAAATTACATTAATAAATGTCTAATATGTTGTCTTTAAAAAGTTTTCATAATTTAATTACTTCAACAATGTGTAAACAGGTAAAAATGACCACGTCCTAAGTTTCATGACCTTGTAGTTTAAAACATGCTTATTTGTCATTACGCTGAAACACAAGAAGATAAAATAACCTTCATCAAATATTTAAATTTGTACTGTAATAATTTGTTCCGACGTGACACTTCAATCAATTATTCTTTTAGACCTTAATTGAACAGATGTGACAATATGTTCAAATTCACGTTTTCAGATACTTATTGTATTTGCAATTTTCGGTAATTTCAAAAAGAAATAAGAACTGTGTAACAAAATCTCTAAGAAGTTGAAAATATATTTTTTAAATCAATATGTCAAACCTTTGGTTACTGAAAACAAATTGTTGGGTCTTTTTGAAGTTAATTCAAGAGGCGGGGAATAGGCGGATCCTGAGTCGCTGTAAACGCTCAATAAAATTCTATTTTCAGATCTGTTCATTGGGTGACTCAAATAAATTGTTTTTCGAGTTGTTTTCATTCATCGAGCAAAGCCGATTTCTATCATAAATTGATTAATTCCAGTTATACGAACAATTCCCATGATCAAAGCATAATCACAAACCACTTTACCTATATAGTCGCTGAATAACTCGCCTTATTGATAGGAAGATTTGTGGATTTTTACCTACAGTATTTGTCTTTCATTTCAGTTGTAAAGTATACTTACAATAAGTGCATTGAAACGTATTGTTTTAAAAGTAGTACTACGAACGAGAAGGAATTAAAAAACATCCCGAACGAAGAATTTTCTGTTTGAAATAGGTTTACTATGCTAATCTGTTTATCGTTGCATAAAAAATTGTGACAGTTAACGCGAGAAGGAAAGCCTGAACTATTTAATATGTGGGAATAATATATTAGTTTAAATAATATTTGTGTAATATTCAAGGTGGATATATTGTATGAAGAGTTATGATTAAGACATGGAATAGAGAAATATTTACGTTATTTAGTAGATTAAGTATAAGACGATTTGACATTAACGCGGAAATCTTGGCGTCGGGAATAATGTAGTTAGAAGTTACAAGTCTTATAATATGTAGGTAAAGGTTATTGGAGAACAAATAAATAAATAAATAAAAATGTGTAGATGCAAGAAAAACTACTCTATATGCCATTTTCTGTGCAACTTTTGGAATTGGATCATATGGACACTTCTATTGGGATATACAGAAGGTGAGTGAAAGAAATTAGCAACTTTTACATATATTTTACATATATGATATTTTACTATAAAGTTTAACACTTATAGGTATTTGAAAGCCTAACTGTCAAAAGTATTCAAGCACCTTGGCTTACTTTTACTTTCGTCATTTGTCACGAATTACATCTATTTTCAGTTTTAAATCAAATATCAATTATTAATATTATTAACATAAAAAGAATACTTTTGAAGAAATCAAATATGATTTTTTTTCTTAACTTTTTTTAAGAGTGCAAATAGCGAGACATTATTTATCGTTATTTAAATAACCTGTTTTATAGACCCAGATAAACTGGATTTATAACATGTATTATATAAAACATAAGCAAACCGGAATAATGTTTAACAATCAACATTCTAAACTTATAAATTCTTAAAATTTTATGAGAGTAACTTTTTCAAAGTTAGGGTGCGAGCAAGCGGAAATATTACCACATTAACATATCTGTCAAACTTAATGCTAAACTTTACTGAGTGCATATGATGACATTTTAGTTAGAAGATGTAACATTTTATTCAGCATCGGTATCTAAACATGCCTACAATAACCATTTAATACCTTATCAATTTCAATTTAAAACCTTTTAAAAGCCTGTAATTGAAATATAACTAAGATTTATGGAGGGTTGTGACAATTTAATTTGTCATTATGTTACGATATGCAAATAACAACTTTGATATTTGCTGTTATTAAGAGATTTATGCACATTTTTATATCTCCCCACACCAAGGATATGATTTATTTGAGTAGATTGCAGGTTTTAAATAGCCTACTTTAATTCTTTTGCACTTAATATAGATCCAAGACAAATACTATAAAGCATCAAAGTACTTGTTGAGAATACTATATGTTGTATTTAGAGATCTTACTATCCAGGGGGTGTGATGAGCTGATTATCAAGTATTTTCAATTCCTAATATAAATAAGGCGATGTGATATGATTGCTAATGAGATAACTATCAAAGAAGATCAAATTGACGTGGATCTAAGTCATAATAAGTTATCGACCTTCGATAATGAGCAAAAACCAATACATTGAAAATTAGCTATAACAGGCCCCTTTTTATGTTTTTTTCAAATACTACTGTTTTTATTGTCCAACTAAAGCTCATTGTAATCAGTCTTGATTTGAATTGTTCTTATGAGTGCAAGACACATTATTGACTGACAGGGATTTTGAAACTCTTTTTGGAGAAAAAAATAGATACTTTTTCCAAATCGCATTCATCTAGGTTACTTGACTGTTGAATTGTTTTTTTCATATGCATTTGGTCGCTTTTTGGTTCGATCTGTATGTTCAAGACGATTAATTTTGGTAGGATGTCCTCTCCATATTTTAAGTTGCATGTAAACTTTGAAAAATGTTAGTCCGGTTAAGAGCTGCAATATAAGCAATATAAAGTCATTTATCGTCTTAGTGTCTGAATATTTTTATTTAACTTGTTTTAAATGATGCTGTGTAATATATACATTTCTTGGTGCAAGTTTTGTTCTGTCTGAAACAAGAGCAAGGTCTTTTTTCATAGTATAATGTATCATAAGAATATTGAAAGTTTTATGTATCAAAAGAGTATTGAATTATTTGAAAGTCATCTAATAAACTTCAATAAAAATTGAAAATATGTTATAAGATGTATATTGATCGACAAATTGATACTTTAACGTGTGTTTAATGAGATGTTTAGACTGAGAATGTTGTAGCAAACAGAACGTTTGTTTGGTATTTGTACTTAAAGAATAGGAAAAGACTTATTTTAGGAACCCCGGTATTTTTCACTACCATTTATTTATATGATGGACCACTATGTATGAATGTCACTGCGAATTTTGAAAGAATGCAATATAAAGTCTCATCTGTTCTACAAATGTATAAAATTTAAGGGTTAGTAGTTAGTCTTATTGACCACCCCTAAAATTAATCAAAGTCGGTTTACCATAATCGATTTAATCTAACTAATCTGTATCACGAAATAGCAAATAAAACGCTTAAGGTCTTTTTTATGACTTAAATAATTACTTCTTCCTATTTATTTTAATCTCATGTTAAATTTAAGGTAATGGGTGAAGCAGGTGTAAAGTAGTAAACCCATTGTCATTATTGGATACTTCTATCCCTAGGAGTCTTCTAATTTTTCTTTCATTATTTTTAACTGTTTACATTTTATGAGAAGTTTTGGGTTACTTCTTTTAACTGTATAAAGTATGTCATTGATTGGGTATACTGATAAATATTTACTTGTAAGCCTGGTCAATGACTAAACAACCGTATATGTACATTCAGATTGTATTTAGAGCGTCAGATTTCGACGTGGTCATTACAGTAAACTTTCAACTACTAAAGTTCTTGAAAAATATTTCGGGTGAGTGTGTCATAACTGATCGTAGACGTTTTCCCTAATGAGCTGCTTTGTCCCTTTCCGAATATGATTGACTATCGGCTTAGACCACTAGAAAATGATACGGGATTCGAATACAAAGCTAGTTATAGTACTATGAAGCTATGTAACTGCTTTAGGGCTACATGTATGTCAATTAGGTGTGGTTATAGATAACATCAAAGACCTGTTCGAGTTCCTCATATCTGCATGTTGCTTTCCTTTTGCAATAAGGGTAGACTGATAAATAAACTTTACGACAAAAGATGTAAACGAAGATTTCTAATTGTGAACTTTACGTTTCTATGTAGATAGCCATTTTTAAGCAAATACTATATCTGGATTATATATGTCACAGTTTAAACGATTTTCCAGAGCTTGCATTTCCTATCATCATTAAGTTGATAGGGTGTTGCTGCTTACAGAAAGTTATCGAACCAAGGGTTCCTATTGGTAAATATTAAGTTATCCCTTTTAAAGTTGAGAAACACATTCACGATTTGTTTGATCATTATGGAATATTTGTATCACAGATGATCATTGATATGCCCAAGTTGTCGTATATTTTGTGAAGTGTTTTGTAAATATCTATATAGCGTTTGCCGTTTCGACATATTTATTGTAGGAGGGGTGATAGTGTTGCTCTTATCTCTTCAACTTATAATTTTTATTTTCGCCTTGGTATAATCTCCCTGATCATTTGATCCTACTCTCTGTTTTGGCTGGAAAATTTTATTGTCCATGCTTGAGTTTTTTGTGTTTGTTCATTGTCAGTTTATGTTGTCATTTACACATGTTTGTCTCTTCGTGTGTAAAGTGTCCTCTATATTCGATCTCATATTCGACAAAGCTGGTTTGGCATGTACTACTTGCTAGGTAATATTAATTTTATATATGGGATTCTATGAGTTCGATAAAATCATTCTTATTGATTATGGTGTAATTTTAATTTTTAATTTTTTCTAATGTCTTATTTTTGTTGACATTTTGTTGATCTATTTTTAAGTTGTAACTGCATCAATTGATTGCTGTTTAATTTGACAATTCTCCTTCAATGTTTCATTTATCTCCCTTGTTAACAGATCGTACGCAATAAAGCACTGTTTACTTTATCAATTAACGAAGGTAAAAACCATTATGTAATTGCAAAAAGTCTTAAAGTCGTAAATCTTACTAATAGCCATCGATTTATTTTTTAAGTACTTTGTTCTCAGTTTAATATTTATGGTGTCGTTTTGACTCTTTTTAATAATAATGACACATCACAATAACAGCTGTTTAGGAATAACAACGTTGGTAATTGCGTGTGCTTGAAATTCAATGACAGACGGCAGGAAATCGTTTCCTCGTTCCCTATGGAACTACCAATACCTGACTAAGACGAAATAGTTCCAGGTCATTAAACGCTAAATCGCACCCGTGTTAGCTTCCATATAAATATTGTATTCTTTAGTCGGTCGAAATAAAACTGGCTTTTTAATTTGTACATGTAAATAATAAAATCGTAAGGTTGACCACTTGCTCAAATATTGGTAAATATATGTATCGTTTGTCTAGCTACATTTTATGCAGAAATTCTGTTTACTCTAAATTAAGCTTTCAGACATTCACATTTGAATTACAGAGACGAAGTTAAACTAATTACAAGCACAGCATAAAAGCGTAATTAAACAGATCTTTATCAGAAATATTCTTTCTTCCATAAATATGAAATTTCTAAACGTTTGAACATTTGATCATATGAATAATGAAAGACTCCGGGCTAAATTGAAATATAATTCAAACAAAGGGGATCAAGGTGATTGAGTGATAGCAACATATCGGAAACCACATCAATCAGGTATAATCTGTAATCATTTATGCAGTTTATTTCATGTCCATCCACATGGATGGGCTCAATAAAAATAAATTGATTGGACACCGTTATCAAACATTAAAATCTACATATTCTCAACAGTTCCGGGTATCCGCCGAAGCTACAATAAGTAAATAGTGTAGTTAAAGCAATGGGGTTCCGGTATTTGAAAGTGAGAAATATCTTCATTGTTGCTTCGGACGATCGAATCAAGACAATCAATTCCTGAGTGTTTGGAGAATAGATGTAAATACTCAGTCTTTCTGTTAGTTGGCACTTTTATTAACACAGACTTCTATTTTGACTGTGTCACTCATTTATAGAATGTTAAAAATGTTTTTCTCAACTTTTTGAGTGAAAAAAACGTGCTGTAAAAGTTAGATTATGAAATTGTTTTGAGACTAACGTTAAACATTATTGCTGTTTTGTAGCATGTATGCAGTGTTTTCAAAAGATCATTCATTTTATTTCATACATTTTACTTTGCCCGTTCTTAATGCCAGAAATGATAAACATTTTATCAGATAATCGACTTAAATATTGGATCATTCGAATTTGGGTACTTCTTCTGGGGTCCTGAACATCTTATGTTGTAATATAATGAACATTCAGTGCATTTCTTTTAAATAACTGTGTTACTTGACGAAATCTATTCATTACTGTGTAAATCTAATGTTGCGAATTACTGAACTATTATATATATCGGGAGAAATATTGATCCCTCGAAATGTATAGCTTTAAATTTACTTTTACTTTCTTAAGTAATATGAATATCGTGCTGATTATAGATTGACATCTACCAAAATCATGTCTTTCCTATGATACTCATTAAGTAGTATTAAACCGCTTTGGAACTACTTCAACCGTTATTTAATTGAAAGAGGACTTCTAAATAAAAACTGTGCCAGTACCTCAAAGCATTTTATCAGAAGTTATTATTTGGCTTTTTTCTGTTTTTAAGCTTTCACCATAGTTTTATTTTATGCAATGAATTTGAACTATAATCAAACGTTCTGCCGTTCTAAGCCTAGTGATTCAGATAGATTTGATTATTTTGCATATTTTCATTTATCTGCCTGTGTTGATCTCGCTTCTTCTTTCATATACATATTAACATGCTTGTCTTCTCATCTTCTTTGATATCAACGATGGGATTCTGATATTCTATCAAAGGTCATCTGTGCTCAGCTAATAATATCCTGTGTCAGTTATAGGTCAATATATGTAAAGTGGGTGCCTGTTAATTCCTGCAGGTTGTGCAGTGACCACTTTGTGTTATTTTGGCTGCAGTTTTTGTTGACATATGACTGTGGACGTGCATGCTATTCCAATTAGAAGATTTGTATGCGGTCTAATAGGATAAACAACTCTGGCTAAAAATTTTCATACTCCAAAACTTATACATGTTTGATCATCTAAACGTTTGCTTTCGCGCAAACATCTCTCCAATTTTACTCTCAGCTTTGCACAAAACCATGTCTTCCAGATCCGTTCATGAAGTTGTAAGAAGTTTATCCCGACGTACAGTCACAAAAGTGTAGGGAAAATAGTCAAAATCTCCAATGTGACAATGATTATTTTTAAAGCTAATTTGCTTAGCAAAGACTCATTCTACAGCCTACATGCAACTATTAATCTCAATTTGTATTCGCTGCTTCTCCGCTTAGCACGTGGCATTAAGAAGTAAGTCTAAGTCAAGTCAACTCGTAATCGGAAAGATTTTCCGGGTATAGAAACATGTCATTTTATGACTGTTACCTTGTGAGCTAGCACATAAAAATCCACGTGTTGGTCTAATATAAAGCAGGGTTCATATTCATATCGCAGTAAAATGTTCTCGTCCTTTATATGCATCTAACTTTTCACTAACATCTATCATATCATCATCTGTTATTCTCCCATGTCAGTGAAGCAGTATGCACAAGCTAATGGCCCCTTGGTATTTCTCCTCCCTTTTTTACGTCGAATATGCCAGATTCCTGAGATTGAACCTAATGGTGTATTCTCGTTTTATGCAAGTTTGGATTATATAAATTAACCAAAGCAATAAAAATCCAGATGGCACATGTTTCCAAATGCTTTCATGTGTCGTTCTTAGTAGAAAGAACAGTTTATAATCGACTCTGATTATCAGATAGTTATACAAGTATGTGACAATTACAAATTATGCAACAGTCTTGGCTTTGACAGTTCACTGAAAAAGCAATATATATTGTTTTCTCTACTGTTTGCATTCAAATTGTCACACTAAATGCGTTTAACGCGTATAAAGATACAACAGCAATTACGTTTAATTGAGCACACTTTGTGTCAACGAAAACAAAGATTGTACCTTTAAATGATTCTCTGGTCGTATAAGATTGTTAATTTCTTGCTGTTTGTACAATGGTTTTCCTCGCAGTTCAGTATTTTTCTGATTCTACTTTTTTGTATCTAAATTTTAAAACTATTTATGTCATCGTGAATTAAGGCATCCAACAATAATATCTGTAAACCTTGTCAATAACTGTTTTTGTTTTTAATGTGTTTGACCATCATTGCATTGTTAATACCATCTACTAGCTTGATGTAGCAGTTTATGCTAATTTAGTTAAACGGCTGTTCTAGTTTGTTTGACCCTTATTCCTAAATTGATACTGTCCGTCTCTTTCTTAGAATTAACATTGATTTTTGTTTAAGTAAAACAAACTGCTATTGTTCTTCAGTCCAGACAATTATTGTGTTACTCTCATGGGTTTTGAGTGCTTCCATGGTCGACTGGTCTAAGTAGTTCTACTGTTATCACTAATCGTGTTCTAGTGTGCTCGACTTCGATTTACTAGGATTGCAATTTTTCCTTCCGAAGGTCGTTGGTTCATTTTATGTATTCTGCTTCCTTCGTCAATGAAACCTGGTTTTCATGAAAATACCAAGCATTTAACACCAACAATCAATGATTGATCTCTATGATTTAAAATTCTTCTTACACCATGATACATTTTTGCATGTGTTTTAGCTACCCTGACAACAACTATGTGACTTATATAATTTTCTAACAATTTTTCAGTCAAAGTTTGCCTTAAATCAATCTATACATTTTCCTTATTTAAGTTTATAACGATAGGCGGGAATTCATTGTAGCTGATTTCAGTCATTTAGGTCATGGTGAGCCAAAAGACGTTGTATCATTTCCACACAATTTTGTTATTTAATGATCATCGAAATGTTTTTATATATATTTTTTGTAGACTTCTGTTTAATAAACTAGAAGGAACTTTTTTTTAAATGTCTAGCTAAATTTTATACAAACATATAATTCCTTTGCAGTTTTCTCAATCAACGTCATTATACTATTTAAATATTAGTTATTAAGATAACTGTTCATCCATTTAGATATTTATAAATATAAATAAACCATGCGTATAACTGTTTTAATATGTTTTTAACACCTATCTAGATCTATATTGCTTGTTGACTTTGTGATCTCAATAGACCTTGTATATACAATGAGGTAGCAGAATTCACAATCATTAAACTAAATAAACTTTTTTTTTTATTATGAATATTAAACTTATAGAGAAGGGGGTTTTGAGGGGGAAAACAAGTTTAAGGAGATTTTTTTTATTGATATACCAAAAAAGGCAAACATGTTAATTTCATTCTAAAGATTTTCTTAAACCTAGATAAAGACGTTACTGCTCTTTGTTGAAATAAATGTGTGCTGTATTGCGTCTTTAATGTTAGCAGGATATTAAAAATACCTGACAAATTGTGGACAATCCAGTGTGTGGAGAAAGTATATATATTTATTACCAAAGTCTATATAAACTATAGGTACATGTATAAGTATGCTACATTACCGCTCTTATCTGTTCTGGAGCTGTTGTTTTTAATACACAATGTATAAGGATTTGTAAACATGCAAAACAATGCATGTGCGATCGTTTGAGTATAGTTCTAAAGTGTAGTAATAAAAATATAAGATTATATTTCCTTTATTAAAAAAGTACTGTTCTGAAAGAAGCAACGATATTTTGTACTTTTATTTTCAACCCGATTAGGACTGCACAATCGCAATACAATAATTACAAGAATATTTTTAAATAACACCTTAGACTGTGTATTAAAGATTTTATATCCAATTAAAAATAACGAATACTTTTAACAAGTTCATTTGTCACCAAAAGATTGACTTGATAATGGGGATGTGTTTGAAAGGTTATTATTATTGGATTCAAGTTTTTCGAAAGGGGATTGCTGATATACACGGAACTAAGCCATGTCAAATATCATGGAACAACCTTTGAATGGCATCGATACCAATTTCGGGATTTCTACTGAATGAAATTGATTCGAAATCATGGAAATTATAACAACTTAATGCCTTTACAAATCGATAACCTTTTTAAAAAATGTATGTTTGAACTTTCCACAACCAGCAGTTAATTATATAACTATTTTATGATATAAATATTGCGACTATCTTAGGCAAATATCTTTTGTTGGTAATTAAGCTACTCGCGTGTGTCGGTACTTATACATCCTTGACTTTCAAATGTTTAGCTTAGACCATCAATTCAGAAAATCGTACAATTTATAAAGAGCTATTTTTCATTTTATATATAGAATAGAGTGTTTTAGAATGGCAAAATTTGTTATTCATTTATTGACAAGACAAAATAGGGTATCAATAATTATTACATATACCGTCTATACTGACAGATACGTAACAATTAGTGGATGACGGATAAGATATATATAATATCCCCATCCAAAAAAACATCTACAAAAATATTATGTATGTTTTATACTCTCGGAACAGAATTCGACATGGTCTTTGAATCATCAGACACAAAGTGTCGTTTTAGTGAGAAACAGGGTACATTGATAAACCATAATTTTTGCAGGAGTGACTAAGGTTTCCACATATATATGCTCGTTTTTGTGACTTCTCCAATACACCAGTGAATCCTTACTAAAGTGGATCATTCGTGGCCGTTTGTATTGAAAAACAATCTCTATCCGAATATAAGCTCTTATTTTTCAATTGGCAGTCAAAATCTACTCTTTTCATCACGATCGACCCACTCGTAGAACCTACCAATGGTATAAATTGTTAATTTGTTCTAATATACTGTTAGCTTGTGAGTATACATGTATCTCTGTTACATACATCTATCAATCTATTATAAATCAATCTGCAATCTCAGTTTATTTAAAGCATATTAAAAATTTCTGACTATTCTGTGATTGTGTGCCGGTTTTTTTTCTGAAATAATGTGGCGGTTTTCTTTCTGTGGTTGTGTGGCGTTTCTTTTTCTGTGATATAGTACTTTATATTGAAAAGTTTGCAAGCTGTGGGTTATATACTCTTTGAGTGTTACAATATCAGCTCATAGTATTCTGAACGGAAAGCATTGATTTATTGCCGGTGTCTTGCAATTATTACCAGTATTACATTAACTGATCACTTAAAGTTGATTTACACCCCAACATAACTAAAGACATATGATTACCTACAAAGTAAACCAGACGAACAAGGAATGTTAATATTTTTATTTCGTCCTCGCCCGTGGTGTTGCACTGCCAAAAATATTAGGAAACATAGTTATTGACAATTAATCCGAGAGCTAATTGTCTGTTTATATCAATAAATGTTGTCAATTAATTAATTAGTACCTTATTGTTGTCTTCATAGAAGATGCTAAAGTGTCTGGACAACGGTATGAAACACTCTTGCTCTTATTATGATAAAAATGTTAATTTGTTTGGACAGCAGTATACAAACACGTGTCCTTGAAACTCTAACTATATTATTTTTAGTATTTGAGGGTAATATTCGTTAAACGAAGACCTAAATTTGAGAAGTCTTTGTGTTTGTTATTAATATCATTTGTATTGAAAACACAGAGACATAATCTTTTTAGATTTCTAAGTTTCTCTGTTTACTAGTACATCTTTTCTTTCGTCTTTTCTATATTTTGATATCGGCACTTTGTATCTTTCTAGGACTATGATATATTTTATTGTTCCTTTATAATTCATAAACAAAATAGTATTTGTTAGCATTAACATTATTTAAATTTACTCCCATTAAATCACAACAAATAACTCAAACTAAGAAAAACAGGCCAATTTTTATGTTTTTGGTTTTTCTTTAAACTAAAGATTAGTGTAGGCACTACGATGGTTTGTTGGCATATTTAATACTTTTTTTATACGAGCATCATTGATGATTCTTTTATAGACGAAACGCGCGTCTGGCGTACAACATATCAATTTTGAAGATCTTTGATGAAATTAGCACATTTATTTAGATCTTTCCATTTGCCTAGATGTTTTGAATGCAAAGCATTCCTATGCATTTTTACACTCAGGAGTTTTGAAGCTTATAATACATTTGTATCTGCTATTTTTTCTGCAGGTTACGACCCAAGAGGTCGATATAGAAATGGAGAAAAGTTGGTGCCAATTCAGCCCTCGTTTGCGCCATCAGAACAAAACTTCACTGTCTTTGAAGGACATACAGCTGTACTGACGTGTGTTGTAGAAAATCTGGGGACAAAAACGGTTTGTTTAATTGATTAATGTTACACAAATTTACAAATATATTGTTCTCGTTTATTTAGATATGTAGCATTTGTTATTCAATGCTGTATATATCCATATACTATCATGCATGTATAGTATGACGAATATATCTTACTGACTATCTTGGTAAGTTTCATTTAGATTAGTAGTCTATCAAAGTGATCATGTCTTCAACATTTAGAACCTACTATCAATGGTCAATACAAAATCAAATGCCAATAATAACAACTTGTAAGCTTTGGTGTGTTTTTTTTTTTTTTTGCATTTGTTTCAATCGTTCATCATCAATTTCTTCGTCTGTTGAAACCTTTCAGATTTCCTTCAAGACCGTGTTGTATTTTCACAAAGGGGCGTAAACCACTACTATAACCGAGTATTGAGATAAACCATACCTACAAATACCATGTGAAATATACACGGTCTCCAAGCGTCTGCTTTTAACTTTTAATTATATTCCTAGAAAAATATAGGAGGTAAATTATAAAGTTACATATACAGTTAGTCATTGCCTCACAATGGTCGTATAACAAAAGACCATCATTAAGATTACCACATTACAAAACGTGTAGAAATTTTAAAATTCATTGAATAGTGTTTTTGACTGCTAAATTCTTTTTAAACAGATATTGTAGTGGTTATTTCTAAAAAAAAAAACAAAAAAAAAACGTTTTACGTAAGTGTGAATCTCGTGCAATATTTGGGTTTATAATCATATATAAAAACTGGCTGCTTGTGGAGGAGCTACTAGCATACTCGATATTTTATCAGTGCTGTACTATTAGACTCAACTCGATAATTTTACAGTAAAATAGCTTTAAAAGTGATGTTTGATTTATTTGAACTTTCACGATTGGTAATACAATTGTACATTAGAAACTTCATATATAAAACGATTTATTGAGCTAAACAATATGTATGTGTACCTATATATCCAGTTAATGTATTATATTCAATAATAGTATAAGAAATCGAAAACTCCTTGGTAGCCTTTGATCATGAAATAAGTTCAATATATTGAATTCATAACAAAAGCACATACACAAAGTAGTTTGTATCTCAAAAAACGTATGGTATCAGTTTCAGTAGAAATTTGATGATGTAATACGATATTTTCTTTCTTTAGGTAGTATGGAGGAAAATGTCAGATACAAATCCTTTAACAGTAGGAAAGATGACGTATGTATCAGATTCAAGAGTTCAGATACATCATATAATCCATAGAAACAATTGGAATTTGCACATAAGGGATGCAAAAGATTCAGATTCAGGCACATACGAGTGTCAAATCAGTACAAAGGATAGAAATCTGCGGAGGACTGTCCACCTCCAAGTACTAGGTAATATTATAGTTCTGTAAGAAATCGATTGGTTGAACAAAACATGATACACCTAAGATCTAAGGGTCTAGATGGCATTTAAGGTCTAGATGGCATTTAGCTAATACAGACTTTAGGGGGGGGGGGTGAGAAATAAGCGCAAAAAGTAACGAACCAAGTAAAATGGAGTGCTTTATCTAAACAGCCTAATATCCTTTTTTATATATATTAAAAATATTTGGCTTTATGTATCATACACCATACACCATACATGACTTTATTTTATAATATAACAAGTGACTCCCTTTATTATCCCACTCGAAAATTGAATTGAGTATAGAGAAATTATCACCTGGACAACCTCCATCCGGCAGAAGAACTCAGGTTAAAGAAGGTTGTCCGTTTGCACTGTGTCTAAACCACACCGGCAAAATTTGCTCGGACTCGATGGTATCTAACATCCGGCACAATGACGGAACACTAATAGACAAAAGAAAGGTAGGTTTCTCCTTATTTTTTTTTATTTTTTTTATGATATCGAAGAATATATATACATATACAACTATTTTCTATTGTGAGATGCAATATTTTCTACAACCGTTCTATATTAACGGAGAAATAAGTCAAAATGCATGTCAAAATGACGAATTGAGTGAACCTTGCCTCGAAATTGTTTAATTTCTCGTTAAATTGTTCACATTGTATGAAAAGAAAGGTACGGGAAGATAGATATTGACACGGAGATTGCAAATTTAGTTATTATGAGCATCTCCATAATTGTATCTCTGTGTATGGAACGAAAGAAATGGGTCATGTCAAAATGGAACTGGCCGGTTTCGTCAATGTATACAACCCGGTTTCGTCATAGATTTAAATATGCATAACCCGGTTTGGTCAAATAAAAAAAATCATAATCGCATTACATTATAATTGATTATTTTACTTCAGCGTTTAAAAGGAGTTTTGTTGGTCGTTGGAAAACAAGTTCGTTCACTTGACAACGACTTATTATTTATATGAGTCACAGATTCAAATAAATAATAAGCAAAAACTTGAATTCCTACTCTTATAGAACACAAATATTTTAATATACTTTGCATTCCGAAATTTTTTAACAGCATATTGAGATTAAAGCTCTCTAAATATGCGTTTTCTATATGAGTTATGGGAAAATATGCTGAACATGTTTAAACTTGAAATTAAAGTTTACGGTCTTAAAAATCGAAACAACCAATTGATATGTGATTTTCTCGCACAAAAGGATGGACACCTTTATAAGTAATCTAATCATTCTATGTATGTAATCTTTTCTACAATCGTTAAAAATAAATCTTCTTAAGGATAAACGTTGATAATAAGACATTGGTATATGCATGCATAATCGACATAGAAAATAAATGTAGGATTACAACTACCATGCATTAAAATAATTTTTTTATTCCTAATTGTAACTATACTGCTATGTACAAATTAGTATAATAAAAAGTCTCAGGTCATCGACAAAATTCAATAATAATTATTTTGTTAACATTACTAAAAAAAAAAAGAGTCTGTACTGTCGCCGTTGTGTTATGATGATCGTACACTGACGTTGATCAATATATTTTGACAATATATACGGACAAACGGATTCAGTTTATTTCAAAGTGGACGTAATTCGAACAACTTTTACATACCGCTGAGCGTAGCGAGACGAACAATATTTTGATTATTTTTTGCTTTACAAAATCGTTAAATACAGGAATCAATATAGTTTTGGCAACCAAAGGTGGGGTCGGGGCGTGCAACCTATACGTCATTTAGATTCGCCACTTATCTTATAAAGTGTATACCGAATTAAAATATTGTAAGAAATGAGAAAACAGGGATACCCGGGAAATCGGATTATGTGAGTTGGATTATGTTTATTATAATGAATGCCGAATATCAAGTTCTTTTTATCGATTTCTATACATTTTTTCAAATATATATAAAAGTTATATAGCGAAAATGATAAGGCAGACAAATATACAAATAAATCGACTTGGCCCATATCCTAATAAAACTTATTGACCTTTAATTACGAGTTTTTTTTCTTCATTTCTTTGCGTTTTTACACGCCCGTCCCAATTTTGACAGGAAGTATTATTGTATACACCCGTCTGTCCGTCCGTCCTTCCATCCGTCCGTTCCTCCGTCTATCAGTCATTCGGTCCGTCCGTCTGTCCGTCTATCTATCAGTCTGTCCAGCATAAACATGTTGCACCGTAACTTCAGGACAGCTTATCTTATTTTCTTAAAATTTAACATAGTTATTTCTTATAATGGTCAAACGATCTGCACACCTTTTAAGTGAAAATCAAAAAATCTTTTTGAGTTACAGAAAATGTAAGTGAAACAGGAATCTCAAAAACGAAGTATTATAACGGCATTGAACTTTATACACTTCTTAGTTATATAAATATTTTAAACTTCTGTTTACTTTTTGGTGATGTTTAAAATTTTGGTTTAGAGTGATTGAATTTTTTTACATTTATAATTTAGGGCCCTGTTATAGCTTGCTTTCATGCAGTTTGTGTGTTTTTTTATTGTTTAAGGCATACGCTGACCTAAACTTGATTAATTCAACATATTTTTTGTGTCTAAAAGAAAGTTGTCTCATTGTCAATGTTTATGGGATAAGTGGTTACCGTCACTCTTCTTAATAAGACCTAGATATAAATGACGGTCATGTTTTGCAAACCAACTTTTATACACATTGAAAATACAAAACTGTCAGATATTGTTTTAGAAAGTTATCTTGAAATTTTAATTGATTTTGAATTGTACAAAAAATGAATTTGAACTGTAAAAATAATGTGAAAAACATGCCTATGAAAATAAATGTGCCTACCAGAAACGGGGAGAGAGTTACAAATCTCACTGCTATGTTATGGATGCGTAAGTGTGAAAACTCGCTTTAGTGCGCAAGTAACACAGTATATATAGTACCAGAAAATCTGGCAGGACTGCATGCATGATTAATTTGTGCAGAACAGTATAGACTATAGTCGGTTTGGGACTGTTCGTCAATGATTGAATGCATAAATGTATTAATAATTGATAGTAAATATTGTAAACTAAGTGTATATAATATAGTATAGTAAATTAAAATTATGGCACAATCAAAACACATCCTTTTATTTTTCATCTTTACATACTACTATTATAAACAAAGAAAATATAATAATGTTACAAAATAATTAGATACCAGTGTTTGCTATTCAGTATTTATATTCCATCTAAAAATAGTTTGAAATTAGTGAAATAAGGAATACGACTTTCATTAGGAAAATGTGTATTATCATAATTAACTATGTCCAAAAGTGCCCGTTTAAAATAGATTTTAACACGCCAAGTTTACTTTACAATAAATATATATTTAAATTCTCGAAAGACAATGTTCAGATCCGTGCCAAAGTTTCTTTTCATAAATTGTTTGTTAAAAAAAAACAAAAAAAACCGGGTGATATATGTAGACGAAACCGGGTGATTGTGTAGTAACAACATTGACGAAACCGGTTTTTTTAATTTGACATGACCCTTTTCTTTCGTATCATACACAGAAATACAATTATTGAGATGCTCATAATAACTAAATTTGCAATCTCCGTGTCAATATCTATCTTCCCGTACCTTTCTTTCCGTTCAATGTGAACAATTTAACGAGAAATTAAACAATTTCGAGGCAAGGTTCACTCAATTCGTCATTTTGACATGCATTTTGACTTATTTCTCCGTTAATATAGAACGGTTGAAGAAAATATTGCATCTCACAATAGAAAATAGTTGTATATGTATATATATTCTTCGATATCATAAAAAGAATAAAAAAAATAAGGAGAAACCTACCTTTCTTTTGTCTATTGGTGTTCCGTCATTGTGCCGGATGTTAGATACCATCGAGTCCGAGCAAATTTTGCCGGTGTGGTTTAGACACAGTGGTTTGGTTGAGTGGGATGTATATAAAAAAAAAAATTAAAAATTCAGAAAATTACGGTCAAAAAGAGATCGTTAAATTCAGAAACTCTTTAAGGAGTCCTCATGTGGCCTGTTGGAAGGGAAAATGTTGTCCTAATGCAGAAATCTTTATTATCCATTCGCTGTCCAAAGTTCTAACCCGTATACATCACATTGCAGATCATATATCTATCAGATTTAATCTTTATTTATTATTTTCCTAAATAGGCATGCTATGATCTGCTGCTGGACATCAAACAAACATAATTCATAAACACTCTTTCTAATCCTCAGTATCAGATCTTTTTAGCATGTTCTCGTCTTAAATATGCAACATATATTTTCCACTATAGACGTCAACCAAACAATTAAACAGCAGTTTCATCGACTGAAATTACAACCACACAATTATGTATATTGTAAGAAAATATATATGCAAATGTTATATACAGGTATCTCTTAACATTGTAGAAAGACCACAAATACAACCAGAACCTTCAGGTAAGACTGTTGTTATATATCGTGATGATATTTCGTTAATAGAATACTTTATAGCATTTACTGCGTAAAAAGGCCAAAATGTTCCTCAGTAGACACTTTGGTACTTCATATTTAACCTGTTTGTGACACCTTAACAGATCAAATTTTATTTAATGTACAAATTAGCCTAAATGTTATGTCATCAAATATATATATATAATTCATTGTAAATACGGAAAATAGAACCCCTGCCTGCATCGTTTTAATGATCAGATTAAGTTCCAATATACAATTTCAAGAAGTCTTGAACGTGTAAAATATCAAACTTTGAACATTTGCCTATCAAACTCAATGTGTACATCAGAATTCATCCAATCATCATAACATTGATGCATCACCACCCCCTATCTATTGTAGTTATTAAGTATAGTAAATACTAAATTATTAAGTTAATGGCAGCTCATATTTTAGTAAAATATAATTTAATTTAAAAAGGCGTTAACACTTAATCAGTAAATCGCTGTAGATAAATTATACCTCTACGTTTGGTTTTAATCAAGATGGCTTATGGCTGATACAGCTTTATTGAAACTAAATAATTTCCAGCAATTTGTGATATCTTACACTCCGTAATGATGTTATTTTTTTCAAAGTTGTAAGTTTTACAACCTCAAGCAAAGTGCACACTTTTAATTTAAGACTTTAGACTCGTTAACATTTGTTCTAATTAAAGAAACATAGAATTTAATACATGCTGTATCTTAATTATCTAAATTTAGGTTTTAGAAATGAAAAATGTGTTTTAGAAAAGTTCTTGAGAGAGTCAATTTGGCAAGAACGTTAAAATTAAAGACAATTTAATTATGTTTAAGCTTAGCTTTAGAGAAAGGATAATTGCATACTTCTTTTCATGTTTTGTTGTCTTCAGAGCAAATTAATACACAGTAAATATATTGAGAGCGATCTAAAATAATTAGATGAACCAAGGACAAAGGCAAATTCAATTATTTTAACTCTTCGTGGAATATGTTAAAAAAATTAGGACGAAGACCTGCAATAACTCGCAGTTTCGTTAACATATTTGTTATTTCTTAGGGTTTTTTGGGGAGTATTATTTACATACATTGGTCGTCAGTTTTAATGACTAGGTGTGGCTTGCTTGTTGTCTGGTGGCAAATATTTGCTTCAAATTCATGACGATACCACCAATTTATTGAAGAAACAAGTATCTTAATAATAAGTCACTTTAATTACATTTGAATGAACAACGCATGCTGGACGAATGTTCTAGTTATGCTGCCGATTGTGCTATTTAAGGCCATCTGCAATATTCTAAATGTTTAATTACCTATACAGATCATTCAGTTACTTTAAAGTATAGTGTGTCTTTTTGTATCTACTAATAACTTTTTTCGAAAGAATTTCCATAATCATTTTATCTTCATTTTATCTACATTTTATAGTTTTTTTTAACGTAAATATAGGCAACAGTATTCGAAGTAGTTCAAAATACTAATAGGTTAAGAATAAAAATCAAGATAATCACATGAACTCCAAAAGGAGCGAGATTGGGCGCCTTAATAGTGTAAGCTCCTACTACTATTCATGCAGCACCCGCGAATTCACAATCACATGCAGACAACAGTCAATTGCAGCAAGATGACAGCATGCGTCCTTTTAAAATATCATTCATTTTCCGGCAATGCTGTTTCGTTAAACGTACATTATAGCAGAATATACATGTTATTTTATTTTTAAATTTATCAAACAGGAATAAAGATCACAGGCAATTTTCACGTAGAAATAGGAGATACTCTACATCTGATATGTAACGCGACAGAAGCGACAACGCCACTAGAAGATATTGCTTGGTTTAAGGACGGCGATGAACTAGAAAAGAACACTAGAGCCACTATTTATAAAGCTTTGTCGCTAAAAGGCAAATCAATTAAAAGTGATTTGTATATAGACAAGGTTGAAATGGACGATTCTGGTTATTATTTGTGCCGTGCGGGTGCTCTTACAACACATAAACACGCCCAAGTTTTAAATAGTAAGTTTTTTCAAATATATTTCCTTAGATTTCATAGACTTATACGAACTTATTACGTGATAACTTACTTGACTTGTCGGATTTGTATAAATCAGCCACGTAATTAGGGATACAAATTTCCATTAAACTAATCTGTTTTCAAGTTTTAACTCTACACAAATGATCAATGATTTGTCGTTTAACATAATATATGTTATTTATACCTAATAATGAGGATAGATCTTCGAAAGTCCCTGTTGATTTTATTCACAATGTCTAGACTCGGTACAATATGAAGCTTAGCATTTTGTATTGATGCATGTTATCTATTGTTAAATGAAAAGATACGGTTTAAGGATGAGACAATACTCCACTGGAGACCAAATGACTCAGAGGGTTAGAAACTAGATCATCGTACGACCATCAACACTGAGTAAAAACATACCGCGCATGGCAAGCTATTGCAGCCCACAAAATGACAAAGTAAAGCAACTCAATCGAGAAATTTCGTTTATCATTTGGTTAATGTCTTATCAGAATATACCCTCATCTTATTTTTATTAATATCTAAAATAAGAAGCCCGTTTAGATCTCTCTCTCTATCTGAATTCATAGTGCTGCTATTTTAGGAAAAGCTAGGCTCATCGCTTATGCAGTCGAATACAAGTGATGTAGTTTATTGAGTAGTAGCTGTATGAACATGAAATGTCTACGCAAAAATCATGTAGAGCACTAAATGATTCTCTTAAATTTGGATTTAAATTTTAATATCAACAAGTTTCTATGTTGTGTAAAGATAGTTTTTAAGATTTCATTTTTGAAATGAGCCTACGTTGGTGAAAAACTTGAAAAATGGAAAACAAATTGGCGCAAATGAAGTGTTGGTTGGCGAACATATACAAAACGCCACAAAATATTACTAGGGAAACAAATGGTTGGATTACCAGTGAAATGAAAGTATATGATTTATTCATGAACTGCGCATAAACATCTTTATTGTAAATGTTAGTGAAATTTAGACTAGAAGATTTTTCAAATATAGAAAGCAAAAATGTAAAACAAATCACATACATAACAAATCATTTTAATATTGTGGAATGCCGTACCATCACCTATAGATGCTTACTTCTATTATGTCATTTGGTCTCTGGTAGAATGTTATTGCATTGGCAATCCTACCCATCCTCTTAATTTTATACGTATCAGTGTGCAAGAGTTGTTTCTGATGATACTACAATGTTTATACTTATTTGCTGAGTGATATAGACACGATCCCTCTATTTTTTCTCACTAACTACTAATTAGGCATAGAAATGTACTTTACTTCTGCATGCTAATTTCTCTGATTTCTTGGAGTAAAATCTTCTGAAAGTTAATTTAATATTCCGAAGTCTTTAATTATGAATGATTGTGCAGTGTAACCCTCTTATACTTTGATTATTCTGCAACGTGTGAGAAAGTCAGGGTAATAAAACCAGGAAATTGGATTTTGGTTGTGTTTTATCATAGTTACCAACATAATTGTTCTATATTTGATGAAACAAAAATATAATTGTCTGCCTATAGGTCGTTATCAGATCTTTAAATATATCTTCTGTGATAATACGGTTATTTAAGACGTGTCTGTGATGACATATAGCAATAGTCTGCAATGAAATATTTCAATTGTCCATTTTCTTCTTCCAAGAGTTCATGCCATCTGCCAAATAAAATACTACAAGAAAAATACATTTCGTGTTAAGAGGAATTGAATATTGTTACTTGATAAAGGAATTTGTATGAAGTGTTTATCAGAAGACAAATGGTATTTTATATCGATTTACCGCAGTTAGAGAAATCATCATTTCTTTGTGTTTCCGCAAGACAATACGACCCTCAATATTTATTCATTTACCAGAGACAGCTTACTATAGTCCTACAATAAGATGTCAAATAGATCATTCAATTTGATGCTTCGTGTAATGGTGAATAACGTTCAACGATTATTGAGAATTTGTTTCAAAGTTATAACTTCAAAGTCAGTAGCCACTATACATTTTCCTTCTCTATTCAAACGGGGCATGTGTAAGTTTTTTTTTTAAATGGAATAAAACGTTGTTTTTTGTTTCGTTACTTAATACTTTTAATAAACAAAATATAATCCTTTTATATCTGAATTTTCAGACAAGTTCAGCTAACTGTTCCGCATTATAAATAATCTGCTGAAATACCAATTTTACTGCACCATATATGTGCATTTCGATGTCTCTTCAGTGATGATCGAGGTCATGCCGGCATTATTTGAAAATCAAAAGCCTCATTAAAATTTGATAAGCCAATCATGGAAGTATATTATATTCAATATAATACTTCCATGAGCCCATATACTAAAAACCGTACAAGGAATCGAAAGTATTAGAGATTTATTAATAAGAGAAATATATTTATTACGTGACCATGGTTTTCTGGAATATATAATGAAATTCAAAACAGTGTGGCTGTGGCCATTGATTGACACATTAAATTCATCCATTGACTGGAACAATTTACGTGAACGTTTGTCTGTAACGACCACTGTTCACGACGTACCTACGATAGACATTTAAACTGTGGGGTCAACAAAGGTTTCTTAACGCCTTTAATTATAAAATAATTCGAAAAATTAATCAGGAATAACCTTTATGTTTTGATTTATATAATTGATATAAATCAAAACATCGTGTTATTTCTGATTAATTTTTCGAATTACTTTATTAAGGTGTTGAGAACCTTTGGTGACCCCATAGTTTAAGTGTCTTTAAAAAGTACATAGTGAGCAGTGGTCGTTAAATACAAACGTTCACCTAAATTGTCCCAGTCAATGGATGAATTTAATGTGTCAATCAATGGCCACAGCCACACTGTTTTGAATTTCATTCTATCAAAATTAATAGAATTTCAACAATATTTTCATGCCAGTACAGATGTACTGAGATGCTGGACTGGTGATATATTATTAATGTTTATCAATCAAATACGTAGTCTTTTTTAGTATTTCATTTCCTTGAAGCAGATATAAATGCAAATCCGGTAACAGTGGAATGCTATGAAAACCGAGAAAGGATATGTATTCTCTGCTTGGTTAATTTTTATTTTCTTAAGATTTAATTAGATGTTTGATTGCGTGTAATCATGCATAATTTAATGGTGTTCTTTCTTTCAGCTGCTGGTAACAAAGATAAACGGGGTAAGCTACACATAATAGATTATTTTAGTCATTAATTAAAACAGCCACCCAAAGATCATGCAGATTGAGATAATTATGAGTCAGTCACTTCAGAACAGTTTTTTTTATCTTTTGAAACGCGACAAATTCTCAAGAACAATAAAGAAAAAGCATTTTGCTAGATTAGTCATTTTCATTTTACACATGGGTATCCGTTTTGTCGCATCATGTGTCATATCATGAGCAATACTTGTTTGAATTAAAATAACATTTGAAGTGTTGTTGATCTGTTAATCTAAATTCAGCTGGCGTATTTGAGTTGCTTTATTTAATTTGACAATATCAATTATGAAGCTGCTATAATGATACTTGAAATTGTTTATGATTAAATGTCAAAATATTAAAAACACAACTAATTATAAGTCAATATTTGTTGGATTATTTTCTTTTCAGAAGTTTTAAGTTCATGTTTTAAATATATATATATATATATGCGTAAAAGACAAAATATGGAAATTACAACATAAAACATCTACAAACAGTATTGAAATAGCACGCAAATATCGATATATAATAAATAGGAACGAAAAGAAAGTACACAAGGCTTAAACAATCTCATTGGATTACATTTTATGAAATTTCTATATGCGAATAAATGAATAAAATTAATAAGCATATACCTTGTTCTAAAATAGTTATTTGAACTTACAACAAACAAGAAAAATCATATGCTTTACGATATTTTGGTCTGCATAGGAGCGAGTACAAATAAATGTTGTTATGCAAAACAGTTCAAGTTGCTTTTTTCATCGTGAAATACATTGAAGCCATTTATTCAATTCTTGTCTTTGATTTTTTAAGAAATAGGCAATACTTGAACGAAGACTGAAACTGATTCAAATGTCACTCCTCGCTCATGTAAGGCCCGCGCCTTTATGACAGCAGGCCAGAAAGGCAGTGTTTGCATACTATACGAATACAGTTAACTGTTGTCTGCTCTATGGTCGGGTTGTTGTCTCTTTGACACATTCCCCATTTCTATTCTCACTTTTACAAACATATTATGTGATCATTATATTAAACGGTTGACGACCGGATAAATTGGTCCACATCAATATTTATTGTTTCATTTCAGGAACTCTTGTCGACACGTCACTGGGATATAGAGAAGGACTGGATAAGAAAAATGCGTCTGCAAGTATTCATGGAAAAGTAGTGCTGTTTATTGCATTTTTCGTTGAACTTTTAAAACACATATTTTCATAACAAAAAAATGTGACAGGGATTTCGTTGAATTCCAAAGTATATATTATAACGTGCAATTTCAAGAGTGAAAACAGACTGAAAACTGAAATCAGATTGACCATATTTTTGGTGATAGTTCTGAAACATTTTACAGAACACTACGGCTAACGAAAGTGATAATGTGCAATGGAAACCAACACAAAGTACATGTATTGCGCCACTTAACTAAATGAAAACACCTGACGGACATAACAATTTGGCATATAACACTATTATTATGCCTCATTGATAAAACTAATTGTCTGCATTAGAAACGGGTAACATAAACTACTTTGCAATCTGCTTTTTATTCATAATGCGTTTACATTTTCATTACTCATACCACAATGGTCATTCATGTAAATAAAACATATTTTTCATATTACAATCGGGATGGTAAAGAAAATATCATCTGAGTCAAGGAAATAGGTGTAAACAAACAAATAAAGTTCTATATTTTCCGTATATATCGAATACAAGGAGAAACACAAATCTACAGACATTGGATTGGAAATGTGTTATACAAGTTGTAATTGTCAATGTTATCGGTATATTGCATGTCTGTGTACCAAAGAGAACAGCGTTTGATTGCAAACAAAATTGAAACTAATGCAACTAGTCGAAGTCTAGTCCCAGTGACAATTAGTTTTTCATTATTTTTCATGTTCACTTTAGTGTTGAGAATGTAAGGTAATACATTATGATATATTGTGAATAATTATGTTTACAATGGAACTATATTCACGAGTCCCAAGATAATTTACACGCGTGAATTATTGAAATGTACAAATGACATTTTACTATTCAAGTGTTAATTTACGACATACCAAAGATTAAATTTAAAATCAAAGTGCTATTAAGTGAGATGAATATTGTAGTATATATATTCTGTATATTTTGTTTGATCGTCAGTCCATTTGTTTTTGTTGTCATAAACTTAAGTGATATTCCAGCATTGTAAATTATGCATTTTTTAAAATTGCTGTCATTCCATATTTTTTATTATTAATTTGTTATACAAGTTATTGTCAATGTTATCTGTATATTGCATGTCTGTGTTATAATATTTCCCCTTTGCCTTTTGATTGTTGCCAAGAAATATCATTAAATTAGCTTTGTAATATGCAATAATTTTAATTTCAGAAACATCACGAAGTTTCTGTTGATATTCAATTTATACTAAACAAAGCTAAATAAAAATGCTGTTTGCTATTGTTTCCATAAGGTCTATATTAGATTTTAATATACCTTTTGGATGAATACCTTCGCAATGAAATATTATCTTTTATATGAAAAAATAGTATTGCACCAAATAGATATTAATAATTGTATTGCGCAGCTAATGACCCAGCTGATGGCGTATATTAACCCCAAGCATGTGCTATTTACTTTCTCGCGTAAACCTTGTTCGATGACAAGATTAAATTCTTATAATTCTACCTCTGTTTACTACAAATCTGTGTTCTTTGGGTTACTGCCATCAGTTCATTATACCTCAGCGTCTCTCTTCTTACTGGGTAATTGTACAAATGTATATTATATATGCATATATCATAAACAAAACATAGAATTTTATTAAGATTTTATCGATACAGCAAATAAAAAGTCTAAACTGGAAATATTAATGCAGTCAATAATGTATTTTATGTTTCAAAGCAACAGGCGGAGAAAGAGGTTGGTTACACCCATTAATGCAAAACAGCACCAAAGAATTTCGTGACGTGATAAATATTATAAAGGGATCATTTTTAAGGGTCAATTCGCCCCAAACAAATATTGTCCAAGGACATACTCCCTAGAGACTAGAGTGTACTGAACTCTTTAGGCTATGTACATTTTTACTTTTTAATTTCATAGATAATAATGTTATTGACTTCTAGTATCTCAATAAATTATCCATATTTCACATAAATATTACATTAGAAATGTCAACATTTTGTGTAATGATTTCATATTTTTCATGTCACACTTTTGATCATGTATTCATATTGAAAACCAATTAATAAAAATAAAATGATATATGATTATTCAATTCATCTTTTTTATTTCTGGCAAAGATTTAACTCATATAAAGATCGAAAGATTATAATTATAATGGTTCATTAATTCAAATGTCGTTTTCAGAAGAACAGAAAAAAAGAACCATAGCATTAAAAATATACATACACATTGACCTGATAGCGCAGTAAATTTTAAAAGAGATAAAACAGGTGGTGACCACTTGTGAGAAATATGCAATAACAACAACAACAAATTCTTTAGCAAAGTAGCTCATGCACCTTTCACAAATTAATACCAAATACAATATGAAATAGAAGTATAATTTTAAAAGAGTCACCCTAAAAAATAACGAGTTGTGAGAAACTGTATACAAAAGTACAATTTAATCAAAGATCCGAACTGCTTCATATTAAATACATGTCTCATGGGCGATCAACCAATTTTTTGCTTTCTTCTTAATTATGTCTCATGTGCAATCAAACCCTTTCTTTACCATAGTAGTATGTGTGAAATGTAAAACCGGCTCCTTTTGTTTTCAAAGATAAATATAATAATCAACAAAGAATGTGGAATGATATGGCTACAGTATTAAATTTTTTGCGCAGACAAGATAAGGCAAGATGAACGTACAAACCGCCGAACCATTATTTTTGGCAAGCCTGTGCTTCACTGGTAGGCAATGAAAGCTACAATCCTCTACGTTAAATGCTAAATAGAGAGATCGTATGAAAAATGAACCCCGATACGTAGCAAATATTCCCCCCAAGAACTCTTTGGTTTCCATTGCAGCTTATTAATTATTAAATTCAAAGAGAACACCTTAAGTTCCAAACTGGGACCAATTCAGGAACCGGTCTCTTTGGTACATTCAAAGAAGACCCAATCTAATCTCTGTGGGAACACAGAAGAATATAACCCCAAATAAAAGCTAACGTACAATGTGGGGACATGTTCCATTTTCATCTTGCCATATCCCGCCAGCTATACTGTAACGACTATTTATTTTAAATTTACAATAAATTTTAAATGATAAAATACTGAATTAAAAGTTAATTTCTTGTAGAAATAGTTAAATATCAAATGTCAATAATCTTGAAAATAAGTCCATTAAACAAGTATTCTATGCGGATAAACTGGTTTCTCATCCACGGACAATAAGGCACTGTCTTTTCAAGCTGAGCTGTTTATAGTCCAGTGGCAAGTATATCCTTTGCACAACTCCTCTGCATAGCTGCATCTTTCACAACAAAACCTGAAACAATACAAACACAGCAGCAGAATTTTTCTTATCTTTATTTTTGGTGGTGGATGGGGAGGGAGGTAGGAATTTTCGTTAGCTATGTTGGCAGTTTTGCACTTGTTTGAATAACGCATGAATGACGTCACGAAATGACGTATTATTGATGTGATTAAATTAAGAATCAATTAGGATTGATTCCGGAAAATGGAGTTAAACTTTTATTAAAACAGTTTATCCTTATATGATAAACTTAATTAATCAAAGATCCGAACTGCTTCATATTAAATACATGTCTCATGGGCGATCAACCAATTTTTTGCTTTCTTCTTAATTATGTCTCATGTGCAATCAAACCCTTTCTTTACCATAGTAGTATGTGTGAAATGTAAAACCGGCTCCTTTTGTTTTCAAAGATAAATATAATAATCAACAAAGAATGTGGAATGATATGGCTACAGTATTAAATTTTTTGCGCAGACAAGATAAGGCAAGATGAACGTACAAACCGCCGAACCATTATTTTTGGCAAGCCTGTGCTTCACTGGTAGGCAATGAAAGCTACAATCCTCTACGTTAAATGCTAAATAGAGAGATCGTATGAAAAATGAACCCCGATACGTAGCAAATATTCCCCCAAGAACTCTTTGGTTTCCATTGCAGCTTATTAATTATTAAATTCAAAGAGAACACCTTAAGTTCCAAACTGGGACCAATTCAGGAACCGGTCTCTTTGGTACATTCAAAGAAGACCCAATCTAATCTCTGTGGGAACACAGAAGAATATAACCCCAAATAAAAGCTAACGTACAATGTGGGGACATGTTCCATTTTCATCTTGCCATATCCCGCCAAATGAGTGGGGCATACCCACTCACTGCCAAAGAAATTACCCCTGAAACAACCCCAAATTAAACTGATTGGTGCCCCTTTAAAATCCCGACCGAGTTTCACTTGTTATTAAACTAATCTAAATTTAAGACAATTCTCATAATAATATCAATTTCACTGAGGAAAAACAGCTGGTCCGCCGGATCTCATGAACTGTTCAAGTGCTCCTTGTAAATTATTTAGATAAATATCATTACCAATCTTTGATAAATGTGTTCCGTCATATCTAAATAAATTACTTTCTTTAGCACGTATGTTACTGTGCCTAATTGCACATCCACCGATGCTCAAAACTAAGTTTTTGACCCGGAGGTTTACTCGTTTGCGAGCCCTTTCAATAGCTTGACCACAATTGGCATTGTGCCAATACCGTCTCATTAGTATGTCTGACCATATTATTTTTAAAGCTGGATACAATGCATGTAACCGAAGCAGGTCACATTCTATATCACTGAATAATTTCTCTGATGTCGATATACCCAAATCATTAGACCCAAGTTGAATAACAAGGAAACTCGGAAGGGGCGGTTAAGCAACCTTTGTTCAAAGACTGTATTTAAATCACCCCACTTCATACCCCTTTGACCAATCCAAATCATATGAGCACCTGTATTCTGTAGGCCAAGGTGAAGTCCCCCAGGTCTAGACGAAGCTTCTTTATTGGCCCAATATACTATAGATGATCCTATTAACCAAATTGTTTTGACACCTACAATTGATGTATGTATTATTTCAATAAGCTATTGCGTTTTAAAAAGTATAACCTATAATTTTAAATGTTCAAACGGATGTATTTTGTGTAAGCATCCGATGTCCAACGACCCCATTTCTTTAATGTTTCGTCATCTACTCCTAGCCTTTTTGCTTCAGTTGCTCCCCCGATTCTGAAAGAATGTGCTCTGAAATGTCCATTGATTTCGGAGAATGACAAACTCTTTTGTAAAATAGACGAAAATTGATAACGAGTGAGACTTGATCCATCAAAATGTATGTATAAATTACTCCCGGATGAAGGATATCGAATTTGTAAAAATTGCTTTAGTAAGTGAATGGGACACAGAGATTTGTCGATTTGCTCACTAATAATCAAAGTTAAAGATGAGTGTAGTTGATCTGTTTTGGAACTACGTATACACAGACGAAGCTCTTCTTTGTGATCAAATTTGACAACTGAAACGTCAGATATTTGTATAACATGTGCCCCTAAATCAGTTTTACTTTCCGCAGCTATCTCACCCACGCGAAGTAAAGCGAAAAAACTTAGACTAAAAGCTGAAGCAAACATGACGGATTCATACGACGAAAAACAGACATGTTGAAGTGACCTGATTAATTTTCGTAACAAATCAATTGAAATTGGTACCCGCAAATCGGGTTTTTTTGGATTTGACCTTTTTAAACCTTCTAATGTTTTCCCTACTAAAAAGGATTTTGTACTATCTGTTAAATCTTGAATCTTATGTTGATAACTTATTCCTGACATATATGTTAAGACAGTAGAGGCTGACAGACCCTTGAATGAAAGGAAGGCAATGTAAAATATTAAATCGCTAAGCGGAGCTGGCCAAATATCATGTAAGTTGTATGCTGATCGAAAATTTTTAAAGGATTCGACTGCCGTATTGTATGTTTTCCAGGTTTTTTGTGCCATAGAACTGGTAAGGAGATGATTTAATTCAATTTCTAAAACGTCCAAAGATGGTCTGGAATTGCTGTCTTGTACTGATCTGCTTCTGGGCAAAGGTGTCTGAAACGCTGAAAATCACAACGGGATAATGAATCGGCTATGGTATTAATTTTACCAGGAATGTGTTCTGCTTTTAAAACGATATTATATTTTAATGTGGAAAAAACTAGATTCCTCATAAGGGACATAACTCGATTCGACTTAGAAGTTCTCTTATTTATGATAGTAACAACGGCCTGATTATCCACATAGAAAAGGATTCGTTTGTTTTTAAGATGTACTCCCCATATATGAAGTGATATAACAACTGGGAAAAGTTCCAAGTAAGTAATGTCCTTCAATAAATCATGCTCTGCCCATTCTTTTGGCCAACAACTTTGTGCCCATTTCCCCTGAAAGTAAATGCCAAAACCTTTGTTTTGACCCCCGGCACTGTCTGTAAACAGTTCAAGCATATCATTGGAAGTCCATAAACTATCAATCATGACCGTGACTCCATTATATTGCTCTAAAAAAGAGGTCCAAACTTTAATGTCCTCGCGCATATTACATGATACCCGTACCCTGTGGTATGGTTTTCTTATGTTACAAGTAGCATCAATCAATCTTCGGCAAAAAACCCTTCCAGGGGCGATAACTTGGCATGCAAAGTTTAACAAACCTATCAGGGACTGTAACTGGCGCAAGGTTACCTTTTTTGAATGTAGAAACAGCTGCAAAGTTTGTTTTAAGTTAGTCAGTTTTTCCCCAGGGAGCCTCATTTCCATTTTTAAGGTATCAAATTCAATACCTAAAAAGGTCAAAATTTCTGTGGGTTGAACGGTTTTGTCTTCGGCTAATGGAAACCCCCCAATCTGAACAAATTTTCTTGAACGTTTCGTTAGCTATGTTGGCAGTTTTGCACTTGTTTGAATAACGCATGAATGACGTCACGAAATGACGTATTATTGATGTGATTAAATTAAGAATCAATTAGGATTGATTCCGGAAAATGGAGTTAAACTTTTATTAAAACAGTTTATCCTTATATGATAAACTTAAATAGTATAATACTATGTATACCAATGCATTAAGCAGATAGCACAGCATTGTTGTTTTTAAAGTTAGTATTTTATATATGGGTAAAACATAAATATTTATAAAAAAAAAAAGAATCTTGAAAGGGCTGATCAACAGTTGATCTTTTTATTAAGCATTTTAAATTGGTGGCGTCTTCGAAAATGAGTAACATGTTTATACCTAGCAAACGTCTCGTGCATCCTTCGTGAAAGGCTTAAAAACCGAACATACCAAAACACAACACACAAACATGAAATAGAAATTATTGTAATGGTATGTGGGTTTTATATGGTTTGATGTATAAGTGATCATATTCTGAGGTTTGTTTGGTGTCAACATAGGAAATCTTTATAATTGAATGCTATGATCTTTATTTCACTGGGAAAAGAATTAAAGTAACTCGGATACATTTCGTATATGAAATGATATAATTGTCATGTGTCCGAATCGCTTAAAGCTTTTCTGTATTTACTTCCACAAGGACTGTGATGCTCAAAGCTGAAGTTTTGAAAGTCAAGTATGAATATGAACAGTTAAATAATGAAAAAAACCATGAAAATAATAGCCAAATACATCTAAGGTCAACTCTTTGCCAGAATGATTTGACATCTTAGTTTGTTTATACTCGTACAGATGCTTGCTTGTAAACATTATTAGATGCATGTGTCTATTGCCGCTGTGCTTAACAATAGCGAGAAAAGTACGTCTATGGTTGTTGCATGTTAAGCTACAGATTGTTGACCACCTACTTAGATATCGTGGTGACAAATGACTTATTTGTAGAAAAGCCTGTTATGTAAAGGCTTAAACTCGACAACGGATTATTACTTAGTAATTGAAGAAAAGTTTAATGACGAAATAAAAACAAAATGTTGAATTTTCCTGGTCAAAGGCTTTTTGCCACTCTTTTTTTCTTTTCTTTTTCAAACAACTAATTAAGACACTTTCTCTTGATGGTTAGCATACTGTTTAAAGAAGTATAATGGAATACAAATTCCATTACACTTAAGAACAAAACAATTGGCCTCTTTTAGGTTAATCAGATTCGTTCAGATAAAGCAAGAATATTTATTCGCAACTATACCTTTACAATCTCTTAGAATAGACAGTTTCGAGATGACATGTTGTATGGCCAATTTATTATTATTGAATACTTTATATGCTGACCTCAAATCTATTTTTTATGGTGAATACGTCCATTCTATTAACTATAGCGTATAGTTGCTGTCTCGTTGGTGTTTACATACATTCGGTATTTTTCTTTATGCTGTCTTTTCTGCAAAAATAATTTAACCGTTCTAGTAGAAAAAATCGCGTATGCTTATTGTGTCACTTTTCGCTCATTTCATTAACAAAATGAAGATATAAATTTTTCAGTACAAAGCATCATTGGTTCATATTAACTTGCTTTCTATAAGTACGCGACAAGTGTAACAAAAATATCGAATCTAAGGTAATTAAAAATGGGGAAAGTCCATAAACTCTCGGTTGTAAAAAAGACCAGACCGAAATCAAAACAATTGTCATATTCCTGACTTGGTATAATGATGATATTAAAAAAAAAGTGAAAAAAAATGTCAAAGTTCTAATACCTCGTTTCGCTGATTATGTGTACCGGTGTACTAATAAATTAAAAAAAATTAAGTAGTAAAGATATTTAAAGTTAACTAGTATATTCAAAAGAACAGTGAGAAAACAAATGAAAGATTAAATAGTCCCGTGGCTCAGTAGGATTAGAGAATACCATATAACAATAGTTCTGCTCCCAACAGGTCTGTAACAGAAATGTAATGAATCGCAATACGTGTTAAGTACCTGTATAAATAGTCCTTATAGGTATCAAGTTATAACTGCTTAGTCCGTTATTTGAAATACCTTTACTATAATATTATTTGATATAATCATTGTAAAATAAATAAGTAATGTCAAGTGAAGATTACAATGATAAACATCTTGAGAAGTACTTAGAAACAAAAACAAACATTTTAATTCAAAACAATTTCATAGTATGTATCTTCGAGTTGACCTCGTGTTGTGTTAATCGGTGTCTTTTTTGTATACCAGGACACATTTAAAGCTGGTAATCGTATAGTAAACACTTCGCTGTTTTGCTCTCATACAAGTCCGTCTTTACTAGTCAACTATACTGAATTGAAAAACATCATGCAGAGCTCTAGTGTAAACAGATACCCTATAGTCGTTTGTTATTTTTTAATTGTCACAATCCAAAATAAATAGCAATTGACACTAAAGAGAAAGACAGACATGTTTTACTTAATGGTATCAAACATTAAGTATTTAAAGCGAAAGGGTGGACAGGGGTACGGCAAGTTTTACAATTTATATATACGGATATCAACGAAGAACACATATTATCCACTGTCTAAGTCCAAATTGAGAGACATAAAGGAAAATTCATACAAAAAGGGTAACGTAAATACAGCATTTTTTTAAATTATCAAATGATGCGCTTAAAAAGAAACGTTTGGCATAGAACCCTAACGGTTTTTAAGGTAGCACAATACAAAGATTTTATAACTCCAACTCCCAAGTTTTAAAATGCTGTAACTTTCTCAATAATGCTTGAAAATTTATAAAAGTGGTAGTTTTGGATAGCTAACAGATTACTCTTTCAAATTAATGCAATGTTAGTATTATGCAACAATTATGTAACCAATTATAATGTTAACTGTGTCTAAAATATTTTTCACCAAATTTCCACTTTCAAATGAAATTAGCTTCTTCATAGGTATCCCTAGAGGATTGATTTTATTATATGTTGTTCTTATGGCCATTATCTACAAAAGGGTGTCTCAGATTTCAGATAGAATGTATAGAACAAATTTTACAGCTAATTAAACATTATCTTCTTTTATGTGGTTAGGATGTTTACACTAATTAGAGATTTATGAGAGAATGGAATACCATAGAGACAATCTGAGACACCCTTTTGAAGCCCATGATGTGTTGATTAAGATTTCGTTTAAATTTTCTGTATAGTTAAAGAAATGATAGAGCTAAATTCATTCAAGTGAACTTACCCAGATTTTGCCACTAATTACATAATAATTGATTACATAATGATTGCATAATAAAAATATTGCATTCATTTAAAAGATTAATTTGTTATCTATCTATATATACCTCTTTTGTTATTTTCTATGCATTCATAAGAAAGTTACAGCATTTCAAAGGTTAGTGATTGGAAGTAAAAAAATCTTTGTATTGTGCTACCTTAAATATCAATATAAAAATAAGAAGATGCTGTATGGTTGCAAAAGATAAACAACCACCAGAGCACAATGATTTAGATGTTAGCAACCATACGTCAACGAACGAACAATAAGCAAAACCCATACCGTATAGCAAGCTATGGAAAACCATTACAAAGGTGAAAACCAGCGGCATGGCGTATTATTAAACATAAAACAAATAAATGATCATAAAAGATATGACATACAGCAACCAACGACAACCAATGAAGTACAGACTCTTGACTTGTTACATACAAAATGTGGCGGGGTTAACATGGCGGATATTTTATGATTTCAGTAAAAATCATTCTAGACTTTTCAATACCTGGTTAGAGCCCGACACTTGTGCTTTGTTGGACAAAATGTATTGACCTCGAAATGTATTTAATCAATGAACATTCTAGGGTTAGACGCAGGTGCCCAGAAAGAGGAAGGAGCACGGGATTGCGGCTATAACAAACAAAGTATGTCTTTACTGTAAACGGACATTATGCATATGCAAATTTCAATACATTTATGTAGTTTGTTTGTAAACATACAAAGACAGTAATGACCAATACGTCTCGAAAAGTCAAGAATAAAACTGAAATATAAAAGAAGAATCTTGTTGTTTTATGTCATTAGTCTTTGTTTAGTATTATCTGTTTCTTCTATTGCACCTTTTATAATGTTTAATGTCAACAAGACCTGTAGTTGTATCTTGACCACCTACCAGGTCAGACATTAATGGCCTTCATAAAATCACATTTAATTAACTTCCATATAAAGAAATCTGATAATTATCGGACTATTTGATCGAAGTTAAGGTAATAAACTATCACAGATATGTATAAACCTGTTAATACGTGTGCTATGCCACTGTCTAAAATAGTTTAAATATTTTATGGATGGTTCATTCTTAACATTTTATATGGTACGAAGCGTAAAATTTCAAATAAAAAGATAAAAATCACCCTCTATTTTATGATATTCATCCGTTACCGTGTATTGAACCTGTATTTTGGACTCGATCAGAAAAAAACTTATTTAAGTAGTTGTGACAAATAAAGTTTTCAGGATAATATTAGTCACTGTGTGTTTATCTTGTGCAAACAATCAGCTGACTATCCATCCTGGCACCCGAGTTCACTAGGTTTGGTTGTATTCGTGTTGTTCAATATAGTTTTCTGTGTAGTGTTGTGGACGATTGATTATCTGATGTGATTTTTTTCTTTTGACCATGATCTATAGTTTGTCTTTTTTAGACTCCTGGTTTTAACTGCCTCCTTGGTACTTTCTCTCTATTCTGTGCAGTTTGCGTGCATTTATATCCCCATGTAAAGTAGCTAATGTGTAACAACACTTTGTTTTAGTAAACTTTTAGTAAGAAATTATTACGTGATGTCAACCAATTTATCTTAACCAATTCAAAGATCAATTATTTAAACCACGAAAGGTATGAGATACATAGAATGAAATTCAAAACAGTGTAGCTGTGGCCATTGATTGACACATTAAAATCATCCATTTACTGGGACAATTTACGTGAACGTTTGTCTGTAACGACCACTGTTCACGACGTACCTACGATAGACATTTAAACTGTGGGGTCACCAAAGGTTTCTTAATGCCTTTAATTATAAAATAATTCGAAAAATTAATCAGGAATAACCTTTGTGTTTTGATTTATATAATTGATATAAATCAAAATATCGTGTTATTTCTGATTAATTTTTCGAATTACTTTATTAAGGTGTTGAGAACCTTTGGTGACCCCATAGTTTAAGTGTCTTTATAAAGTACATAGTGAGCATTGGTCGTTACATACAAACGTTCACCTAAATTGTCCCAGTCAATGGATGATTTTAATGTGTCAATCAATGGCCACAGCTACACTGTTTTGAATTTCATTCTAGATATGAGAGAAAACTTCAAAAAGCGAGAAATACAGGAATGAGAAGCAAGAGGGAAAATCTAAATGTCGAAATGGTCGTTGTGACACGGAAACACGTAATCAATCACGAATACGTCATTCGGATAACTAAAGACAATACTGCACATTTAAACTCTGATAATTGAGTCAAACTCCTCACAAAGGCATAAATAGTGTCAGGAAATGATCAAATCCGGTGTGAAAATATGACACATTGGGTAAATATTTCTCTAGATCTTTTACTACAGTCTGTGTAATAGTCAATCAACATTTGATGGTGACCATAATTTATATAATTTGAAGTGGTGAAATGCCTGAATGAATAGCTTATGCTATGAAAAGATAGTCCAAGTCGTAGTATTTGACATAAGCTCTCAATAGCAACATAATTCTGAAATGAATGATTCCTTTCTGTAGTTTCTAAATCTTTCTTTGTTGATGTTCAATTTTGGATCCTTCATACGAAGAACTATATATTTTCCTTGTTAAAATAAGTCGCTTAAATCCTAATTAGACCATGAGTGCTTGACATATAAGAACTGCCTACTCAACCGGGAGTTCTGGTTTTATTCAGCGTTTTGAACCGTTTTGCTCTGTATCTAATTTTTGTGTAGCTCTGTTGACATGTTCAGCAATACATTTGCGTTTTATTTTCTATTTGTCTAGACGTTGTTACTCCAATGCACGTTATTCTATCAATTTTCTCTTATTCGGGTTTTCATATATTTTTCGTTCTGTTTCAGCATTTTTATTCCCTTTTTTTAAATTGTTTTTATCAGAATGAATAAAATTATCTGGTATTGTAAATTTCAAAATGCTTTTTTTGTAATGCTGAAAATATATAACATAGTACGTTGTATCTGTTAATCGGGAATGGTATTACGGCATAGTTATCTATATAGTTTAAATTATCTGTAACAAAAACATATGCAGTTTTGCATTAAACTTTTAATTATCACAAGTTTAGTTCAAATAGTAGTTTATCAAACTATGTAAAACAAATCAGTGATTTAGTGCCAGTAATTATGCATCTCGTGCTTTTGAAAGACAAATCTTCCGTATGATTATTCGATAAACTTGGAACTATCATTTCTGTTCCCAAAGGGAATGAAAGCGTGCTTTCGATCAAGGTTGACACAAGACAAATTGCATGATAAACTGCAGATGTGTAAACTTTCAACATAATTGTTTTCCACTCTGTGATTAGTTTATGACTAATTATTTATGGTATCTTATTATTTGTATGCTTTGCATAAAGTAAACAATTTATCTATGTCAGATTTTTTTGAATTTACACGTCGATTGCACAATTCTGGATTTTCCCATCCTACGATTATCCGTACTAAAAAAAATTTAATTTAATAAACTATAGAAATCATGTATTTAAATTTAAAATCACAAACATATTGAACTCTGAGGAAAATTCAAAACGAAAAGTCCCCACTCTCCTGACTTGGTACAGGCATTTTCAAATGTAGAAAATGGTAGATTGAACCTGATTTTATAGCGCTAAACCTCTCACTTGTACGACAGTCGCATCAAATTCCATTATATTTACCACGATGCGTGAACAAAACAGACAGAATAGGTAAACTTGTCAAAATAGGGGTACAGCAGTCATCACCGTGTCACAATCTCAATCGGAACAAAAACAAACAAGTATTTAATTAAGAAGCACACAAAAAAACATATAAATTTAACAACCACGTTCATTGCTTGCTTATTTTTGTATTTTAAATCAACCTATAAAGGATTGAAATATTTAAAGTCCTGTGACTGAATGACAAGGTTCACATCAACTCTGGTGTAGAATCTCGTATTTGACGCCAGAATGTAAAAGTCACACAGGTAGAGATATAAAATAATTTCGTTCAAAGTATTTTCAAAATTATACAAGTGTGGACACAGATGAGTGTGGATAGTATGTTTTGATGTTTGACAGTTACTTATTACAAAAGGGAGTTCTATGTTTTCCTATATGGTGTTATTAACGGCGTTGCACGATGACAACCAACTTGAGCATTAGGAGTATCGTTTATTCAATATTTAGTTTTTATGTTCAAGATGGGCATGGAAGAGACAGTAATTACATTAGTTACCAAATGATTATGATCGAATATGTTCCACATCTTTGATTTTTGATTCACTTTGTAGCTAGGAGAGCAACACATAATAGGTTCATTTTTTCATGCGTTTTTTTCTAAATGGGAGATGATATAAAGATTTGATAACATGAGGAGCCTGTAATTCAGTGGTTGTCGTTTGTTTGTGTGTTACATAGTCGCTTTTTGTATAATTTTTGGGACATAACTAAGGCCGTTGGTTTTCTCGTTTGAATTGTTTTATATTGTCATTTCGGGGCTTTTTATAGCTGATGATGGGGTATTGGCTTTGCTCATTGTTGATGGCCATATGGTGACTTGTAGTTGTTAATTTCTGTGTCATTTTGGTCTCTTGTGGAGAATTGTCTCATTGGCAATCATACCACATCTTTTTTTATATGTATTTGCTTACTATTTGTATGGTTGTATTTATATTATTTTGTGGTGGATCATCAGTATCATTAGTATAAATTGTTAAAATGTTCCTCATATTAGAATACATTTATTGGTTTTTAGTAATGACAATGCCTGAAGTTGTATTCAAAAGGTTATGCAAAATTATTCTCTTTTCATTTTTTTTCTGTTATATGGATACTAATATAAGTGATACATGTACCAATACAGTATGTGTTGTGGTATGAAAGTGTAGTAATTAACATTTACTGTATCATGTATCAATGTTAATTCACACAAATTAAGAAATAAACAAATGAATGAAAAATGTTCAACATGTACAATAAAATATAGTTTTAGAAATCAGGTTAAATTGAGGTTCACATGAATACGGATTTAATGAGGTCGACTTAATCACTTGCAAGTGAATACTTCATTATCAATATTATTTAACATAATTTGACAAAATTGAACCATTTTGGCTGCTAAAAGCGAATTATTATTTCACTATTTCAGTTTTATAATTGATAATGATTGAACAAAAACGAATCATACTTTAGATTTTTATACATCTCTTAGCTAGTGCCCCTTTAAACATACCCTTACTGAAAAAATCAGCCTCCTGCAAACATTTGCTGCAAGTCTGCTGCGAACTTGCTGCAGACTTGCAGCGAACACAGAGTCCGTGAACCACGCTGCAAATACGCTGCAGGTCTGCTGCAAACAATTACCATTCAAATGAGTGTTTGCTGCAGACCTGCTGCAAACATTTATATGCAAATGAGTGTTTGTTGCAGACCTGCTGCAAACATGTATATGCAAATGAGTGTTTGCCGCAGACCTGCTGCAAACATATTTATGCAAATTAATCTTTCTCCTGCGTGTTTGCTGCAGACCTGCTGCAAACATGTATATGCAAATGAGTGTTTGCCGCAGACCTGCTGCAAACATATTTATGCAAATTAATCTTTCTCCTGCGTGTTTGCTGCAGACCTGTGGCAAACATTTTTATTCAGATCAATCTGTTATACAATTAACCAATGTGATGTTGTGTACACACCATTTTATCTATATTACACAACAAATTCTAAAAAAGTTATGTTACATCCATTCATAAAAAAATTCAATTACATTATCATTTGAAAAATTATCATAGCATAAGTTTATACCTTTCAACATGTTAAATAAGTTAGATTAATTCCAAGAACGTTCTCAAATGAATTACATGCATGAATCTGAAGTTAAAAAAAGATTTATTTGAAATTTACTTTGCGCATACATATATATATATACACAGCTAGTTAAATTAAAATTGTCACAAATTTCAACTAGGCTTACATATTTTGTAAGTTATAATCTCTAAGCATATGAGGGAGTATTGTACATTGCATGGTTACATATTTGAAAATGTAATTTTAGCCTTCATGCAGATATCTGTGGAGGGAATGAATTTCATAAGTTTACATTCTACGATGAATTTGTACTTTCAAATAATGTCTTAAAAAACTAATCTGTTAATTGCCAAACTATAATGCATCCCTGAACACTAATATATATCATGACACATTGCAAACATCAACAACATTTTCAAATTTCAAATCTTTATCTTCCAGGAAGTTACCAATAGGCATGCTCAGTCGTTTTATGTAGTTTCTTGCAATGCTCTTCATATAAAATTGTCAAAGATTCCTGCAATCTAGCTGCGAACATCCCTTATATTCTTGTTTTTCCTGCAATCTTACTGCAAACATATTTGTTTCTGCAAACTTGCCGCAAGCTTGCAGCAAAAAGCTAGCTGCAAACCATCTGCAAACATTATTCTAAGGGTTCCTGCAAGCTTTTTGTTTGCAGCAGATGTGCTGCAAACATTTCAGTTCTGTAAGGGTACTTGAAGGACCATTTACACTCAGGACCAAGTCATCAGTAGGCAGTACAGATGTATTAAAAAAACCTAGCATCATATTGCTAGTAGCGGGAGTAGTATTGTCAGGTAATTTTTTATTTTTTTTTTAAATTTGGTCAATGAACAATCGAAATAGAATGCTTTTATCTCCCTATTACTTACATTGTACATAGAGGTGATACTTCTTTGACAAATCCTTGTACATGAGAGTTGTCTGTCAAATCTTTATTTCACAAAGAATGAATTGCATAACAATGAACTGAGCTCAAAGCAAAGTACTTTAATAATACACTTAGACAAAGAGCTAAATCCAGTGATATACTTTGTACTACAGGTCCTTCACGAACATCCATCGACCAAAACCATATCCCAATAACATGCCATACTGCATGGTTGGATCAGAAGTCCTGAAAAAGACATGATTTTTTTTATCGTATTTTAAGTATATATGCACAGGTTAAAACTTTTTTGTGGTATAATCATTCAGTATCTAGCAACTATCAATTTGCTTCATGCACAAATTGATATAGGTTGAGTGCCCCTCTGTTGGAAATAAGAACACACCTCCACCTAATTTTAGTCAACTGATGAAAAAACATTCAAAACTATAAAATGTTATCTAAGACTTGTCAGTGTCTATTTACCATTGCCACTGAATCAGTGATATATCGTACACATAATTATAAACATGCAAGACTAAAATTATAAAGTACATATACAAATGTTCAAATGACAAAGCAATAATAGGCAACCATACAGCCTGCAAAAATGAGGGAAACTGTCCCAACATGAAAAGTATGCATTAATACAATTGAGAAGAGTAATGGCCTGATTCATAATTCCACTAAACAGGTCGGGAACATCTACCCTTCAAATAAACCAGATGCTCCACAGGGCGCAGCTTGATACTACAGCAGAGGTCGAACCCTGAACAGTTGGGGCAAGTATGGACACAACATTAAAGACTGATACAGCTCTGAATTTGGATTGTGATCAAATAGTCAAAACAGAATAGGTTTCCGACACAGAATGAATGTGGTCTAAGAACTTAAACATTTAATTTTAAATTGGACTTTTACCTATTGTGGTCCTTTATCCAAAATCTTAATACATGGTTTGAGGCACTTGTCGTAGAAAAAAATTCCTATATAGACTTAGGGGTCGCCCATTTGATATTCTGGGGGGGAAGGAGGATTTGTTTTTGACAGGTTATTTATTTTTGTAGTTTAAGAGGACAAATTATTCATTTTCTGCACTATTGAAGCAAGATTTTTCATTTTCATTAAAGCAAGGCACTGATTATTCATTTTCACAATAAAATTAAAGGTATCAATTTTCTTGCACCAGATGCGCATTTCGACAATACATGTCTCTTCAGTGATGCTCGTGGCCAAAATATTTGAAATCCAAAGCTTATATAAAAGATGAAGAGCTATAATCCAAAAGGTCCAAAAGGTATAGCCAAATCAGTGAAAGTGAGCTTTGCATGAGGGAGAACTACATTCCTTAATTTATAACAATTTCTATCATTTTATAACAGTAAATTTTAATAACACAAAAAAATCCGTATTTTCATGCCAGTACCGAAGTACTGGCTACTGGGTTGGTGATACCCTCGGGAACTAATAGTCCACCACAACTGTATTTATGATATTCAAAAACATACAATTTTTAAATGATTTGTTTATTATAAACAACATACGTTATTTGTGTTTCCTTTAAATTTTTATTTTGACATTTTTTTTTTGCATGCAAAGTGCTATAAATTTTATTTTGACATTTTTTTTTTGTATGCTGAATTGATGTGCACGCAACTGGGTGTTGGCGTATAGGGAGCTACGCGCCTGAATACAATTTAATTAAATATATTAAATTTTTTCTTCTTCGCTGTGAATACCACTGTCACTCTAATATAATTATAATCAATTTAACTACTGTCAGTTTATTGTCTTAATTTTGTATGCCATAACCATTTAATGTAAATGTGTTTGTGCGAATAAAATATTGTCTATTGTCTATTAAATAACTGGGAATCCTCCCCCTTTATAAGTATAGAGACAAACCATAACCTACATCTCAGAAATATTAATCTTAAATTTATATAAATGAAAAGTAAGCTTCCATAAATAAAATTCAACAATGTTTCTTAAAATTAGTAAAAGTGGTTTATAGTCATACCCCAACATGTTGACCATAGATAGACAGACAATTCACTTGCATTCGATTCGCATTTGAACTATATGTGTTTGTTAATGTAAACTGTTTCAAATGTGAATTAAACTAATTCAAATTAGGTGTGAACTCAGTATGATTCTGGCCCAAGACCACAATTTCTTCTTCGCTGTGAATACCACTGTCACTCTAATATAATTATAATCAATTTAACTACTGTCAGTTTATTGTCTTAATTTTGTATGCCATAACCATTTAATGTAAATGTGTTTGTGCGAATAAAATATTGTCTATTGTCTATTAAATAACTGGGAATCCTCCCCCTTTATAAGTATAGAGACAAACCATAACCTACATCTCAGAAATATTAATCTTAAATTTATATAAATGAAAAGTAAGCTTCCATAAATAAAATTCAACAATGTTTCTTAAAATTAGTAAAAGTGGTTTATAGTCATACCCCAACATGTTGACCATAGATAGACAGACAATTCACTTGCATTCGATTCGCATTTGAACTATATGTGTTTGTTAATGTAAACTGTTTCAAATGTGAATTAAACTAATTCAAATTAGGTGTGAACTCAGTATGATTCTGGCCCAAGACCACAATTAATGACCCCGCTTTTCGTTGTCGACGAATATAGTTCCTTTTAATTAGAGTGTATTTTTCCTTAATTTTTTTTCTTTCCTTTCCTCACTCGTTCCTTAAATCTTTTTGGGTGGAAATGAAAGAAGAGAGGTCAAATAAATTTTTGGAGGTTGTATTTTAACTGATTTTGATATGGAATGAGTGATTAGGTCAAGTGCAAAAAGGTGATATTTACAGTTTTCGGAACATCTCTTGACTTGTCAATAGGGGTATGGATGTGTATTGGCTAAATTTGTAAAAGTGTTTGCTTCAATCTTTCTGAATTTTGGATATATATTTGGACTAGGACAATACATTACACACACAAAAAATTGGACAAAAGTGCATGGTGCAATTTTTTTAATGATGCAAAAGGTTATAAAGAACTGATAGAGGAATTAATTGTGGTCTGTGGCCTTCTCAGGTAGTTTCAAACTGAAATATACTTTTAAGGGAAGGGAAAGAAACGGATAAAACCATGTGTGTTACAAACACTGTTTATTCAAGTCAGAATCCTGGATCTCAATAGTACTTTGATAATGTCAAATAAAAACATGAATATGATAGTTACATACAATACTACATGTATTTATTACGTATTAAATGACATTTATTTTAGTGATTGTGAATTGGTAATTAGGAAAAATCTGAAATTCAGGTATAAATTGAGACAAACAATATCACTGAATGCAGTTTCTAGTCAAGTGACCAGCAAACATGGAAATCTACCTTTTGAATGAAAGGAAAACTCTTACATTGAAAATGAATGATGTAAATCTAGATTCTAATAATAGCCGAAGGGAGCTCACATTCACAACAGTTAAAGCATTGCTGAATTAGTGAACAAAGCATTTTTTTCATTAACTTGAAAATCCACCTATTAGAATGGATAAAACCCGAATTTTAAGACATAAGGTCCGAGACCACAATTATTTCGTAGTGCATTTCTTTTAGAACATAAATGAAAATAAAAAAAATCCAACCTGCGCTTTCTCAAAGAAACTTTTACAGTGTGTTGTACTACTCTTGGGCAAAATTATATCAAAATTATAGAAAACTTCATCGGCTCTAACACAAACTATGAACAATTTTATGTTTAGGGCGTCTTGAAATCTTTTGACAGCTTCTGAAGTGCTAATTTTAAACCTTTTTCAGCTGGACCAAATCACTACTTTCCTTTAAAATTCTGGACTCAATTTTTTTACAGTGTAATTTGACACCCCCCCCCCCCCTCCCCTACTTGCAATTTGAGGCATTTACATGTAACATGGAGAAATAAATTTGGAAGGGGTATAAAAATTAATGGCAAGTAACCCACTGTCAACACTTTGTTTGGTCTCGGACCTAATAAATTATAAAATTCCTGATAAAAAGCGGTGCTGAGTATGCATGCATGTAATGTGCTTGAAACATATTCAAAGAATAAAGTGTTATAACTTCCTAATGTCATATCCAAAATTTATCAAAACCTAAAGAGGAGTTATCTTACTGTGGATTCCTATATTTTTCGTGGATGTCAGTTCTCCTGGATTGTTGAAAACTTGCATATTTAACGATATTTGATTTTGTGGTTTTTAACAATCCAGACAGACAAATAGCAATAAGGTGTTTAGGAAAACATGACCTAAAACCTCCTTCATATAAGACAAAAATACATGGGAACTCATACTGAATGGTCAAATGTGTTCAATACACCTTATCGCTAATCCCGGCTGACCCGGCCGTTTGAACTTTTGACGCATACAACTGTAGCGGGGTTGCTTCCCCTCAGTACAGGTAGAACATATAAAGCCAGTCTTAATCAACTGAGCTAGAGAATCGATTCTTTGGCTCAGTGGGTTAACGCACTGACTGTCACACAGACAACCGGGGTCGAATCCCGGTGGTGACGATATGAATTTGTAGAGTAGATACGTGCTCTCCGGTTACATTTGGCGCCCGACTAAAAAATCCACGATGGTTATCTGGAGTATAGCCAGGTGTTGTGTTGTTAAGAGTCATATATGAAGATATGATGACTCTTGTGGTGGGGGAATAGTGTAGCAGGGTTGCTTCCCCTCAGTACAGGTAGAACATATAAAGCCAGTCTTAATCAACTGAGCTAGAGAATCGATTCTTTGGCTCAGTGGGTTAACGCAGACGACCGAGGTTCGAATCCCGGTGGTGACGATATTAATTTGTAGAGTAGAAACATGCTCTCCGGTTACACAACAATCACTTTTCCATTGTGGCGTCAGATATTTTGTTTTATGACGTCAAAATTTTACGGGAACCTGTGTGATATCCAGTAATGGCGGAAAAATAGCGATAAGGTGTATATGAAAATTGCAGTTAAGATGGTAAAATCACAAATCAGTCGTTACTGTAAATGGACTAAAAGTATGACTTTTGAGCAAATTTAAAGGAAATGACAGGGAAGGGGCCAAATAGTGTCCAAGGGGAGCCAATGCCCTTTAATTTGGTATGGAGGTTTCAAAAATAGAGGGAGAATTGGAGGGAAAGTTGAGTCATCTTTTTAGACTTCAGTTTAATAATTATAATGACTTATGAAGTTATGTAGACTTACCTTCTAATTCTAAAAAAAAACCACACTTCTCAGAACTATGTCTAATTCACTTTGACTTACTGATATGCAAACCTAAAAACAAACAGAAAAATATATCATAAAATAGTGATTGAAAGATTCATAACACTTTGAAAGGATAATTCACACGTGTTACACGGGGAGCATGTTTGTTTACAAATAATAATGTCACGTGATCGCGCAGACCTCACATGTTGCATCGCCCTTACAATCCACTAATACATAACCCATTATCATGCAAACATGCAACGTGAATGTGATTGGTTATCAAATAATACAGAAATAATGCATGTACAGTTTATGAAGAAATTAGTTCATCGATTTTCACTTTTGACACGAACAGGTCGGGTTGACATTTCTGTCATCGGGGATAATATTGTCATTGAGGTAAATTGGATAAAACTGACCGTCAAAAAGGTCTAGAGAAGCACATCAGTAGAACCTTAACATTAATAAGTAAAACTTACCAAAATTTCTCTAATTATTAAACTATATAACTGAAATTTCACAAAGATAACGGTAAATAATTTTGATGATGGTGATCACGATGCTGGTTAAATTGGCGCGAAATAATATTCTTACTCCTATTGCTTTAAGTAAAAAAAAATGTATAGAATTGAATTTGACTAAAGTTGAGCATAAAAAAACGTGAATATGCAAAAGCCTGGTAATATATTAATGATAAAGTGTGTATAAATTTCCGTAAACGAATTTACCCGTATACTTCACTAAGAATTACATTTGAGCGCAAGGAGATCTTTATCATGTTTATTTGTGAATTGGTTTATATAATGGAATTTTTTGCGTTGCTTTTTAAAATCATTGAGGCCATCTATTTTTATTACGGGTTTCCACATCTTTAAATCGGAATTGTAGAAAAAATGGAATGTTGTTAGCAGAATCAAAACAGAAATGATGAACACTGCAACATTTTCAGCAAAACATAAATAGGATGGAAGATCTGTGTATTCACATTATTTGTAAAACTCTCCTTATTCCTGTGAAGCGTGTGCTTTACATCGAGGCTTTCTATGCTTATCATCGACGCCACAGTACTTCAACCAATCAGGCAACGTTTATTTGGGGCATTCGACCTATTTTAACTCAGATTTTGGAATTTTTTAATCGAAATTATAGAAAAATGGAATGTTGTTAGTACATATAAAATAGAAAAAGATGAATACTATTAGCTAAAGCAAGTTTAGATGGGGTTCTGTGTATTTACATTGTTTGTACAACTCTCCTTACTGATGCCATATTTTGGAATTTCCGTGCCGCCTAAATGGTTCGCGAAAATTAATATTTTTATATATAGTATAGTAAATAGAACGATAACACAATGGCACTTTAATAGAACAATGACTTAATGGCGGTCAGTATAAAAGATTATACAAGTACGAATCAAAATGATTTTTTTTAAAGCAACTAGGAATTTGTTTTGTTCTTCAAACTTATTAGTGATGAACTCAATGTTTGCTCATTACATTTTTTGTAAGATACTTGTATTGATCGTTTTCCGGTTGTTATTTTTTTTATATAGCTTGCTGTTCGTAGTGAGCCAAGGCTCCATTCTAAAGGCCGTACTTTGACCTATAATGGTTTACTTTTTTTTACAAATAGTGACTTGGATGGAGAATTATCTCATCAGCACTCTATATCTATATAAATATACTACATTTTCGCTGAACGATAAAAGATTGATATACAAGTATTGTTTCTTACATGATCATGGGTATTTCATTCATTTGTCAACTATTACTTTTTTTTTTTAAATCAAAACTTCAAAACCTGCAAAAACTGTTCAGTCAGACGAATTTATTCGGAATTTCAAGAAGTATATTTAGAACTGATTTAATGACCGTCTGTTCAATATTTCAAAGTATTAATAATTAAAACGTCTAATGCATTTGTGCCATTGCGTACTTTTATTGTTGCGATAAAGTCTTAAGATATACTTTCTAGTTACTTTTTAATTTAATTTCAATCCAACTAACCACCAATACATTCCAACTTAAGTTTCATATGTCATATATTGAGCAAGACATATAAGTCCGAAGAGAATGTTACCGATTACAATTTTATCATTGAATACTAAGCTTTTTTTTTACTTTTCACTTAAAAAAATCATTAAGTTACATATGCACATTTTATCTAAAAGAAGGGCCATTTAAATGTTATAGATTTCGTTGAATTTTATCATCGGATTTCCTAATGAATTCACACCAAATAAGCACTGCTTCGTAAAAGTTTAATTTTAACTCGTATAAAGCATTACGAACTCAAGGAAACAACAAAAATTAACAGATATAAACATGAAGGTGTGGTATGTTTGCCAATGAGACAACTCTCCACAACAGAGTCTTTTAAACTCAGATAAAGATAAGGTATGTACTTAAAACTATTAATAAACTAATCATAGATACCAGGATTAAATTTTGTATTTACGCCAGACACGCGTTTCGTCTACAAAAGACTCATCAGTGACGCTCTAATTTAAGAAAGTTTAAAAGGCCAAATAAAGTACGAAGTTGAAGAGCATTGAGGACCAAAATTCCGAAAAGTGTTTCCAAATACAGCTAAGGTAGGTTGGAGAATATCCACATTTTTATTTTGCATTTGATATCCGTAATGTAGTACTCTCGAATTTCACACATAGTTTTTAAAGTTTGCTAGTTGTCACCAAAATGAATGTCATACAGAGTTTTTAAAGTTCGCTGGTTGTCGCCAAAATGTCACACAAAATAGTATGAATGCTTCACGAAATAGAGGAGTTTAAGCAAAAACGAATCAATTAATTAAGAAACAGACAGAGAATATTTCAATTCATATAGGTGTTATATGTGCTAATGAAGTTGAGATATAAAATTATCTTTAAAAAAGTGCACGCAAACTGTATTTACATTTGAAATTTCTTGTAACGTATATATATATTGCAACTTAATACGATTATATGGGGAAAATATTGCAAAGTGCTTCCTTGTTGCACGCATACCCAACGAGTCTGCACTGAACTTTCATAGCTTTTAGCTGATTACCCAACTCATAAATGAGTTTAATTGACATTTATAAGTAGCTGACATGCATTTAGAATGCATATTATACCTTCGAGATTCATTTATGGAAAATTGTAGACAAGCTTCTAGCAGTTTTGCGTTGATTCAATCTATGTTATTAAGCGCTGTCACACATATATAGTGAAATGTAAATGGCTACAATGACAAATGGTGAGATTTGTTACCTCTAAGAAATGTTTATGAATACAATCCTTTCTATATAGATGCAAGAAAAGAACGGCGCCGCTTATAACTTTCTCTAATGGAAATGAGTAAATCTGTGTTGAAAGTATTGGCGTGTCTCAGTCGCATTAGATTGGTTATACCGTCTATGTTGTATACAAATAATCAATGTATACACAAAGCAGAACCATCACCACTTTATGTTTTAAGCAGTTTAGGCAGCTCTGTTGAGGAATTATTGTATTTAAACCTATTTGCGCCAAAAAGAATCCGCGCATCTTGAGATGAGAAAATAACTCATTGACAAGAAATCCAATGTATTTTATTTGCTCCATGCAGTTTCCATATTTCTTTATTAGGTAGAAATTTACTCTGATAGGAGAATACCAACAATGAATCATTATGAATAACAGAAAGAAACGAAATATGAGTCCATATCATCTGTTATGTGAACGCCGAGAAATGTTACTTTTATTTGCAAAAGGAAAAAAGTAATTATTGACTTATCATATCTTATTTCAGCAATAAGTTACAAAAAGTGTTTTGCATTCGTTTCATTGTAGAATCTGTATGAGGACAAAGGGGCTGAGGGAATTCGAACATTGGTTAGTCCATACTAAATGTACGCTATTGTGTAAAAGATCGTCTTTAAAACACGTAGGACTATGATCTGAAATATTAGAGGCATGTTTCTCTCTATGTAAAACGTTGATTCTTTGTTTGGGTTTTGCTTTACTTCGTCTTTGATTGGTTGTTCAGCTCTTCACGGATTTAGGTTTTCAAATGGTTTATCCTCAAACATAACTTAAGAGATATGTATTGTCGGAAACGTATCTGGTGCAGTAAAATTGATGCAGTAATTGTTATTTTTGATATGGATTTGGATAAAAATAAAGAGCATATATATAGTCGCGATAGTTATTTGAAAGGCACCGTCGAATCGTCATCGTAAAGCAACTGAAAAAAACATGTTCAACGACGGGTGACACATGTAGAACAACTTAACCTTTACCGAAACACCCGAAGTTTTTGGTTGTGTTCGTGCTGCCATGTCTTTAGTTTTCTATGTTGTGTTTTGTGTACTGTTGTTGACTGATTTTCTTTTATTTTTTATTTGCCATGGCGTTGTCATTTTAGTTTCGACTTATGAGTTTAAATGTTCCTTTGGCATCTTTAGCCACTCTTCAATGATATACACATAGCACATAGCACATAATTTCAAAGTTTTTCATGATCTGTTGAAATCCTGACAGGTCGAAAAAATAGTTTAAAGATTATTTACAAACAGCAGTAGTAGGACTATTCAAAAAACATAATTCACAATTGACTGGATTTGTTATATTTGTTTGGTTAATGTATTGTACATTACAATATTACAGTCATTGAAAATCATTTACTTTGACGATCATTACGGAGCTTTTTATATTGTTTGACGTCCTTTCAATAAACTTGGCATAAAGTTTGTCAACTTTTGGCATCAAATCGATTTAATAATATAGAAACAAATCCTGTATCTTATCAAGTTTCATCTCAATTAAGCCATAAAAATAACATCGTCATGGTTTTATCATTCGCTTTAGGGAGAACATACATCAACCAAAGACAGCAATACAATTTTTAATCAGAAAGTTATAATATGTTGTATCTACCAAGACGATAAAACGAGACAGAAAGAACATGGCTTGGAAGCATAGCCAGAATCACAGATGAGATAAATCAAATGAAATGAAACAAATATATATGAACTTTAATGGGACATTTGACCGTGTTTTAACTAAGTCTACAGTTATATCACAGAGGCATAAAGATCTTAAATTTATCTTATCTAAATCACATGGGTATATATTGCATCTGTGTTAACTGAAGTATTTAATTTGCAATCTTAGATTATAATTTTAGTCGTTTTAATTTCGGCCATGGTACTGTCTATGATTTTGTTGACGAGTTTAGATTCTGTCCTTGGTATCTTCTCTCATTATAAATATTCAACATAAGACAATGCCAAAATACCAGACATCAACTTTAAATATCAAACAGACAGGACAAATTTAGAGAGACAGTTTTCGAATGTCGAATAATTTGGTAATTGAAGACGTAAAGCAATAGGGAGACTGGAATGACAAAAATATTGTCAAATGAATTTTTCTCGTTCAACAAAAAATCTGTGTTAGAGAGGTGTCTAAATAACCCGGATTTGTTTTTTCTCTATCGATTTATAAATTTCGAACAGCGGTATACTACTGTTGCCTTTATTTATCACCACCGGAACGGAATCTCTGCTCGTGGACAATCTGTCCCCGAGGATTCTACCAGTCCGGTAGCCCAACAGCATGAAAACGAGTAGAATGGAAAATTAACCCGGATTTGTTTTTTCTCTATCGATTCATGAATTTCGAACAGCGTTATACTACTGTTGCCTTTATTTACTGTGCTTAGTATCAATCACCATCGCTATCTAGTATAAGAAAACTGCATGGAAAGTGCTGTGCACCCTTGGTTATAAACATTTATGCACTTACCTAATAGTATTTAACCTTCTAAACCTGAAATATCAACCTTTGAACCTCAGGCAATGCAAACAAACTTAACGTATTTTAATACATGAACTTTTATTTTGAAGATTATACAATGGATAGAAATTCTAGACATATTGATGCATATGATCCCATTCTCTAATAGCTTCAGGGTTTTTCCTGAAATTTCTCTATATAGAATATAAATTGTAAAGTACACTGTACGACATTATGACAATTTATACTTCTAACAGCATATATAATTAGAGAAATCATTTTAAACAAAATCTTAATCATGCGGATGAATAAAGATATGAACTTCAGTAGAATGTAAATAAATAATATGGAGTTAAGTGATATGGCAAATGGGGAAGATTATATTTAAAGAATTTGATTTGCTTGTAGGAAAAACAGCTTTTGTGTTAGCCATTCTATACATTCTTAAATGTTATATTTATCATCGATACTTTGCAAAACTGTACATAAGGTTGTGGTGCTTCAAGCAGAACCCTTATTAATAATCCGATTTTATTATCGATCCTATTCTACGATATTTTTTTCATTTTGGGAACTTATATCACAAAAATTAAGTTTTGAATTGCATGTTAAAAATATTTCAATGCAGAGAACCCTTGTTAATTGTGAAATGCAGTGAAACCTTTTCGATATTTTGATGTGGAGTGAACAATTTTATCAATACTAGCAATCTCATTAGTATCTAGCGTAACTGTTTCACCGCAAACCATATAAACAAAAACAATAAATGTCACCCCAAGGAATTATTCCAGTATTTTCAAGATTATGATGGAATTAACGTATTTTTATATTTTTGATTTAAAAAATAACAGAAATTTTAGGACATGCAAGATCAAAAACAAGTCATTCAAATGTTTTCAAAACAAATGATATAATATATTCCCAAAAATATTTGGAATATAGAAATAAGGAAATGTGTTACTAAAATTGCCAATGAGACAACTATTCACCAACGTTAGATTAAAGCGGATGGAAGCAATTATAGGCACCCAAGCCAACTATCAAAATCAATTGAAAAGGGATTATCAAATTGGTACTTAGCACAAAAACAAATAACACACAAAACACAAAGTTAAAATCTTATGTTCAGTTTAACATTAATTTGACACCTCCCTTGAAGGCGTGCTTCAGCTGGCCCCTAAACAAACACGTGTACTAGTTCAGTGATGCTGAACGTCATACTAAACTACAAAACATTTAAAAAAATATGCGACATAAAGAGTTCGTGCATCTTAAGATGGGAAAATAACCTATTGACAATAAATTTAGTGTATTTTATTAGATCCAGTTTCCGTATACGTATTGGGTCGAGATTTATTTTAATCGAAGAATATCAACAATATCATTATGAATGAAAGAAAGAAAAACTATGAGTCCATGTCATCTGTTATATGAACGCCAAGGAATATTAAAGTGGTTTTTTTTTTACCAAAATAGAATTAAATCATTGACTTATCATACCTTATTCAGCAATTAGCTACGAAAAAGTGTTTTTCTTTCGTGTCTTATTTAAATCTGTGTTAGGAAAAAGGAGCTGAGGGAAATATCGGTTATATCAAACTACATTTATGCAACTGTATAAAGGATCGTCTTTAAAACAAGTAAGACTATGATCTGAACTATAAGAGGCATGTATTTCTCTATGCATAACGTTGATTCCTTGTTTGGGTTTCGCTTTACTTCGTCATTTTTTTTTTTTGGTTATCCAGCTCATCACGGATTTTGGTTTTCAAATGATTTATCCTCAAACATCACTTAAGAGAAATGTGTTGTCGGAAACGCATCAGCTATACAATTTTTAATCAGAAAAACCGTTTTTATATGTTGTAGGGAAAACGGTACTATTTATTCTGCCATAGGCGACAATACTAACAATTCCTAAATTTACCGCTTTTTATAATAAAAACCTGGATAAAACAGTTATGTGTGGTGTTAGTACTTTATTATTCTATTTTAAAAATTAAAGCCAAATAGTATCATGACCAATTTCCAACGGAGCTTGTTTATGTTATCCATGCCCACCGTCATTTTACAACAAATATTTGAAATTTTGGAAGCCTTTTCAAATAATTCTCTAGAGTATATTTCAATAGGTTTTAAAATTTATATTGTAAATTTACACACTGCAGTTATTCATAGATAATTAAACAAATATATTGTACCCTTACATCCAATCACAGCGCTCCTAATTTGACTTCCTTCACCTGCCTTGGGTACACAAAAAGCCAACCTAATGCTGGGAAAATGTAATACTACCGTTTTCCCTGTATCTACCCAGGAATTAAAAACGGGACGGACAGAACTTGTGCTTGGTAGTTTACAAGTATAGACAGAATAGATAGATAAGTTTGCTGTGCAAGATAACTCAACCATGAAATGAATCAAATGAATTGAAACAAATATATATGAACTTTGAAGGGACAATTGACCATGTTTCAATTACGTCTACACTTATAGTACAGAGGCATGGATATCTCAAAGCAATTTATTTAAATCACATTGGTATATGATGCGTCTATGGTAACTGAAGTATCTAATTTGCAATCCTAGATTTTTCGTCGATTTTATTTTTGGCCATGGTGCTGTCTATTTTATTGATTAATTTAGATTTTGTCCTTGGTATATTCTCTCATTTTTTTTAATAATCACAAGGAAAGATGACCAAATAAATGAAATCAATTCCTAATATCAAACAGACAGGAAGAATTTACAGAGACTTTCTTCGTCAGACGAATAGTTTGGCAATTGAAGATTAAACGCAATCGGAAGACTTGAATGAATAAATATTGTCTCATAAAATTTTCTCGTCCTACAAGAAAATATAGAGCGATGTCTGTTTTACTGTGCTGAGTATAAATAACCATCGTTGTCTAGTCTAACAGAAGATTGCAAGGAGAGTGCTGTGCACCCTTGGTAATACATTTTCATCAGTTTACGTGATAGTATTTAACCTTTGAAACCTGAAATATCAACCTTTGGACCTCAGGCAAACAACAAAACTTAACGAATTCAAATACATGACCTTTTATTTTGAAGATATACAAAAGATCTTGATGCATATGATCCCATACCCTAATAGCCTCAGGTTTTTTCCTGAAATTTCTCTATATAACATATAAATTGAAAAGTAAATTGTACGACACTCTGACAATTTACTTCAAACAGCATGTATGATTAGAGCGCTCATTTCAAACACAATTTTAATCAAACGGATGAATACAAAATATGAACTGCATTAGAAATGTAAATAAATGATATGATATCTGTAATGAGTTTAGTGACATGGCAAAAAGATAGATCATTGTTAAAGAAATTGATTTTCTAGTTTTAAAAACGACATATGCATGTGTTTGTTATTTTTACACATCCGCAAAGGTTATATTTATCATCGATACATTGCATATTTGTGCATACGATTATGGTGTTTTAAGCAGAACCCTGATATCAAAAGTGTTCGGATCGATAAACCAAGGTTAAAATCGCTAAGTCTTAAAACTATAGTGAATGAATTTACTAACACCAAATCTCAAAGAACAAAAAATTGATGGATAACGTAAAACAACTCCGAACAATACGAACATGTTTTGGATTTGAGTAGATTTTTTTAATTCAATCCTTTTGATCTTTTGATGCATGAGGATTCGTACGATTTATTGAACAACATAGAATACATATCAAATCAGAAATTTATTTCCAATAAGTGGATTCCGTGGATTCCTATTTTGTCAGTTTTTCTGGACTACCCTTTTTGAATTTGACTTGGAGTTCGGTATGTTTGTTATACTTTTTGTTATCCTCAATATGCATGTATTTGAAGTCGTAGTTTTAACTTGTAAGATTGTCCATCCTTCTTCAACGTATGTTTTGTATTGCTCACTAGGTATCTCTTAACTTTTTAGAATGTCAACAAGTCCTTCTCGTGTACTTCTGTTATTTTAGAACTATTCACAGTGCATTGCCGTCTTGAAATTTGTCTTGGAATAATAGTTTCTGCCAGTGGCTGTTATAGTTCCAAATGTCGACTTTAATTATTTATTGGCAAATCAACATCTCTATGATTAACGTACAACGACTGTATTGGGATTGATTATAATTGCTTTACATTTATTGTTTGTGTTATGTTAGGTGGTGAACATTCAAATTTTAAATCGCAAAAAAAATAATTAGGCAATCATTTGTATTCAGGAATTGTTTGAATTATAAAAAGATTGGCAAATAATAATATATTTTCTGGGAGAATAAAGCTTTAAAGTCAAAGTCAAAGTTAAAGTCAAAGCTTTTTAAAGGTTACAATGCAATCGAGTGTTTTAATAATAATTAAAATAGATGGCTTAATAGAATGAAATTCAAAACAGTGTGGCTGTGGCCATTGATTGACACATTAAATTCATCCATTGACTGGGACAATTTAGGTGAACGTTTGTATGTAACGACCACTGCTCACTGTGTACTTTTTAAAGACAATTAAACTATGGGGCCACCAAAGGTTCTCAACACCTTGATAAAGTAATTCGAAAAATTAATTAGAAATAACACGATGTTTTGATTTATATCAATTATATAAATCAAAACATAAAGGTTATTCCTGATTAGTTTTTCGAATTATTTTATAATTAAAAGGCGTTAAGGAACCTTTGGTAAACCCACAGTTTAAATGTCTATCGTAGGTACGTCATGAACAGTGGTCGTTACAGACAAACGTTCACGTAAATTGTCCCAGTCAATGGATGAATTTAATGTGTCAATCAATGGCCACAGCCACACTGTTTTGAATTTCATTCTATGGTGTTTTTTCTCCATGCTTGGTACTATTTTACCCCTCAGTTCTGATTCGCAGATTACCTTAAAACAATATACATAAGTCTAATTGTCACCAATCAGTAGGAGGTATTTTAAATATATCAAGATGTGAAGCAAATTTTAACAGCCAATTGAGATACCAGTTTCTTCTTTCCATCAGCAATTTTTTATGATACATCTAAAAACCAAAAATTATATGAGACTCAAACGTTCGAAAAATTTAAAAATCTTACTTAAATAAAATTTAACAGCGGAATTCGACAATTTCACGGCTTGTAGTGATTTTCAATGGATTTCAGTCCTTTTAAATACCAATCATGATAGTAGTCACTTTTAAAGGTGGACGCTATTTGTTTAATAAAAAGTTGTATAATTGTCAATTTAAAATAGTGGCTGCAAGCTTGAGTCTGACCACACAAACTAAGTTTAGAATTACATGTTAAAAATATTTAATGCTGAGAAACCTTTTCAATATCTTAATTGGGAGTGAACAATTTTATCAATACTAGCAATCTCATTAGTGTCATTCCGTGTAACTATTTCACCGCAAACCATATAAACAAAAACAATAAATGTTTCACCCCCAGGAATTGTTCCAATCTTTCCAAGATTATTGAGGAATTAACGTATTTTTATTGTTTGATATAGAAAATAAAAGAAATTTTAGGACATGCAAGATCAAAATTAGTCATCAAAAATGTTCCAAAAACAAATAATTTAATACTTCCACAAAATATGAGAAATATAGAAATAAGGAAACGTATTCCTAAGCCGGACTTTTAATGAGACAAATATTCACCCGTTCGATTAAAGCGGATGGAAGCAATTATGGTCAGCCGAACAAACTCTAAAAGTTGAAAATGGATCACCTAATTGCTTCTAAGCACTGAAAAAACGAATCATAACACAAATACAAAGTACAAATCTTATTTTCAGTCTTACACAAATTTGACACGACACGGCAAAAACCATAAGTATGATTTCAAGGACTATCAATACTAAAAATGTTTGTATAAATTTTGTGTACAGAAAATGTCTAGATAAGCAAAACTTTAATGTGAATATCTATTTTGTAAGTTCAACGATAACACTTTGTATTCTTATCAGAGGTGTATTCCATTTAACAATTTGTTCAAATATTATGTGTTTTAAACCTTTTATTGAAATGATCCAACCTTTAGATACAATCACAGCAACGAGATTTCTATTCGACGAAAAACTATAACGTCTGACAGAAGACAGTGATCTATTTGACCATTAATGATTGTTCTGCTTGTCCTGTTTGCTTAAAACATTTTTTTGAACCCGAAGGACGTTAAACCAAAGATAAAAATGTACAGAAACAGAAAATTCCCAAAAAGCTATGCATATGCAGTCTGTTGATTGGTTGAGAAAGAATAAATTGTTGGATGACACCTTTGGAAGAACTTTGATGTATGCCTGGTTGTTTGCCAGATCATAAAATAACTTTTTATATACCAAATCCATAAATCGTTTGTTTTTATGTTTCCCTGTTGCATAAATACGAAACAATTTGTTTTTATTCATTTCCAGAATTGTTGATTTGTCTGTTCGGAATTCGTGTGGGCAGTTTCTTCCTGTATGTAGACATTAAGGCACTTGTAAAATGTCCCAAGATCAATAAGAGAAGTGAGGTAAATAACATAAAATGGCGAATACAAAAAATATAAGTAATGGGCCGTTTTAGGGTTTCCTGTTGCTTTCAATTGTACCTGTTTGTCAAGTTCTATCGTTTCATAGTCTTTAACTGGTCTTTTGCATTTCTTTTTGCAATTTGTTATTGACTGTTAACAAATACAAGTACACACCCGTGATATCGCGGGTCCGTGACTGACTTAAAGTATATAACTATGCAAAAATACACCGTTTGGTGGTGCGCCTGTCAAATGCGGAACGTACAGATAAGGTAATAGGTATATAACAGGTGAATATTGGTATCGTGTCAAATTCGACCCGGAACTTGTTAATTATTGGCAATATTAATTATGTGGAAAACAAAAGGGTCTGGAGTGGTGTAATTTTTAATCTACACCATTGTCCTATATTAGCTATATATAAACTTGAATTCTTTGATTCATCGTTTTTACGTGATGACGGCTGACAAATTGGACCTTCGTTTTAAGGATTACGTACCCTTGTGTTGATTCAGTACTAAACATAAGGAAATTTCATAAAAACACTCTACAGCTTTTCCCTTTCCTACTCTCATATTTGGCAATTCGGTGCTTGATAGATGGAGCCTTCACGCTTAACTTTTGCGTCCACAAGCCAGGGGCTCATTTTTTGGAAAATTTCAGTTGGATTCTGTTGGCTTGTAAAGCGGAATTTTCAAGAAAAGAAATTTCACAAGCCAATATGCCGTTAGACTTGTGGTTAAGCGTAAAGAATGGCGATTATTGCATGCAGTGCTAGTAAAGATTTGCTTAAAACAAGTTCATAAATTTACACATTGGTTAAAACAAATATAAATATGAACCAATTCAAGTACATATTCTAGGGTGCGCTCGTCTTTTGTGACTCAGCACGAGGTTTTGGGTAATTTTTCAAAAAAAGTTTAGGACTTTTTATAAACAATTAACGCTAGCACATCATTGAAAAACAAATAAGTAATCTATGTTTAAAATTTTGTAACATAAATCTCTGTATTAAAGTCTGTGGGTTTTCTACAAAAATCTTGGTTTTATTTGCCGCAATATTCCCCTTTTCTATTAAATGCAATGAAACAATACATAATAATGCTTTGCACTAAGTTTCCCCTAGCTTATCCCACGGCCCAGCTTGTCTGGCAAAACAGCCATTTGACGTCAGAGTAATCTCGGGCCATGTTTTCCCATGGTATATGTACAAAACGGCCCATCTCTATTAGTTGTTATCTTTGCTGTTTTGATACTATAGCAGTTTGAAAATTTCGTAATTCACATGACTACAGAAGGGGTCATAAACCTTAAGTGATAACGTGGTTGTATAGAAAAACTGTCTGTATCACTTTACATTTTCACATGAAACTATAATTACAGTTTTGCAGAATAGTTGACAATCCTAAGCAAATCTATTTCTGGTTCGCAACAACACCTCCCTTTCATAAAATGCACGAATAAGGAGAAGTTTTCACTAAGCAATAATGTGTGTTATCTTAGTTGTTTTCTTTCGTACATTTTCTTATTTTGTTGCTAAGACCTCGTCCGCAGTAACATGTTTGTCTTTTGTTACTTTAATGTTTGATTCATATGAAAAAAATGCTTCCTCAATGATTCCGAAATGTCTTCTTTAATTCCTAAATATGTATTACAAATTTTAATTTTTCATCACTTAAAAGATGATATTTACGTCAATCGAAATTCAAAACACGTGTTTATATAATTGTTGCCCATAGTTGTGCCTGTTAGAACTTTCTTTATCAATGTTTCATTGCTGAAAGCTGCGTATCATTTTCTATAATGGTTGCAGTTTCATTAGACATTAAACAATCTTTTGAATGGTTTTACACTAGTAATTTTGGGGCCCTTTATAGCTTGTTGTTCGGTGTGAGCTAAGGCTCCGTGTTGAATATATAGATTAGACCGTTGGTTTTCCCGTTTGAATGGTTTTACACTAGTAATTTTGGGGCCCTTTATAGCTTGTTGTTCGGTGTGAGCTAAGGCTCCGTGTTGAAGGCCGTACTTTAACCTATAATGGTTTACTTTTTAAATTGTTATTTGTATGGAGAGTTGTCTCATTGGCACTCACACCACATCTTCCTATATCTATTTATTCGTCAATATCAAGTCATCTGAAAATAGTTGTTTGGTTTTAAAATTAATTTACTATAACATAAAACAACTTTTAGTAAAACAGGTTGTTAACTTCTAGATGTCGTTTTTTTTTTCGTATGTTTGGGTTTCTGTTTCGTAATGTTTTTATGATTATTTTACTTCTCTGTTCCTAAGTCTGAAAAAGTCGAAGATGAATTAACAGAGGATATCAAAGTTCTGCCACCATGACACATTCTCAATTAAAAGAGGGCAGTTTATATGTAAACTAGACAACCTCGATGATGTTTTCGACCTAGGACAGGTATTCTAAGTTCAATAACATAAACTTACTAAGTTGCATATATTAACGCTTTATAATTAACATGACAAATGTAATGTACATTTACGTTGATATAAGATAATTGCGAATGCAATCAATATAATTGCATGATTATTATAAACTGAAAAATGTGTTAAAATATATAAGTGACATAACACCGTTACAAGTCATGAGCCTGTAATTCAGTGGTTGTCGTTAGTTTCTATCTGTTATACATTTTTCTAATTTGTTTTCATGAATCAGGTCGTTATTGGTTTCACATTTTGTCGTTTCTTGGCTTTTTAAATCTGGCTTTACGGTATGCCTTATTGTTCATTTCTGAAAACTACAATCCATATTAGTTTGGCTCTGTTCTATGGTTGTCTTATTGGCAATTACACCAGATCTCATTTTTTTAACACAAATCATAGTTGTGCCAAACGACGTTTTTTGTATGAACAAACACATGGTTACAGGCATTGGCATTAAGCTGAAACAACTGTATGCTTTTGTGAACTCTTCGAATCTCTTGGTAACACAGTTTATCATACTTAGTCATTTTATCAGATCTGTCTTTTCTCATTAACATTCTTATATCGACCACCTGTCAAAATCCTTTCATGTTTATTAATGCCTAATTTTGTCATTGTTTCAACACGAACTGGACGGTCTCCGTAATAGTCTAGATATGTTTGATCTTACTGACTCCGACTTTTTCATTAACTCTTGAGCATGCTCGAAAAAAAGCGACGCGAACAATATACCCCGAATTACGATCGTTTAAGGTTAATTGGTATAAAATGGGAATATATAAGAGCTGATTATACTCGAACTGGAATTGATACTGATGCGATTTCAATGTCGTTTTCTAATACCGCTGATTTGACGTTAAATGCAGACGCAGTTAACAATAATACAACTCGAAGTTTGCAATAAATACAATCGTTTAAAGTTTAACAAACTTAATGGTAAGATGCACCAATAACTGAACACAATTGCTTACAATTAATGAAGTGTATTATATAGATCTATAAACATTCGACAAGCAAAACAAATTTCATTTTTCTTATGGGAAAAGTAGAAACAAAATACCAATAGGAATTGAATAACAATTTGTTTTATTGGAATTTAGAGATTGAATCTAATATTGAGGTTTGATATTTTGTTCAAATTGATTAAAGTAAATGCATTTCTAATCATTTCTTCTCATATGTCATTTTACTTCTTTAATACAATTCGTATTGCAGAATATCATGTATTAAAACTTCATTTCTAATCTCTATATTTCTATAACATTGCATTCAAGTATTCGAAAGACTTATCCCTTCATAGTACATATGAGCTCAACTGTTTTTTTAAGATTCAGGTTGAAATGATTTCTTCAATGAGAATAACTTTTGAAAAGTTTAATCTCATTGCCACTGAAAAGTAAGTGCAGTGTAAAAGATACCAAAGGGACATTCAAACGAATTAGTCGGGGGAAATATACAATGCCATGGTACGAAAAAAAAATCAAACAACAGTATACAAAACACAATATAGAAAACCAACACGAACCCCACCTCCACTTGGTCGAACAATAAGTAATTCGTCTTTGCACAAAATTCGGTGCCAGTTCCTCGAAATTCAGACTAACGATGCATGACAACTATGAAGTCATGCCATTTGTGTACGTAGATGAAAAATAAACAAGAATGTGTCCATAGTTCACGGATGCCCCACTCGCACTATCAATTTCTATGTTTAGTGGACCGTGAAATTGGGGTAAAAACTCTAATTTGACATTTAAATTAGACAGATAATATCATAGGGAACATGTATACCAAGTTTCAACTTGATCGGACTTCAAATTCATCAAAAATTACCTTGACCAAAAACTTTAACCTGAAACTTGCACTATCATTTGCTATGTTCAGTTGACCGTGAAATTGGGTCAAAACTCTAATTTGGCATTAAAATTTAAAAGATCATATCATAGCGAACAAGTGAACTAAGTTTGAAGTTGATTGGACTTCAACTTCATCAAAAACTACCTTGACCAAAAACTTTAACCTGAAACGGGACGAACGGACACACAGACCAGATCCATAATGCCCCTCTACTATCGTAGATGGGGCATAATAAAAAATAGATCAACGTAAGGTCATACTGGCAAGAAATTAGCGTATGCTTCGGACTGTCTAGGTGGATATTTCCAAAGTTCTGGGATAAGACGTAGACAATATGGTTGAAGAAGAGCACATGAAAATACTTCTCTTGGATTGGTGTAGTGATGCTTGGCCTTCCACTTCAAGGTTGATCTTGGGCTGATTCAGTTTGGTTTTTATCTCTGTCAACCATATGAAAATCTGCATTTTGGTTTGTGAAATTGTCGAGCGACTATGATTTTATATTGTCCTGCAACCTCTATTCAAGGTCTTAAAAAAAGAACACTTGTGGAGAAATTGTTCGTACCGGTATATATTTAATTGAAACATTTATTTATTTATGATGAACTCTTTTTGAAAAAGATTCAGACCTATGCAGTGAAGTGAACACATAAAAGTTTAGTGATGATAAGTATAAATATTTGAAAATAAAAAGTTTTAATTTACAAAATAGTAAGCAATACTCCTTTACTTTTTATCTGGCAAGAAAGCCTATATTTGCTAGATAAAATTCGTTGTATCAGCATTTTATCAATAAATGTATGGTCATAATGAAAAACAAAACGCTATGATAATATCATAAAAGCATCAAGTAAATTAGAACGCATTAGGAATTATATTAAAAACGTCAAGTTTCATCACCGGAAGTATAACTCCCCAGCATAGGAGATAGAATTGCTATTTTTGTTAGATATAAAATGACACCAACGGAGCTTCATGTCATCTTCCATCATATAGACAAAAGGAGATTAATACACCAATGTACATAAAAAAACGCGAAATTGCTATTTTGTAAAAAACAGGAAACCTTACGGAATAGTTCTAACCTTAAATAAAAGTTATGTATGAGAACACTGCTGTGAAGGATAAACAAAACTTAGTTTTTACATTACTGACATTAATGTAATATTGAACCATAACAATATATATACTTAACAACATCAAAACATATCATAAATAAATATCAGGATTATTCTTTTTAATCAGCAGAATGGAAGATATTCTATAATAGATGTCCTTTGGGTAAACATAAGATAGAATAATCAAAAGTACATTTTAAACTTATAATTAAAATGTAATCTCTCTGTTTTCTTTGAATTTATAGGTATTTTTGGAAGTATATAATAGATGTAAGACTAAGTTTTACCAGCTGTGGTATGATTGCCAATGAGACAACTCTTCACAAGAGTCCAAATAACACAGAAATTAACAACTATAGGTCACCCTACGGCCTTCAACAATGAACAAAGCCCATACCGCATAGTCAGCTATAAAAGGCATCGAAATAACAATGTAAAACAATTCAAACGAGAAAACTAACGGCCTAAGAATGGTCTTGTTGCATTATAATAGCTTATATTATAATGGCACACTAGTAACAAATGTGTGCATTATTGATACTTTTAGTTTTGTCACATATGGTTGTTAATGTTTTTCTTTCGATCTATCAATACGAAAGTTTGTCAAATCCTGGTTGTTTGTGCTTTTCTTTCAGTCTATTGCCATTATTGTGCAGTTCTTCATATTATATCTATTCTTCCTTTTATTCAATTGTTGTTCAGATGCAAACACAATAGACCCGTTCATAACCATATTAGTCATGTGGACCATCGGTATTTCCATTGGACATTCCAAATCGATTTTGTTATTTCAACGATTGAAAAACGATTACTACAGTAGCTAATGGAAGGTTTATCAAGGAGATTCAATTGTTATTACATAATGGAAACCAAAAATCAGTGCAAAATATATATGCATTGATGCAACCGTTCAAAACTTATTGTTGTTGTTGTTAAACATTTAAATAAATGGTGGGTTAATGTCCTAACGAAGCACATTTCAACAGTTCACATGCTACTTGTAAACATTTGTTTTTGTTTTCATTTAGATCAAAGCAATATCAATTGCGTGCATGTATGTGCTCAGAATTCAGATAACATAAAAACCGAGTTGAACCATTAAATAACCATCTTAACATATATTACTGTTATGATATAAAAATCTTTTGGTAACAAAAATTAATCAAAAGATTATAAGAAATATGAAAGTGTGTGTTTTATTTGCCCCATTAATTCCAAAGTATATGTAAATTCATCTAAAAAGAGGCGGGATATACCAAAAAGAGAATCATAACTCATTGAAGACCGACGGAATTTTCGCAAAAACGAAAACAGTTCATTTCCAATATATATGCACTGACCATGTTGTGCAGCAATATAAGCTGTTTATGACTTATCAAGTTAATTCGTCTAGTTTATTTAATAATTTCGATGTCTTATCCAGAAATTACTACTATATCGGTGATCTATGTTGTAAACTATTCTGTCATTTGGTTTCTTGTGCAGAGTTGTACTTTTGGCAATCATACCACATCTTCTTACTTTTATATATCAAACATGCTTTCGATTTATTATCTGAAATCAGCTTACTATTTATCAAACGGAAAAGAGCTGTTGATGACTTGTAATTATTTGTCTATTAAAATGTAGTAAAGATCCATATCATATCAATAAAAATACCTCCATATAGTTTTCCTATCATCTTTAATAAATTTGTATCTTTTATCAATGGGAACTTGACACTTTGAATTATATGAAAAGCCAGATATTCACCACCAGAAGAAGAGGTAACGATTGTTGCTAGCGTCCAATTATAACTTAATAATACATGTAAATCATAACGAGTTAATTGTGAGACTATAGATATAGGAAAATGTGGTATGAGTGTCAATGAGACAACTCTCCGTCCAAGTTACAATTAATAAAAGTAAACCATTAAAGGTCAAAGTAAGTCCTTTTTTTATTTAAAGCAAGTAAAATAACAAATAACCCAGATTTCCGACAACACGTGCGTTTTTCTGGACTTACATTCAGCAGTACGCTGCGTTCGATGTTAAACGACTACAAAAGCAACATGTAACGTGTGCAAGCATAAACCAAAAGTACCTGTACAGAACAGCAAAAACAGTCTAAATCTATATCAATGTGTAGTCATTTCAATAGTGCAATTACATAAATATGCCAGTACCGTAGAATATTGACTTATATGTTAATTTTGTGTGCACGAAACATGTTTCCGGAATATTCTTCACGCTGTGGATCAAAAGTTTTCGGAAGGTCAATAGATGCCTGAGGGCACAATGAAACAAATTGCCAAAGCGGATTAAGATGACAAAATAAAAAATAAAAAAAAAAACAACAGCAACAACAACAACAACAACAGAAAAAAAATATCAACACGTAAATATCTCCTCCGTCTATCCCCTACTCAAAATCTATTTTTTGTGTGTCAAGAGCCGCTTAAAATGTGTCGATGCAATTAGAAATTAGTTAACTCTAAGATCGATAGTATTTTGATATGAGAAGCATCTCATTAATCATAAGATCCCCTTTTCAGTTCCGAGAGTAAGAACTTAGGATTATTCACACAAAACAATGCTACATTACAAAGACAAAAGCATATTCAAATATTACCAATGCTGATTTTGGACGATTTTGTTATAATCCGATCTGCTTTTCTCATATACAAGGTAATGATATCAAACAGATTATACCATACCGACTACATGTTCTAAAGTGAAAAATCCAAAAAATCATTTCTGTTTTAAATGCAATTTTTGATATTGATAACGTCTGCTGACATAGAAAAAAAATGCCACTATTGTAAATTGCAATAGGGGATCTTCATGTTAAATACTATATTTTCAAAGGCACGTGAAAGAAATAGAGGTTTACTGTCTGGGTTTTTTTCTTCATCGAGTATATCCTTATGTAATATAACATTTCGTAACTAAAATATCTGTTCAGATGAATAAATGACTTAATTTAATCATAACTGGTTCCATCGAAAAACTCAAATGCATACTCATTTTACAGAAAGACCAAATCTATATAATGAAGTTGGATTTAAATTTTAACTATGATCCACAAATTTTAAAACTCTTTTTTAGAATATAAATAAACTCATCATAGATACCAGGACTAAAGGCGCGCGTTTCGTCTACAAAAGACTCATCAGTGATGCTCGAATCCAAAAAAGTTAAAAAGGCCAAATAAAGTACGAAGTTGAAGAGCATTGAGGAATAAAATTCCTAAAAGTTTTGCCAAATCCAGCTAAGGTAATCTATGCCAAAGGTAGAAAAGCCTTAGTATTTCAAAAATTCTAAATTTTGTAAACAGTTAATTTATAGATATAACCATATCAATGATAATTCATGTCAGCACAAAAAGTGCTGACTACTGGGCTGGTGATACCCTCGGAGAAATAGATCTCCACCAGCAATGGTATCGACCCAGTGGTTGTAAATAAACTCATCATAGAAACCAGGACTAAAGACGCGCGTTTCGTCTACAAAAGACTCATCAGTGACGCTCGAATACAAAAATATTAAAAAGGCCAAATAAAGTACGAAGTTGAAGAGCATTGAGGAACAAAATGTCTAAAAGTTTTGCCAAATCCAGCTAAGGTAATCTATGCCTGAGGTAGAAAAGCCTTAGTATTTCAAAAATTCTAAATTTTGTAAACAGTTAATTTATAAATATAACTATATCAATGATAATTCATGTCAGCACAAAAAGTGCTGACTACTGGGCTGGTGATACAACCTTTGTAAGCAGAAACAAATGCATGGATTCTTACGTCAATAATTGAAAATACATTAAGCATTAGGCAATAAGCATATCGCATCATTGTGTTTATAGTACAAAAACCTTGATCGATTCCCTCCTATAGCAGAGTGACACTGCAATTGAATTAAAGTATCATATTTTCTTTTTCTGTATCTACGGTTGTCTGACAACAGCAATTCCAAATACTATAAAAACGTAAACGTGACGAGAATTCTACCATTCTTTAGCATACGGGAAATTTTTCCAGATGAATCTCAATCTTCCATGTTTTTTTTTCAAAATGGTGAGAATTGTATTCCTAAAACGCAATTTGCTCAAATTAAAATAGAATCTAAAAATTTCTCAAATTACAAATGTACAAAAATATTAAAAAGGCCAAATAAAGTACGAAGTTGAAGAGCATTGAGGAACAAAATGTCTAAAAGTTTTGCCAAATCCAGCTAAGGTAATCTATGCCTGAGGTAGAAAAGCCTTAGTATTTCAAAAATTCTAAATTTTGTAAACAGTTAATTTATAAATATAACTATATCAATGATAATTACAAATGTCTATGATCAACATTTCTTGTTGGAATGAGGAGCATGTTTTGTATATATTTTTGTTGATATTACCTCGAAGACTCACCATGCATTTAATTAGAAATTAAATGACTATCCTCCAGTGAGTAACACTTTAAGGCTTATAAAAATGAAGATGTGGTATGATTGCCAATGAGACAACTCTCCACAAGAGACCAAATTACACAGACACTAACAACTATAGGTCACTGTACGGCCTTCAACAATGAGCAATGCCCATACCGCATAGTCAGCTATAAAAGGTCACAAAATGACAATGTAAAATAATTCAAACGAGAAAACTAACAACCTAATTTATGTTAAAAAAAAATGACGGAGAAATACATCATTGAATATTAATAAATTTAAAACAAATAAAGTACTATGATTTGAAATAATTTTAAACATGACATGCTAACGAATAAGGCTTAACCGAGTCCAGAACTACCAAATCTTACTTTGGTTTAAATGTATAATTGCGATTGATTAAAGAAATGTAGCTCAATATGCACTATAGGTGTAATCGAAACACAAAAATTTCAAGTTTGCGAACTTTCTTAAACCTACGTGCATGTCATACGTTTCTGTATATACGGTGTAAAACCAATGACGAACTCATCGTAGTGTGGTCGTTTAGACAATAGCTTGTTTAGAACATCCGAACAAATGATTGCTTTCCATTTAACCAACTTGTTACATATGTTGTTGTTTTTTTATAGAAAAAGTAGATTTTGGACGCTATGACTACAGGTACAAGATAGCGCAGTGTTCTAGATTTTTACCGTCCAATAAGCAAGCAAGCACATCTTAGTACTTGAAAATCAGAAGACGCCATGGTATTTTTCAATTACTAACGACGTCATGAAACCTTCGGATGTATTAGACATCAAACTTCTAATAATTTTCCTGTTGTTTTCTTTGTTGAAAATGAATCGAAAGACAAATTAAATCTATATTCAAGCATTGTTAAGAATATAGACAATGTTAGTGCTTTTAAACTTGAGGATAAATGTTAATAAAAACACACTGACCATTGTAAACGGAAGTCAATACGATGAAGCGTGTTTTTATTGAAAGGTTTCATTTGAAGACTATTGTGAATATTTCACTACATCACAAATCCATTTTACTTATTTTCGCTTCGTAAATCGTCATGTTTGTCTGTCGTACAATAGTTCATCTATGTAATGCGGTACTCAATTTTGGGTAATTTAAAGGATGATAAATCTTTTCTGTGATGAGACGATCAAATTGTTAGACTGCTTCTTCTAATTTTGTATTAATGTATTGGTGTTATTATACTTGTAATAAATCATTTGTTTGATCATTCGTGTTGTAAAGACGTATATATAGTTATCTGTATTCTGCTTCACAAAATAAACGAAATGTTGTCCCTTCTTATACTACTAAGGTTTATTTGCATCTTGTCTTTTTTAGATGTCATTTGGTCTCTCTCTGGTGGAGAGCTGTCTCATTTCCAATAAAAATCATACTTCTTATTTTGTTTATACATTATATTTTTATAGTTAAGCGGTATATTTCTTTGTTTGGTTGTATGAAACATTATATAATGTCTTACGTTTTTTCATAGTATTATATTGTCCTGTGAGATAATATCCCTTGAATACCTTGCCAAAAACCGTAAATGAATTTGGACGTGTTCACGTGTTGGCCTATCACAAAAGAACATAAAATGGGAATGTTCATTAACTAACGGAGAGATTTTTATCCAGATGTCTGTCCTGAATGTCCTTGCATTTATTTGTAATATATTCCTGTCATGTAATGGTGTTATTTTAGTGCTATATTTAACATTGCAATAAAAGTGCGAGGTTGGCTAGCCACAAAACCAGGTTAAACACATCATTTTTTCTTAAAATGTCAGGTACCAAGTCGGGAAAAAGTTGTTATCCTTTAATCTATAATATAGTAGTTCGTTTCTGTTTATGTTGCATTGTCGTTTGTTTTTGTTCACTTCAGTGTTTCTGTTTTTTCTGTGTTTTCCTCGGTTTTAGTGTGTAACCAGGGTTTGGTTTTTGTCCCAATCGATTTATGACTTTCGAACAGCGGTATACTACTGTTGCCTTTATTTTGCATGTCTGTCTTATGGGCATGATCTAAAACTTCTATATTACTCGATGCTATGTAGAAATTTATAACAGCGCATATAAACTTTAAATTTATGAATTTTAAATTTTTTTTCGGTTCTCTTTTTTGTAGCTTTCGGAGTAATATGCAACATTACAAGGAATTTACAAGTACATGTTTATGTTATAAAATATTACACAGAGGTCAATTTCTATCCTGGAAAAAATAAATTATCACGGGTGCCACATATGGAGCGCGATTTTCTTATCCCAAAATCCAGAACCTGAGATCACCCCTTTATTTGATAGGGTTCATCTTATTCAGTCTCTAGTTTTCTATGTTGTGTTTTGTGTACAATTGCTTGTCTGTTTCTTTATTAGCCATAGCGTTGTCCGTTAATTTTCAACTTGAGTTTGAAAGTCCCTTCTGTATCTTTCGCCTCTCTTTCATAAGTTTTCGGTTGCGATGATTATTAATTGATGGTCACAACGTGACAGAGAAATTTTTATTTTGTAATAAGTCCCACGTGTCCATTATCTAACATATGTTCATTGGTCGCATAGCAAGGCTTGCTGGACAATCTGGTCGCACTTCAATGCACTGCTTCAGAAAAAAGGATAATGCATCATTTGTTATGAAACAACGCCTTTAACAATTGATAATCAACAAATGGTAGAAAACCTTATTTGTTATTATGGTGTTCGAAAACAAATGCTCTCAAACGACTCTATATACAAATGTCTTCTTCTTGTTACTCCCATGTTAATTTCCTTGTATCTGGATATCTTATTTTTCAAAAAGCATTGGTATACACTCTTCATACTTGTCATTACATACTTTGGAGTGTTCAAAAGGTACCGGGAACTCAAAGACTTGTGCAAATCACAGCACATTTGCATCTGGTAGTAAAAAACTGACAATGAAGATATTTTTTAAAATGTTTTTAAATAATTTAAAAAGACCAAAGGTTCCTTGCTAAATTCGTATACTCTGAATATAAAGATCTTCACAGACACATTCATATTTTTTTCTTCCTATTGTTGGATTAACTCATGCATAATCCTTTTTGTGATATTTTACAACATAATAATAAGTTTTAATCTAAAACACTGGAAGTAATCAGGGTCATCCTTGCCACACTAACTCCCTAATTCCTTATTCCTTGGTAAATTGAGAGCATAATATTGAAACTATCTTTAAGAGATTTTTGCATTTACGACAAAAGGACAGTTGCATGCAAACTCATATTGTGAACGTGTAAATCATTTAGTTTTGTACAGCTTATTCATATCATTTTTGCTCTCTGAGTAACTTTTTTAAACTTAACATTCAAAATACAAAAAAATAATCAGTCAAAATAAGGTAAGTAGTTAAAGTGCACAGAACAAGAAGTCGACACTAAGATGAACTGCTGTATTCATAAAAAAATGAACTGCTACGTTAAGTTACAAATCAATTGTTAATGAATCTTTCGTGAATTACATTGGTTCAGCTGTATGGCTATTCCTTTTTGTATAGCGTATAAGAAGAACACGATAGTTAATAGGTGATTGAGAAAGGTACATCTCATTACAATGAGTTATTTATGATTTTAAACTATAACATAAACTTTCGGTAAATTACATTTATTAATATTGTCCTATAATTATAAAAGCGTTTCATTTAAACGGATATAGAGATTCTATCAGTTCCTGGTCCACGGTCAACTACGAGCAACCAAAAGAAGTAAAATCAAAAATATATAAACGGTGTAATTTGTGGGTAAAGTTTACTGCTTTTTGGTGGTTTTTTCATGTATAGAAAGCATTAAACAGAACTTTCGCACAAAATTGTACCGATTAAAATTTTGAATTTACTTATTTGCGTTGATCTTGCTTGACCGAGTACCAGGATGTCCAACCACAGTGACGGTAACCTGTCGACAAACATATAAATTCCGGAGTCAAAAGTCGGTGATATGAAAGTGGTCTATTACATACTAAGTATGCCAGTACCGAAAAGAATTGACTAATATGCCAATTGTGTGAGTGTTCGAAACATGTTTCTAGGATATCCTTCATCGGTAACGCTGGAGATTCAAAGTTATTAAAGCTCAAGAGATGCTCAAGAGCACAACGAAACAAAATGTCAAAGCCGATTAATATGCAGATGTAAATAAAAAAACCAAAATAACTCCTCCGTCTATCCCTTGCTCAAGTTCGATTTTTTTTTTGGCAAGAGCTGCTCGAAATGTGTCTATACAATTATAAATGTGTTAACTGTAATGATGCAACAGTCATATAAGTGAGAGGTTTAGCGTTATAAAGCCAGGTTCAGTCCACCATTTTCTACATTTGAAAATGCCTGTATCAATTTAGGAATATGACAGTTGTTGTCTATTCGTTTGATGTGTTTTGTCATTTGATTTTGTCATTTGATTAGGGACTTTACTTATGATATTTTTCGTAGATCAGTATTTTTGTGATTTTTAATTATAACATGTCAATATGAGAAGCATCTCATTAATCATAAGATCCCTCTTTCGGTTCTGTTAGTATCTAATTCCATAAGGAAGTCAGAAATACTTACAAACATAATGCTATTTCAAAGACAAAATCATCTTCAAATGTTACCGATGCTGATTTTGGACGATTTTGTTATAATCCCATCTGCTTTTCTCATATACAAGGTAATGATATCAAATAGATTATATCATACCAACTACATGTTCTAAAGTAAAAAATCAAAAAATCATTTCTGTTTCAAATGCAAATTTTGATATTGATAACGTCTGCTGATATAAAAAAATAATGTTTCTATTGCAAATTGCAACAGGTGATCTTCATTCTAAATACTATATTTTCAAAGGCACGTGAAATGGATAGTGTCTGGGTTTTTTTTCTTCATTGTGTATATCGTAATGTAATATAACATTTCGTAACTAAAATATCTGTTTATACGAATAAATGACTTACAATTATACATTACTGGTTCACAAAAAGAAACTCTTTACATACTCACTATACAGAAAGTCCAAATCTATATAGTTGGATTTAAATGTTGCCATTCACAAATTTAAAAGTGTTTTGTAGAATTTAAACCTTTGTAAGCAGAAACAAATGCATGGATTTTTACGTCAATAGTTAAAAATACATTAAGCATTTGGCAATATCATATTGTACAATTGTTTTTATAGAAAAAATACCTGAATCGATTCTCTCCTTTAGTGTATTGGAATGACACTGCAGTTCGTTCTCTCCTTTAGTGTATTGTAATGACACTGCAGTTGAATTAAAGTATCATATTTTCTTTTCCTATGTGTATGTCTGACAACAGCAAATCCGAATCCTTATTGTAAACGTGACGAGAAAACTTTTCAGGATGAATCTTAATTCTGCAGGGTTTTTTTTCAAAATGTTGAGAATTTTACACCTAAAACGTAATTTGCATAAATTGAATTAGCATTGGAAAATCGCAAATAATAATTTTTTTTTAGCAACTCCTCTTGTTGGAAACATGCTTAGCTATGGCTCAGCATATATTTAAAACGAAATTAAGCGACCACCAGTGAATAACACTGTAAAAATTAAATTTTACATGTACCAGCAGCTTACACCTATATATTAGTGAATTCGAAACAAAAAGATTCATTTGTACTATTTTTGAAAATGGCCTTTATCGTACAAGTGCATAGTCGAAACTGCGACATTCAAAAATGAAGGCTTAGCTCAGAACTGCCAACTCTTGGTTTGGGAAGAAAAGTGGCATTACTAGATATATTTGTTTGTTGTAAGTATCAAAGAAATCATGCACAAGGTATTGATAGTTGTATGGGTAGTTTCAAAATTTGATGGATTACAGAATAAATTGTTTAGAAAGACTAGACAAATAAAGGTGGCCTTCCATATAACCAACTCATTACAGATGTTTTAAATAGAAATAGTAGATTATGACTAGGTACACGATAGAGCAATGTTCTAATTTAGTACCGTTTAAAAACCAAGCACATCTTAGAACTTGAAAATCAGACGACGCCATATGGCATTTCAGTTACTAGCGACATTCTGAAACCTTCAGATGTAATAGAAATCAAATTTCAAATAATTTTCCTGTTGTTTTCTTTGTAGAAAATGAATCAAAAGACAAATGAAATCTATACATATCAAACATTGTTAAGAAAATAGACAATGCTAGTGCTATCGAACTTGCGGACAGAAGAAAAATACAACACTTAACGGTGTTAGTGAGAGTCGATGTGATTTATTAAAATCATGTTTTCATTTTTAAATAGTACAAACGATGTGATGGTGAAGTGGGTATCTTTACTGAAATGTAACATTTTAAGACTATTGTGCATACTTCACTACATAACAAATCCATTTTACTTAACTTTGCTCAATATATCATGATGTTTGTCTTTACAACCATAATGGTTTGCCGTACCATAATTCATTTGTGTTGACCGGTTCTCAATTTATGATAATTTAAATGGTAATAACTCTTTTCTGTGAGAAGACGATCGAATTGTTTGACTGCTTCTACTGATTTTAAATTAATGCATTGGTGTTATTATACTTGTGGTCATACATTTGTTCGATCATTCGTGTTGTTAAGACTTCTGCATTCTGCTTATTAAACTTATCGACATGTTGTCACTTTTTATATTACAACAATAGTTTCCTATTAGTATCTTGATTTTTAAGAAAATATGTTAACTTGTATGTTATTTTGTCTCTATGATGGAGAGTTGTATCCTTTGCAGTTATACCACATCTTCTTATTTTTTTATTTATGTTTTATGTTTTTTAAAGTAAGTATTTTTTCTTTCCTTGGTTTTAAGAAACATAACATAATTACTTCCGTTTTTTAATATGTAATCAAGATATTGTGCTGTGAAACAATCCCTGTAATACCTTGCCTTAAAAAGTAAATGAATATAGACGTGTTCACGTGTTGGCATATCACAAACTTACATAAAACAGAAATAATTATTAATCAAAGGAAAGAATTTTATTTAGATGTGTGTATGTCTGTCTTAAGGGCATTCAGATTGAAAATTTCATTTCTCGATGCTATGTAAAAATGTATTACAGCAGTTATATAAATCTAAATATCTAAATGTTCGTTCATTTTCAGTTCTCTTTTTTTTTTGCAGCTTCCGGAGTAATCTGCAAAATTACAAGGAAGTTACATGTACATGTATAATATAAATAAATATCACACAGAACTGAAAAATGTTCCTTTGTTGTAAAAAAATTAGAAAGTGGTAATATAAATTACATTATTATTATTTCACAAGTTTACGGTCGCGATGACTAACTAATTGGTGGCCAGTTTTTACTTTGTCATAAATCCCTCGTGTCCATTATTGTTAATTTAACTGCCATATGATCATTGGTCTCTTGGAAGATCTTGTTGGACAAATCTAGACGCACTCCATTTCACTGCTTCAGAATAGAGGATTATACATTCTTGTTAATATTTCCAAAGAAGAATACATCAAACATTGTCAAAACGTTTAAAACAATGGATAATCGGCAAAATGTATAACTTTATTTTTATTTTGGTGTACGAAAACAAATATCCTCAAATGTGTGAACTTACTCAATTGCTAATTTGTTTGTATCTGAATGTCTTCTTTTTCAACAGGAATTGGTATAACGTGTACCTTCATACTTGTTTTGGAACTGGATCACAACGATTTGCATGTACAACGCACTGCGCACTGGGATCTGATAGTATAAATCTGATAAATGAGTAAAATAAAGTTATTTATAGAAATGTTTTTGATTATATTAAAAATACCAAAAGGTTCATTGTATATCTTGTGAGATCTACACAGACGCATTCATATGTTTCTGTTCTCATTGTTTAATTAACTTGTGTGTAAAGCTATTCGTGTAATTTGGAAATTGAATTTGTTTAAACTAAAACACTAACAGTAATCAAGACTCACATTTGCATAAGTAACTCCCTAATTCTTTGGTAAATTGAGAGCATAATATTGAAATGTTCATTGAGAGATTTGCGCATTTACGACAAAATCCTAGTAGAACTCATATTGTGAATGTTTAATTTATTTTAAATTATTGCCATGTAGCTATATACGCTTATATTCGTACTATTTCTGCGCTGAGTAACTTAAGATTCAAAATACCAAACAAATCTGTAAAAAATAAGGTAAGTAGTCCAGTTAAAGTGCACAGAACGAGAAATCGACTTTAAGATGAACTGTATATATTCATTAAAATCTACTGATATCTTCTGTTTCGAATCACATTGCTAATCAATTGATAATGAATCTTTCGTGCATAACATTGTCTTGGTTGTGTGGCTATTCCTCATTGTATAGCGTTTAAGGAGAACACGAGAGTTAATAGGTGATTGAAAAAGATAAACCAACATTTCTATGAGTTATTTATGATCCTTAACTATAGCATTAGCTTTCACTAAATCAAATTTATTAATAATTGTCCTATAATTATAAAAGCATGTCATTTTAAAGGATTTAAAGATTATATCAGTTCTTTGTGAAATTGTTCCGATTTATTTACGACGTTGAGTTCATTAGGGTTTAATTCACATCGTATATAAAGTCCATAATATCCTGAGAATTAGAAACCAAATTTATTGTAAAACATTTATTCGTAAAAAATCGAAGTTTTCTATTGAAAGCTAAAATGTTCTAGGTCTACCTTTGAAAACTATTAAACATACTGGACTAGTTCAACTTGTTTATTCTGAATAAAAAATGAAATATGATTTATTGGTTACTGTCAAAAGAACACTGATGTACACAGTTAATTCCAAAAAATGTTTTATTGGAAATCCCACAGCTTTAATTTCTGATTTCAAAACTAAGCCAGGAAGTTCGAAGTAAAAAACTCTTAAAAGTTTATTTTAATTTTAATGGTATATTGCATATTGATTAATTGAAAGAAAAATTATATTTTTCATTAACAAAGCAACTGAGCGAAACTGTTTATTAATGTATGGTGGTCAATGTAGTGCATGTCAAATGCTTTTCTGGACTTAAGTTCATTAGAAATCCTAAATGCTTGCAGTTTATTGAAATGAAAAATCATCAATAATACTTAAAAATAAAATCTGAGAAACCAACATAAAAAAGACCTTATAATGAATTAAAAAAAGATTTCTTAACTTAACATTGTAACACAGTTAAGATTCAAAGTATACTGAGTGCCAATGAAAACGCAACACTTGGTTTTTCAAAAATAAAATTTATATAGGAAATGATAATCTCTCAAAATAAATTGTTCTTGAAAATTAACAATTTTAACAATAGATCGATATCAAACAAAAATGTTTTATTGTCATCTTTCGGGCGCAATAGGTAAACGAAACATCCAATGTCGAATCATCAACTAACAGTCCTAACAAAGAATGTTACAACCCCGTGGTGCAGCGCAATCTCGACAGCGCCGTGGAATTGATCATCCCGGACGTTTAATGTGATCCCGAGGAATGTTATTCCACTTGTCCCGCAAAGCAAACTCAAGCTGACTTTATGATATTGGAGGTGGTTTTCATCGTCTAAAACATGTCAAATCTGATGCAAAATTTGGTCGATCGGACCAAAATCCGGCGAAAAGCATGACTTTTAGCCAAGGCGGGTGCCAAATGTCTATGTAACCACCATTGACGTTTTTTGTACATAATGAATGATTTTTGGTCTACAGATTTCGATATTTACGCCAGACGGCCGTTTAGATGTCACTAATGAAAGACTGTGGTGCTCTTAAACAATTCCTGCGCAAATGGTGCTTTCAACTGAATTGCTCCAAAGGTTCTACCGTGACCACCATTGCACGCTTTGACATTTGGACAGCCATCATAGTCGATATCGGATATGTGAAAGACCAAATGTATCGGTCTTGCTGAGTGTTTCTTGCTTTTTGTACCCCGGGATGTGGCTTATCATTAAATGATCCATTTCGCTTGAATTTGTGGATGATTTGGGTTATTGTAGAGGCTATAACTTCAGTCATCTCGTAATTGTATGCTGTGAAAGGCTTCATTGGATCATGCCCAAAACTGCATGTCGCTGGTTGTCGAAAAGTCCTGACATTTACTCAGATGTTTATTGCAGTTTCTTAACAATAAGGGCGGGAAAATTCATGACATTAGCCAAGCTTCAAATGACAAAATCGTGAAAATGGTGCGTATGTTGAAAAGCGGTGAACTCGGTTTTTGTTCGTTCAAAATAACCCTTACTTCGCATTTGTTCCAAAATTCACTCAACCGTAAAGTTGTCGAAAATTGTCTCAAAGTCATTTTTAACCAACTATACAAAGTTCTAATATAAATAAAATAAAAATTATAAGATTTTTTTGAAAAACAAAAGTGTTGCGTTTTCATTGGCACTCAGTATATTTTGACCATACTTCGAATGATATTATATTTAACAAATGATGAAAGATATCCAACCAAACAACTTAAAAAAAAAAAAAAAAAAAAAAAACTTTTTAAAAATTATGAAAAGTCGGAATAATAGTAACAGTAGATAAAAACATGTTCGTAAATGTGCTATAAATTCTGTTACCATTAGTTAAGTGAGATAGATCTGAGTAAAGTGAGTTGACATCATGTAAAGCTCTAGTGAGTTCCCCATAACCTTCATTTGTCATTCAATAGTTATATGACATTATCATCCAACGATGTTTGATTGGTCAATCTCTGTTATAAAACTGCATGTTTGCCGTGTATTAATTACTTTCGATAAAGCGAAGATAATGCAATTATACAAGCTGTACTAAATCCATAAAACAGCCGATTTTTCTGTAACTGTTTAGTCAGATTTTTTTTTTCAGACAGGCTTCTAACGTACTCATTTTAGATGATAGAGCTAAAACAATGTGATACCTAACCAATGAACGTAGAAGTTTCATTCGTCAGTAAGATTTAAAATGGTCCCTCTGTTTACATGAAGACGAAACTGTTATGCGATTTTTTGTTATCTAACATTAACTAAATACGGTATGTGTAATTTGCCATGCAACTCTTTGGGAAATGAGGGCATCCGATGAAGTTGAATACATAACACGTGTCGTTTCATTTATTTCATTAACAGTTTTTTTTTTTAAATGTTTGAATAATTATCCAAATCGTTGCTATCATTGCATTTAAAAATGACATGAATTTGCTGTCGTAATTGATTTTATGCACCTTTTGAGCATGTTTTAGTGAATTTTATGCACCTTTGAGCATGCTTTAGTGAATTTTATGCACCTTTTAGCATGTGTTAGTGAATTATTGTTCTAGGTCAGTAATTGACTGTACCACAACTGATGAAAACGAACATTACAAATCAATGTCAGTATAAGATAAGCATGCATGTCCGTCTTTCTTCATCCTTATGTGCAGACAGATCTTCTAATAATTTCATCAGACTTGTTATAAATAAAAGCTCGAAGTTATTTTATTTATTAACGCCAATACCTTAGAGAGGAAACTCATTTAGATTTGTAGATAAAGTAATCAACTATTTGATGCGTTATATAATCATCTTCATACGGTTAACATATCAAAGCAGGAATGTTCCGTGTCAATAGCCATTGCCTTACGCCATTTATATAGAAATGTTCCGTGTCAATAGCCATTGCCTTACGCCGTTTATATTGACTTTTGATTCCCAAGACTGCTGTTATGATCTGAATATATTTTTTTCAAAACTGCCAATTAGCACTTTTCTATAGCCATTTTCATCGAATTTGTGTTTTATATAATATTCTAACAAGTTGTATTGACATTCACTCTTCATCTGAAATGATAATTGCATGCCATTAAGTAACAGCATTTCAAATGATAAACAATATCAATCAGAGCTCAAGTCTTGTTCTTTTTTATGGCGTTGTCAGTTTCTTTTCGACTTTTGAATTTTGATTGCCAGTTTGGTACCCTCTCCTCCACACACACAAATACCCACAAGAAAATAAAATAAAGGGCTGCGCTTTAGCGCATGATACGCCCGTTGCTCTTTTAACTTGTCTTTTATGCTTTAAATGAATTTATATGATCAACTAGAAATATATATACAAATCAAAAGGGATGTTACATTAATATATTCACCAACGTTTCATAAAATCCCCCTTTTTTAGGTATAAAAATTCATTACTTAAGAAAACTTAAAATCTGAAATTTATAAAAATTAAAAGGGAGCTTACATCAGTAGATATAAACAATTCACCAAAGTTTCATGGACATTGGTGAAAGCCTTTTTGAGTTATTGTCCGAAGTGTTGAAAATCCCCCTTTTTTTTATGAATAAAGCCCCATAAATCCAAAACTTAAAATCTGAAATTTATAAAAATTAAAAGGGAGCTTACATCAATAGATATAAACAATTCACCAAAGTTTCATGGACATTGGTGAAAGCCTTTTTGAGTTATTGTCCGAAGTGTTGAAAATCCCCCTTTTTTATGAATAAAGCCCCACAAATCCAAAACTTAAAATCTGAAATTTATAAAATTTGAAAGGGATCTTACATCAATAGATATAAACAATTCACCAAAGTTTCATGGACATTGGTGAAAGCCTTTTTGAGTTATTGTCCGAAGTGTTGAAAATTCCCCCTTTTTTATGAATAAAGCCCCATAAATCAAAAACTTAAAATCTGAAATTTAAAAAAAAACGAAAGGGAGCTTAAGTCAATAGATATAAACAATTCACTTAAGTTTCATGGAAATTGGTGAAAGTGTTTTTGAGTTATTGTCCGAAGTGTGGACGACGGACGGACGGACGGACGAACGGATGGACGGACAACGGTATACCATAAAACGTCCCGTCTAAAAGACGACGGGCGTATAAAAACCCAATATACATCAGCTGAACAATGCTAATTCCAAATATCACCGTTCATATCCATGTACGATAACATATCCGGGACACTCGACACGTATTTCTTGTTAAAAATACCAATGCAGACCAAACTTTTAAGCCAAATAGGTTTTCAACACATCGACATTCTAAAATATCAACTGCAAGTCACACTATATATGACGCGGTTTGTCAAGTGAACACGCTCGGTGTAACTTAAAATATAGGATATTTTTACTAGTGTCTACAAATTGAAAATTAGCGTTGATAGAGACAAAAGATATACATTCACTTAGTCTATAATTGTGAACTATCTATTATTTATAGTATATAAAAACATTCCAGCAACTCCTGCAAAAAAAGGGACGAAAGATACCAGAGGGACAGGTCAAACTCATAAATCGAAAATAAACTGACAACGCCATGGCTAAAAATGAAAAAAAAAAAACCAACAGACAAACAATAGTACACATAACACAACATAAAAAACTAAAGAATAAGCAACACGAACCCCACCAAAAACTAGGGGTGATCTCAGGTGTTCCGGAAGGGTCAGCAGATCCTACTCCACATGTGGCACCCGTCGTGTTGCTTATGTAATAACAAATCAACACTGCAACAATACCATGCCCGTTCTCTCTCTCATTGCGACATCGTTGAATGCATGCACAACGGATGCCGCTACTACTGCAATTGGAACATTTGACCCTTCCAGTGCACAAAAAGTCACTCAAGGATTTTGATGGGGTTCGTGTTGTTCTGTCTTTGGTTATCTGTGTAGTGATTTTAACTGTTGTTTCTCTTTTTGTCGTTTTTACGTCGTGCAATGGTGATGTCTGGTTTACTTCTAAGAAGTTGTATATTTTTGGTTTATTATGAATAGTTATGAATGTAAGCTGAATAACTTTGCTTTAAAGCTCCGCGCGTATAAAAAAAGGTATAACAATAAATAAATAAATCCTGAAAGTTATAAAGCTTTTTAAAATATTGTAAATACACTAAAAGAACCTAACGAAACTATTGTCTTTACAATCTAAAAAGTGGTTCGTACTAAAACGTTCAAACTAAAACATAATTAGTCACTTAAAAAGACTACTTCTAATAGTTTGTAAAATGAAATTATTTCTACTAATGCTTATATTCTTATTTATTATCATTGCGATTCATTGTAACTCAGAAGAAACCCAATTATAAAAGCATACTAGATAAAACATTCTAATGCAACAACGTTTGTAACGTTCATTTTGATTGGATAACGTCACTTTCTTACATGGCATCAATTGACAATTGATGCTATGGGACGTACGCGCAAGCGCAGACGGCATATGACAGATTTTAAATACATGTTTTAACGTTGTTTTCTGTCAGATTCATTAGAATGGAGATAACAATATTGTATTTTAAGCTCCGACGGCATCAATTTGGGATTTGATAGTAATACCCGTTTACTGTCTCCGCTAACGCGTCGCCAGTAAACTTAATTTGCGACCATCAAATCCCCAATTGATGCCGTCGGAGCTTAAAATACAATACAGTTATCTCCTAAATGTTAGTATCTTGGCAGTGCTGATTAACTCGGCAATAGAATAACTTCTATGACCACTTGTTCAGTAGAAATATTTTGTAATCGGTGAAAGGCAATAAATGTATAAATCCGTAACATTAATCTGTCTACCATGGCCTTCTTTATCATACTTTATGCCATAATGATATTTCTACAGGTTGATACTGCTAACTTTAATCGTCCTACCATGTTGTATTTAATCAATCTCTATTACGTAAACTGCATGTCAGTCGTGCATATATTGCTTAATATCGATAAGCAAAGAAATATTATTCCTTCTAGAATTACTGATTATTATGTATATTGGATGTAAATTGTCATTTCATATGCCACTTTAAAAGATTCAAAGGAAATTGTAAATATCATATAGTGATAATAAATGTTTATGAATTTTATTATTCTTGTGTCATCTCTGATTTTTTTTTTTGGTGCACAGTACTAATTAACAAGACTAAACATGTGTTTTAGTTGTTCATTAAAAAGTTAAAGCCTATATGCAATGTTGTGTTTAACGTACCAGACATATAGTTGCAGCATAAATTCTGAATCATATAATAGAAAGTAGAAATTTCAAGGATGCAATGAAAACCATGGGAATATGTATTTATAAATGAATGTAGTGTATTTATGTCTTTATCGTATCTTTATATATTTGCTAATCAAGAATGCGTATTACTGCATGATTTCTTATCCGGAAACATGGATCGCCACGACCTAGATATGATTACGGGTGAATGACCTAGATCAATATAGTGTTTCGTTTGACAGTTTAGAGTTTAACCTTAAAACGAATGCACTGAAATCCATAGTAAAGTAGAAGATAATTCTGAATTATTCTGCTTCTGAAATCAAAGATACAATATGTCAGAATACAATTGTAAACTTGTAAGTAAACAACAAGTCACAGGTTGAAAATGTATGTAGACATGATTGTCCTAGTAAGCTTCAATGCTTACATTTTCGTCATTTGAACTCTAGTTGATGAAATAATATCACATCTCCATTTTTATATTAAAGTTTTACCAGTGATTTGTAATTTTTTTCGATTATTTGTTTTTATTCATTTTCTCGTAAAGTAGTTGAAATAATGTACATGACGGCAAAATATAAGAGTAAAAATGAAAAAAAATAACCAAATACTAGTATTAATTAAGTACTTTTATCATGCAGTAGTGAAATTGTTTACAGAAAACATAAAAACTGAACGCTGAATTATGAGACGAACATGAAATTAATGGTGAAGTTAAAATTGAAAATATAAAAGTTATCCAAAGGATGAACTTTTCTATAATGATCTCCCGTCCATTCAATTTAATTGCACTGCGGCAGATATTTCAACGAAATCTCATCATTAATGCCTTTTACCTGGCATAAACATTGTATTGTAGTATTTTATGGTAATACATTTTCTGATTCTTGTAAAAAGAACTATAGAAATCTGCTTTTTGATTTTGGATGTTTTTCCGTTGTATAAACCAAAAAAATAAGGCATCCATTACATCAAGTCTCCATGGACTGGAACATAATCAACATGTTTTTTTATACCACAATAAAGCACTTTTTACAAATGATAATGTCATTTGTGAGCTTGTTTTATTTATTACAGATTTACCAATATCTTTCCTTTTTATAATCGAATTTCTTTTTCCAATGGGAACTGCATGTTATCAGAATTTAGAGTCACTTATATTTTTTTATGAATAGTAATTTGCATGAGTTTGAGGACCAAAAAATGAGACGTGTATTTTTATACATTCATTTCCAATTGTTCATTTATGTATTAATAACTGTATCAATATGATTGTTCGCTACCTCAGCAGTTTCCTTTTATTTCCACTTCGTGATAAATTACAAGTCAAAACCTATATTTTTTTCCCATAAACTACAATTTTAAAAGATATTTTGGTGTTATGCTCGACCCAACCTCCAACATAAATCCCATCTCTGAAAATGTTGAAAAAGATTAATATATAAAGCACATGTCATTTCCAAATGTTTCCTCAAAAATGAAAATGAAGCATTTCTCAATTGACCAAGCACATTCTGTATAGTCTTCTTTTTGGGAAGTCACACATTGTTGTTCGTATACACAGGCACTTGTCTCAGATTTGTTCCCCTTATATACCTGTTATATTAAGGTATATATGCAAATGTATATGGGGAAAAAATCTGAGACGAGTGCCTGTGTTTCTATACTATGTATTACTATGTATTGAATGACATTACAATGCTAGCCAGTGTTTTAAAGTACATGTATTCCATCGATTGCCGTTGCATGCAAGGCGATGATGTATGACATCAATTTAGTTTAAAGCTTCATCAGTTCAGAAATGACCACTTAATGTCAATATGTCATTAGGTGAATCACGCGCCTGCAGGTAAAGTACTACACGTGCATAATTAAAAACATGAATCATCGACGATACCTGAGAATAATGGTGACGTTGATTGATAGTTAAATGATTAAGCAAAATTGATTTTTCGGAATAATCATCTTGGGACGGGTCATCTTTACGTCTATAAATATGTTTTTCCATAATTGAATTGTGCACACAATGCAAATTATACTGTTGTAATAGAAATATTTAGCATCAAATTCCGAAAGATTTTTCTATTAAAACGACCAACTATCGTGTCTGTCATGCAAATGATATTGTAATTATTTTTCCTGGTATTTTCCAAGTAATGAACAAGTAAAAAAACCGGTATGACAAGTGTCAAAGTCAAAAACTAGCTGAGATTTAAAGATTGGCTGAATAAGCTTAGAAAATATAAAATACGTGGGTTCATAACTAAAATTGTCAAGACTTCATAAAATATATCCACGTCCACTTGTATTTTTGTTCATCTGATTATTTAAGCCTTTTTCAACTGTTTTTTATAGTTCGTTCTTATGTTGTACTGTTATACCACTGTCCCAGGTTAGGGGGATGGTTGGGATCCCGCGAACATGTTTGATCCCGCTAACATGTTTAACCCCGCCACATTATTTATGTATGTGCCTGTCCCAAGTCAGGAGCCTGTAATTCAGTGGTTGTCGTTTGTTTTTTGTGTTACATATTTGTTTTTTGTTCATTTTATTTATTTAAATAAGGCCGTTTGTTTTCTCGTTTGAATTGTTTTACATTGTCATATCGGGGCCTTTAATATCTGACTATGCGGTATGGGCCTTGCTCATTGTTGAAGGTCGTACGGTGACCTATAGTTGTTAATGTCTGTGTCATTTTGGTCTCTTGTGGACAGTTGTCTCATTGGCAATCATACCACATCTTCTTTTTTTATATTAAAAGAAGTGACCAGATGTCCATACAATAAAAATGTTCAGCGGAACAACAAGCTTTTGATAGATTGATTTCTGCATGTTTTGTCAAAGAGAACATTATCCACTATTAAGGCTTCTTGGTTCTTGCCATAACAAAATTGCTTTACGTCCAGTGATAATTATTCCATGCGTATTCAAGACGAGATAAAATAATTCATGCTTTTGAAGAATGAAGACATGTTGATACATAGTTACATGTTTAAGAAATATATAAGGTGGCCAAACCAGTTCTTGAGGTGAACACTAAATAAAAAAAAAAATCTGGAAGCCTGCTAGACGACTTAATTTGTCATTCTGTTTTAAATGAACATATTTCCAAATGGCATGAAGATTTAAACAGAATTGCCGCTGTTAGAGGAAACGGACAAAACAAGCTACGAATCTACAGACAGTTTAAAAACACTTTTGAGACTGAGTCATACCTTAAAGTGAACATGCCAACATCGTACAGAAGTGCTTACGCCAAGTTTAGGTGTGGAGTAGCGCCAATCCGCGTCGAGACCGGGAGATACGAGAATCTAAGATTGCTAGAACGAACTTGCTTTTGCTGTCCTGACTCCGTTGAAAACGAAGAACATGTACTTTTATTTTGTCCACTGTATGATGATATTAGGGACAGTTGTTTTAATACTTTAAATATTGATGGTTTTGATAATTTTTCTAGTCAAGATAAGCTATCTGTGATTCTAGGTGGTGTAAACAATATACGTTTGTGTGCCAAAACCTGCAGAGACATTTTAGATAGGAGACGTAGATTTTTATATTCATGTAGATAGTTTTGTATTTGCTTGTTTTTTCATATATATATATATATATATTTTAATGTTTTAAGCGGTGTGAAATTTGTTTCTAATGTGTAAATAATCGTCTCTCATAATTCTATATGAATGGCTTTTACATATGTGTAATTTGTTTTAATCAATGTGTTATGTATTGCTTTGTAAAAGGTGAGACGTTAATAAAATATTGTATTTTATTGTATTGTTTAAAATTGGTAAGGATTGATACTGTTACATACTAATTATTGTAATGCAGTACAAGCTAATGCAAATATTTGCCACTGGATGTTAAGCAATCAACAATCAATTGTCAATTATTGATTGGATGCACTCACAAAAAATACTATCAGTATCTTGTTAATTGCTGCGGACAAAAAAGACGCACAGGTAAAAAACTACCCGCAATTCCAGAGGCGGATTTAGGGGCCCCCCCTTTGAGAAAAATTGTTGGTTGATTATATAGGGAATCACTGAAGCGTCACAGGAGAGGGTCCCCTCTTAGGCAGCCAGTGGGCCCCCACTTATGAATTCAGTACGGACGTATCTGCAAACAAAATCATACTGCAAAGAAATTCTCTTAAAATGATATTTCTCAACATTTTGTTCAATAGAAAACAAAAAAACATTTAGAATAAGACATGTTCTATCAGATCTGATTATCAAGTAACAATAATAATGTAGCTTTCATCTCCAAAATCATACTCATTTACCGAGTGCCTCCGAATTCCTACAGATTTTCAAAGATGGAGGTGAATGTCCGACAATAATTGATACAAGAAATGCGGACGTATATAGAAATGAAATAAAAAGAAATAGAGAATATTTTTTAATCTTTTTGAAACAATTTAAATCAAACGATCAACACCAGTATCATGTACGGACAAAAATTGTATTTTTCAAGAAATGATTAACTCTCAGTGGTTATTGTTCATGTGGTAATACGACAGCAACCCAACGATCATATAATTCAAAACACTTAAGAGTCAACATACATTTTTGTTATAGCTAGAAGCCTATAAAGAATAAAAAGCCCGAAACTGCAAAATGAATAAATAATACGGAGTCAGTGAGTTTTTAGACAAGGGTTTTGTTGCAAAATTTCACGTGCTCTTTGTTAATTTCGAGATGTGAAATTATAGACGGTGTAATATAAATCAGTATAAGCAAAACGCTTCATTGTAAAGTAACGGTAAAATGAATAATGATTATTGATGACGGACGTCAAATGGCATACTAAATGAATATTCAGAACAAAAACATCAAATGGAAATATAACATAAAAATTAACCCTGCTTTGTACTATAGACCGAGACACAGAAATGGATTTCGAACGTGTAATACTCTTATTTTAAAAGAGGGATGAAAGATACCAGAGGGACTATTTTAATAGTCTGTAATTCCACGGTTTGTATGTTTCACACCCGGGTTTCACAATTTTGACGAACACAATAATAAAACTAACTGAATTGTTTTCTCGTCCAGATACTGGTTCAATAGAAATAAGAAGATGCGATATGAGTGCTATCGAGACAACTATCCAACAAAGTCACACTGTAAATACATTTGTCTGCCACACCGTCGCACTGCCTTTGGAAATTAGCGGGGAAATATAACGTTATTTTCGGAAACGTCTTAATTTTTGGCGCAATTTGTGAGGCTCACAGGAGGAATTGAGTAAACAATATTATATTTCTCAATTTTTCTCAAAAACAAGTATGATGACAAATATTTTTCAAAACGTTATGACGTTTCATTTTTTTCAAAGAATAACATATCTTACTTTGGCCAAATCGACACCGTTAGAAATATTTAAAAAAATCAAAAATGTGCATTTCAAATGTTCATTTCTTGCCGTTGTTTGGGTCCACCATAACGTTTTTGGCTTTATTTGAGTAAGAATTAATGCTTTAAATGGTAAAGTTATATTTTTCTTACCATCTTGAATTATTTTGCTTCAAATTGAGCCCAATTATTTAAGTATATATTGATTAAAAAATCATATTTAATTTTTTTAAATAAAAAACGTTTTTTACTCCAAAATTGCAAAAATGTTCAATTTTCAGCAGCATTTTTTGCAAAAACGAAATCGACAACATATATTTTTTTTGGCAAAATTTGATTCTCTGTCAATTGAAGAATAAAATATCTTAAAGGGAAAAAATTCTCACCGTCAGAAATAAACTGTTGGATATGCCCTTAAATCTATAGTTGCAATATTTGCATTTGTAGGGTCTTTGATTGGAATGAATGCGCATATGCGCGGCCAAGTTATTCCGACCGCTAACAGAACGATAACATATTTTGCATCTAACACGTGCTTTTTTGGTTGATGTTCCTCTCTTTTTGTCAGCTGATGGTACACAGTATTTTTTCTTATTAGTTTCCTTCTTGTATTCAATTCTGTTTGGAACGTCCATATCTTTTTGTTGATTCTGTTTAAGCCCAGATTCTGATTTTATATTTAGGATTTGACTATTTTCGGAGTCCTCTGTTACATTTTCCTTTGACACACAATGGACGTCTTCATTTTTGTTCCCAATGACAAATGCAGGTCTGATGATTGCTCGATGGCCATGCGATTCCTGAATAGCAGAAAAATAGGTATGGAACGATGTATGACGACAAAACACTGACCAGCGATTAAATAATTCTCCGCAGATTGGACATGAAAACATTTCAAGTTTCCTGGTGGTCACACTAACATGTGGTTTACCATCATTGTTATCCCTGTCCTTGCAATTGGTCAAACTCATACATAGTTTATGATTGTACAGATCGGTACGTCTAGAGAAACCTCGGTTACAAAATGGACAGCTTAGGATATATTGTCCAAGACGGGTGTGAATAATTTCTTCTTTTTCTTTCGTTTCCATCTTCAAGATTAAAATATCTAGTATTGAAGTTCAATTCTAAAACAAAACGCATTCTGTGTTAAAAACAATTATATGGCACCACACCATGTGTCGTGCACATTGTAGCTATACCTACTATAGGTAGGTTATCACTTATAACGATAGTATACATATTTTATTTTATTATTTTTTTTTTGGGAGGGGGGCATTTAATAACTCTAACTAAGCTATACCGTTCGAATGAATCTAACCAAAATTATTTATGTCGTTCTAAAGTGTCAACACTGCAAAGTAATTGCACCAGAATATTCGTTAAATAATGTGTCCATTGGTCCATCGTATGGGCAAGAAAATACAAACCAGTGCATAATGTTATAAATAAATCCCAAATTTACAGATTTAATATCGAATTTTTAATATTTAATAAAGTTAAAGATGAATCCCATTTAAATTAGAAATTTCCAGAATATGTAAAGTTTGTCATTTGGGTTATTCCTTTCTGATAAATACCATATAATTTAATATACCCCAAAGAAAGATTCAACTATTGTATCCTATTACGTTACAATTAATACATAATATTATCTGTAAGAACAATAATCTTTACTGATTTAAAAATGTATGAATTAGGAATACATAGTTGCTTTATTGGATGGGCTGACTGTTTTTGATATAGATTACACAATATTCAATGGGAATTTGTGTCGTAATTTCTTTCCTCTAACAGCATTAAATTTCAGTTGCAAGAATATTTACTTTCTGTAAGAGATTAGCATGATGTACACTTCTATGTGCATAATTTGAGGTGTAAACTGTTGCCCATAAAGAGTGTGTAGGACTCGTTTGGCTTTAACATAACTAAGTGTACCTAATGTGCCACAACTTACTTTTGGAAAATTGAAAAGTGAGTGTGTGTTTGGGGGTAGAGAGAACAAAAGAAAAAATTGTTACACATGTAGTTTCGGTACTGAAATTAAAATATATCCTTTTTTTTCAATTCTGTTAAATGCTTATGTATAAACGCAGTTTATTTTAATTTATTTTCATGAAAGGATCGAACTCCTTTTATATATATTCAATTCAATGCAGTTTAGGTGATTTTGTATTTTATGTCATTTCTGCAGAAGGTGCCAAAATAAAGTCGGGAAAGAGGTTTGAGAAGCTGTCTCATATAATGGATATTGCTTTAGTTCAAATGGACAATAGATAGACAATAGACATCTCAAAACAATGGGTGATTTAAACTGTGTAACTGAGTGGACCAAATGAAACTTGTGTTATTGTATTTTGCTATCTTCTTCAGACTGGAAAAAAATGCACATCAAATCAAGGTACATTTATAATTTGCTATCGTTTTGTAATTAATATGCCTGTCTGTCTGTCTGTCTGTCTGTCTGTTTGTTTTTGTTTTTGTTTTGTATTTTAGTAACAATCCTACTGTTTGGATTTTAGACTAATAAAATTCTTTATTCTTATTCTTAAACATACAAGAAATATAAGTTAACTTTTTTAAATGTAGGTCCAGCCATGCTTTAAAACTTTCACAGAGTGTCATCTGTACTAGGAATAGAACGCGACAATATTTGTTTATTCTTTAAGATGAACCTTCCTTCTTCTATTCTTGAATTTTCACTTGTTTGTGCTTTTTAAAAAGATGTATAATCTTGTGTGTTCCTGCATTTTGAGTTTATCTTTTAATTGTTGGTTGTATGGTGATACCATATGTGGTTCTTGTGTCAATGTGTGTGTTTGAAAATGGATCAATACCGAAATTTCATTACCAACTATTGTGTACAAAACATAATTAATATATCTAAATTAAACTATATTTCTCCTTATTTGAGAGTCTGTTTACCATTGAGTTCGTTGCTGATGCAGGTTTTTTTTTAATTAAAGCAGTTGAATGAATAAAATTATACATACCAGTTATCACGTACGAAATGTCAACTGAAATCAAAACAGGGTCAACTCGATTACGATTACTGTCAAAGTCAACAAAATGTTTTAATTCTATAAAAAAAAACCTCGGGTTTCTTTTTCTATTTAGCTTCAAAAGGACTTTGTTAGCAGATTATCCATTTGTTTCTTAATGTTTTTCTGGATTTTTCAATATACGGATATGGATAGTACACTGCATAGTGCTAGAAAACAAAGAAATTTTAATATACCAATGTTAAAATAACGTTAATAATTTAATACAAATAGACAGGAAATACGAAAAAATAAAAAAAATAAAAAACATTAATGAGCAAAATTTTATTTGCTAACCGAGTCCTTGTGTTCAGTGTTTTGATATTATGTTTTAAGTATTGCTTTTTTTAGATGGCTGAATTCAATAAAACAGAGGGGGGAAAATGTCGAATCGCAAAAAGACAATGCGAATTCGTATGTTGTAGGGACTACGCCCTTGGCTGCTATCTATTCCATCAAAATATACATTGCTAAGGGACGATATATTGCAATTCAATTTGCATCTACAGTTTGTTCAAACTTGAAATCATTTAAACATCTTTCAAAAGCATATCTAGAGGATTGCCTAAAGTAAAACAATAGTACAAAACAAAATGAATTGTCATTTCAAGTGCGGTAATTTTATTTCTTTTTACAGAACTGCTGAATTATTTACTCAACATGCAGAGACTGTGATAACGAGACTACTGTTTTATCCTATTCATTGCTTATTGGTCTCTCGGAAGGGAAACTGAATAAAAAAAATATGAAAACTTAGTAGAAAACAGGCATGGTCCTAACTCAAACTTGATTTTATAAAAGTAAATGGTTTTTCTTTTTCTTTTTACCAAATTACATATTGTATAGGTATGCTAGTATGAATATGAGACTAATACGACATGGTGGATGACAATAACTCTGAATAAATATAGTGCGTCTGATGCGCTTTCCATGATTTTCATCATCAAGATTGCTCAAACCAACAAAATTGAAAACATGAATGATAAACACATAACCTGACTTCAGTAGCAATTTGACAAAAACACTAGACAGAAAAAAGAATAACCAATTCCACCGAAGTCCAACTTTGTCTAAGGGAGTCCTTTGCCTGTGGACGTTAGAGCTTACATCCAAAACAATTTCATATTTCATCAATGGTGAATTTATTAAAAGCATGTGATAAATCATGTGAGTATTGACTACTGAGAATCAGGTGTTGGTATCCTCGTGGACTTAGCAATCCACCATCACTGCAGCGTTATCGATCCATTGTTAGTTAATAAAATAACGCCTAATATATTTGATGCATAATGAGCATGTATAGATAGATATCAACTTTTTGCATAATGCGACGAAATTCAAATTGTAGAGCTCTTCAACAGTTTTGTGCGAAATGCAAAAAACGGTTGATTATTTCTGGCATTTTGATTTAAAAGAGGGACGGAAGATACCAGAAGGAGAGTCAAACTTTGTAATTTATAAAATTGTAATCATACTGCAGAAGTCATATAAGTCTACGTTAACTCGTATACTTGTTTTTCATTCCCTTTTCCTTGTGATGAACATGAAATTGGTAGTTAAAGCAGCGATATCGGAATGAATGAATTTTCAAACTGTTCAAAGGGAAATAACTTTAGAATTTCTTTTAAAAAAAGAATGCAATAAACCACTTATTGAGAATACAACACAAACTCGAACTTGTGTTTTATTGATTTCCTTGGGTGTTGTTTTGTATAAATAATAAACTATAAAACAATTGAAATAGACCAGCAAGAAAATGAACTCTCTGTCAGCAGGATAGTGCTTCTCTTTGTACTTTAAATACAATAAAGGAGGAATTGGTGAGCTCATAAAATATATGAAAGACATATTTGTATCTGAAGTTTTAAGGTCGAAAATAAACGAACTACCAAACACAAGCATATATAAATATAAATATATATAGTATTTGGATTAGATATAAGATATTTTGGGCAAACGTGTAGCGAAAAATATTTGAAGATAATTATAGATAAAAAATGTGAAGGTGCAACTGATAGATATAATTAATATACTTAAATGAATATAACGCACTACACAGATCAAATCATTTGTTGTCGTTGCAAACTAAATGATGGAGTGTGGCCCAGCATTTCAGCTGTCAACAACATGCTTACAATTTTGCCGCATAGCTAAAATTGAGAAAGGAAATGGGGAATGTGTCAAAGCGACAACAACCCGACCATAGAGCAGACAACAGCCGAAGGCCACCAATGGGTCTTCAATGTAGCGAGAGTTCCCGCACCCGTAGGTGTCCTTCAGCTGGCCCCTAAAAATATGTATACTAGTACAGTGATAATGGACGTCATACTAAACTCCGAATTATACACAAGAAACTAAAATTAAAAATCATACAAGACTAACAAAGGCCAGAGGCTCCTAACTTGGGACAGGCGCAAAATTGCGGCGGGGTTAAACATGTTTATGAGGTCTCAACCCTCCCCCTATACCTCTAGCCAATGTAGAAAAGTAAACGCATAGCAATACGCACATTAGAATTCAGTTCAAGAGAAGTCCGAGTCTTTTTTTTCAAACTAACTAAAATTATCCGTTTATGAATATACAGAGAGACGTTTGGTAAATTTCAATGATGAAACAGTAACCATCGGTAAACATAATACATTGCGGTTTAAGAAGTCTTTATCATTAAACAAGATAAGCAAGTTTGTTTTGTCTTCAGTTTTCATTAATAGTACACTACACAATCTATATCGCGGTAATTGAAGCTAATGATAATGCTGCTCTATTCTCAATTACTCAAATTGAAACCAAAACAATTGAAGGAGAGCTTCTTCACTCAAACTGTCTTTTTCGAAACTTCCCGATAGAAGTTCGAACGTAAACAATAATTAAGATTTTAAGAAATATTGTTCTCAATCATTATATTTGCAATAGTCAAAATACCGTTACGTTAGCTTTAAAACATGTTTAGCATTTTCCTTCAACGTTTACTGTTACCGTGTCTCTGAACATAAACATCACAGGTTATTGCGAAATTATCCAGCAGAGAGACACCACATATAAAGTTTGTAAACAGCTTCAAAAGTATGATTATATTAGTTGTGTTTCAAACAAATATATAAATATTGAATAAACCGGGAATACGCGAAAATTATAAGAAAGGAATCATTGACTAAACTACATCTGTAACAAAACGGCACAAGTCCTGGAACGTCTGTGGGACCATTCACTTAAATCAGAGACATGTAGTACAATTATTGTATTATTTCATGTCTCTGCTTAAATGGACGAGGCCCATCTTTACTATATATACAGTTACCGGAACTCTGCGTGCAGTCATATATATTTTTTAAATAAAATATCAAAACCGTTGAAGTACTTGTAGACAAAATTAATATCAATGTGTACATATATTATGCAAAAAAATTAAAGATGGATTAATCAACCGAATAGAAAATCATTGGCAGATGAAATAGAGAAATGAAAAAAAACTAAAAATGCTGAAAGCGAATAATTTTAAAACCGGGTGATTAATATAAAGAAATTGACTTGTGTTTTAAATAAAGAATAATTGCAAAAATTAATAACTGAGAAATAATTTTCTATTTTGTATTATTTATTCTACTTCATTGTTGTTTTCCGCAATCAATGCATAAAATTTATTTGATAAAAACGCTGATTAAATTCCGGAAACAATTGCGGTCTCCGGTATTGATTTTCATAATAGAAAATAGTAGCCAATCGCAATCATCGTTACATCGGGTTTGAAGCATAGGGCGCCATATTTGATATTTACAATTTGAAATTTACAGAAAAATGGAAAGATTTATGATTTAAAAATGTAAATTGTACAAGAAAAACTTTAAATGGTGTTAAACAACTTACATTATATAAAGAAAATGGCAATAAGACACATTCAAAACCATAAAAATGAAAAAAACCCAGCTAAAATGATTTCGTTACAAATGACTGAATTATATAAGTTATGTCAAAGACAAAATGAACAAATTAAATGTGCACACTTGCAACAGTCTGGGATTAGAAATAAACACCTACGTTTGCAGACTTTGACTGTCAAAATCTCGGAGAAAAAAACCAGAATGCGCTCACTTGAACTGTTGAAACCATCAGAACTCTGACATAAACAATGATAAACATAAAACAGATATAAACATGATATTGATAACAAAACAGCTTTTAAGTTTTAGAAATTAATGATAAAGTTATAAAAAATAAAATATCAAAACGGAATTGAGTTTGTTCGCTCCCAATATCCATTGGCATGCCACACAATTTCCTTATGGGTCTATTCACACCCGATAGATTTATACTGGCCACCTACTCAGGTTTCAGTTTTATAAGGGTGGTAAAGGGGGGGGTTCTGAACACTGAAAAATCGCAAAAACATTGCACCAAGATTAAAAATCGGGGAAACGATGCACGAGAAATAAAATTGTAAATATTAATGAAAAAAAGTACTAGAAGTTTTTATTCAGCCTCTTGACTTCTTCTTCTTCTTTCGTTAATCAGCAACGGAAAATATACCATCACGCTGATGCTGTGTCATCAAGTGCAGGTGCTGTACAAGTTGTGATCAACCAAATCGGAAAAAAAATAAATAACTATATACAAGTTTAAAATTGTGGTTGGTGCAGGATAAAAACAAGGATGATCTTTACAGCATCACTGTGTCTCTGGTCTCAGGATGGAAGTGTGACCAGAGGTTTTCCTTAAAAGTGTCTGAGTCAATGTCAGTTGCGATGTTTCCTGGTAGAAGATATCAGTCTCGGATTGTTCTCGGGTAGAAGCTGAATTCGTACTCGGAGGTGTTGCATTGTGGCTGCATGATGCTGACTGTGTGGCTTTGACATTTTTTCCTATTGTTGACGAGGTAGTATGTCGGAATTTCTGTGGCTACTTGGTGGTACAGTATTTTATGAAATAGTATCAAGCGATTTGCTGTTCTTCTCGTTTCAAGAGTCGGCCAATTCAAAGATCGTATAATTGCGGTCATAGAGCGGAGCCGGGTTGGTAGTTGTAGTTCTTGGTTACAAATCTTGCCGCCCTGTGTTGTACCATTTCTATCCATTTGATGTCCTTCTTCCAATGTGGGTCCCATACTGAGCTATTGTATTCCAGATGTGGTCTTACCAAAGCAATGTAAGCATGTTGTTTAATTTCTTGAGGGCATCTATATAAATTTCTTCTGACAAAGTTTAGTTGTGAAGCTTTGTTAATTTTTAGAGGTAATGTGATGGTTCCAATTGAGCTTGCTGTCCAGCTCCACCCCTAGGTATGGGTTATGTTCTTTTAGTTCCAGCTTAGTGGAATGTAAGAAGTATGGTCTTATAATTCTATTACAGATGGTATGTGTTGTCTAGAACGTAGCATTTCTTTGGATTAAATGACATTTTCCAATCAATAGACCACTTTTCTAATTCAGTTAGGTCTTTCTGTAATATTTCTGTATCATTATTGGTTTTGATGTCTCTATATAATAAGCAATCATCTGTAAATAGTCTTATGCTGGTACCAGTTGTTAAATTATCCCCAATGTCATTGATGTATAGGAGAAATAGAAGCGGACCTATACGGTGCCTTGTGGAACTCCGGATCGTACGGTTGCAGGTTGTGATTTACAGCCATCCAGGAGTACTGTCTGTTTTCTATTTTGAAGCCAGTTATCTATCCAATTTACTGTGTACTTGTCAATACCCTTGTTCCTTAGTTTGTGTACAAGATGGCGATGTGGCACGGTATCGAAGGCCTTACTGAAGTCCAGTATCAGTATATCTGCTTGGCTTTTATTATCTCTTATTCTAGCTAGATCTTCTGTGGTGTTTATAAGCTGTTGTTCGCACGAGTGGTTTTTCCTGAATCCATACTGGTATGGTGACAGGAGTTTGTTGTTATCCAGGTAGTTCACAATGCTACTAAAGATGATGTGCTCCATAATTTTGCACGGGACAGATGTAAGAGAGACAGGACGGTAGTTTGCTGGATCTGTTTTATCGGCCTTTTTAAAAATCGGGATAACATTACCGATGAGCCAGTCTGTTGGTACTGTTCCTAGTTTGATGGATTTGTTAAATATTATCTCCAAATATGGTGCTATTTGTTCTGCTGTCTCTTTCAGGACTCTGCAAGGTATTAGATCGGGTCCTGTTGCTTTATAAAAAGAATAGGTTTGTTTGCCCAAACCCTACCTACCCAGAAAAAAGCTGCCTACTCAAATTCTTTTATTGTCCTGATTTGAAGAAGTTTTTTTTTAATCAGATAGGCATGAAAACTAATTAACATCCGATACTTCAATTTCTTTAAAAAAAAAAAAAAAAAAAATACCTACCTACCTACCCACTGTCTTAACCTTGGGTAGTGTTTGGGCAAACCAAAATATTTTTAATTGTGGCCTTACGATTAACATTTTTTAGTTGTTTGATAATTCCAGGTAATGACATATTTATTGGTTTCATGTGTACAATAGGTCTTGGTAATTTTGGTAGCCTAAATTCAACATCTGTATAGAATCATATGTCTAAGTACTGGTTAAAATCAATATCAGAAAATGCTGATTCGTACTGCTGATTAATCATTAAGGATGATGTTTGCTTTTTCCTCTGCATGTATGATGTCCTTACCATTCTTATTAAATGTATTAAGCATGCTGATGTTACTGCTATCCTTCCTCATACCTTTTATGTACGACCAAAATTTCTTGGTTGTAGCATATATTTGTTCTCTGCAACTGTCTGTATGTGCTTTTGTTGGTTCTTCTGGTGTCAGAATGTCTTTGACATATTGGTCGTGGTTGTTTTGAAGTTGCTCTTTTACTCTTTTTCTATAAAGTTTAAAATCTTTCCAGTGTTTCTTTTCGTTCGATTTTTTGGCTTTGTTGTAAAGTCTCTGTTTCTTATCATTTGTTTAGTTTCTGTTGTTATCCAGGGAAGATTCCATCTCGTGGTACAATGTAGTATGCTTTGATGGTATGTTATTTTCAATTGATTCTGTAACTAGGTGTTTGAAGTCCGCTAGTTGCATTTGATTGAAAAAAAATATACAATTCATAGTAATTACATATACAGTATCCAGGCTGACTTTGAATTACTCTGCTTTGAATCAAATTGGGTACAAGCATAAGCAATAAAGAGTACTGACACGAAACACGGAAAACAAATAGGGAGAAACATGAAGATCACACATCGAACCAAACACGAAAAAACTAGAAATACAACGTCCAAACTAGAAAACGTGAAATGAAAAGGCAGAAAACCTACAACAAATATAACCCTTTACCACACTCTTTTATTGAATAACAGAAGCGTTGTGTTAAAATAAAATACTGCTGATATCTTCAGACAGACGATTTTACTTCATTTGTAAAATCTTAAATCTGTGTAATCATGCATGGTAATCTCATTAAGATAGCGAATTACTGAAAAGTCTTTTTAAATTGGTTTAAAGTTTGAAGGAAGGCCTCCCAGAAAAAAAATAAAAAAGCTTTGCAAGACTTAATAATTATTTGGACTAGGTCAATGTTAAATACATGTGTAGGGACATGTCATCCTCGATTTAGAAAAACTAGGACAAGGCAATATCAAATCTTGCTTTAGACAATGTTATAATATTATATAAATATTTCTTTTATAAGGAATTAAGATTTATAATTTTCAAAATTAAAGTAACATCAGTTCATCATGTACTCCAAATGGTTGATTTCTAGTGACGTAAAGTTCACATTCAGCATGTGTTCAGACTAGACCTTCCAAATAAAAGTAATGGTCTAAATGACTGGGTTTGGTTGACTGATGTATTATCATTTCTTTTTGCTATAGAAATAAATGCTCTATATATTGTAATTGATAGCTATTGTACATAAAACCAGTTATGAGGGTAGGCATAAACAAATATAAACATGATAAAGGCATATAGAAATATAGTTCCTAGGGAAAATGTATGCTTTTTGAAATTTTTTTTGCCTTGTAATGATGGTTGTAGCTTTATATTTGTTTATTTCATTATTCAGATGGGACGGGAAAGAAAAGTAAAGACCTACAGTAGACATCATGGGAGCAGAGTGGTTACAGTTGACAAAGAATTATGGGAATCATCAGGAGACGAACAGCAGAAGCATTTGTTTAGTTTGAGCTCCTCTAGTATCAACACATCAGACAGTTTTAAAAAAGCAGGGGTTTCTAAAAGGAACAGGTATTGTTGTAAAAGATCTTGATTGATTTTGGAACAGTCACAACAAAATAAAAGATGAATTTGTGTTTGTTTTCTAAGCTTTATACCAACAACTTTTAAACAGTTACAGACTTTGCATACAGATATTTTCAACAGAAAAAGTTTAACAGGTGTATTGATATTTATTTGCATGAGGTGGGTATCTATCGGATGCAACTCATATACATGTTGTCACCTGCAGCAGCAGGGAAATGAAGACAAGTCTTACAAGAATACTGGGTGTCACTCCATTCATGTTATGGGTCTCACAGGTTCAATTCTTGCCATACTGTACTTCATTAAAAGTTTACATCGGTTATTTTTCAGATGAGTTTAAAAGCAGTGCTGATCAATTATTTGAAAAGAAATAGCAAATATGGATTGTATGAAAAATTACAAATTGAGCACTCCAGAGTCACGAAAGTCATAATTGTTATTGAATTTAAAACAATATCTTAGGCATGTTAAAAAATCAGTGCAGATAGATAAATATTTATAACCTAGATCATTGGAAAAGTACTGTTCAGTAGTTCACTAAATAGAAGTTATCTAAAGACATGAAAGAAGGAAAAAAAACCACAATAAAACAATATACATTATCTGTGATAACAGTTAATTTTGATCTTTTTTTTTAAGCTCGAATAAAGAAAATGGATATACCAGACAAAAGAGAAGAATTTTGCCAAGAAAGCGATATGGATCAGAAATGGTATTTATGCCTACATTTATTAGTTGCTTTGACAGCTTTCCCTGTGATTTAAACTGGAAAATTATCTGTTTTTATGACAATTTACTTTGCTAGTCAATGGTCATCATGGTATAACAGCTTGTATGTCTGCATGCTGATGCAGTCTTTGGCTGAATGCTATGAGTTTGGTGTTTTACGATATGAAAATTCATCAGCAAGTTCAAAGCATAAAACATAGATGACATATGTTTTTTATATGATATAGATATGCAAAAAGACAAAATGTCTCTAGCTTTTTATGTCCTCGCTGCAGTGGAGGTGGCAATAAGTTTGACCCTTGTCAGTCTTTATGCCTATCTGTACGTCCAAAACTAATTTCTGTGCTACGTTTGCCTTACCTTGATGTAAATGTTATCAGACTTTTACGCGATGCTTATTACCACCAAAATCAAGTTTGAGTTCAGGTGGCTTCACATTCACTGTTCTTCATTTATGTCCCTTTTTTAATGGAAATTTGCAACTTCCGCAATTTAGCTTTATTTTCTGCAAGACTGCAACCAAATGAATACGAAATGCTTATAACCACCTAAAACAGATCAAGATTAAATTTCAATGGCAATATTTTTGTTGTTGTTGAGTTATTTCCCATTTTCAATTGAAAAATTGCAGAATTTGTTTTATATTTAAACCTGCACTGTCCCATGGACACAGTAACCGACACACATCCTCCATTTTTATGCCCCACCTACGATAGTAGAGGGGCATTATGTTTTCTGGTCTGTGGGTCCGTTCGACCGTCTGTTCATTCGTCCGTTTGTCCTCCCTTTCGTTCGTCCGGCTCCAGGTTAAAGTTTTTAGTCCAGGTAGTTTTTGATGAAGTTGAAGTCTAATCAACTTGTAACTTAGTACACATGTTCCCTATGATATGATCTTTCTAATTTTAATGCCAAACTAGAAATTTACCCCAATTTCACGGTCCACTGAACAGACATGGGGTCAATTACATTTGAAAGTAATTAATTACATTCAATTACAATTACAAAATCTTCAATTAAATTACACATTACATTTGACTTTTTTTACCAATGTTATTAATTACATTCCAATTACTTGGCAAATGTAATTAATTACTTCAATTACATTTGAAAGGAAAATTAAGATAAAACATTGAAAACATGCATTTATTCTATGATATGTACATAAGTATTATACATTGCTCTATAGTTATAACAATTAGACAGTGTTCAACTAGTATATACATTTTTGTATTGTGTCATATAACTTATTTAAGCATTTTCCCATTACATTTGACCATCATCAGCTTTTCAAATGTTCCATCAGCCAGTCTGCACCTTTCCGGCCTAAATGTTTTTCCAGCAGTGCTAAATAAGCGTTCAACTGGTGCAGATGTGGCTGGAATAGCTAAATATTGCACTGCTAACTTAGCTAGACTTTTTCCATCAAGTTTTTAAATTCTTCACTTTCGACAATAGAGAGTGGTAAAAGATCCCCAGCTATGAACATTATAAGAGCATTTGTCATTTCTAACTGTTTTGGATCAGACGGTGAATATTTTACACTTTTTTTTATGCATTGTGTCAATGTTGGTTGAATTTCTTTATTCTCAGAATGCAGAATGTACAAATCTCTGTGTTTTCTCTGAAAATTACAAAAGGCCTTATTTAATATCTTGAAAATATTAAATTGTTTTAATTTACCTATTGAAATTTTACATTTATTTAAATTTATTTGATTGTAAATGATACAAAAAAAGAGCACTATTTTTTATTTTTTGAAATGATTTTCATTTTTATCCCAGCTTATTCAAATTATTTATCTTAAATAAGTGATTTAGAAGTCTGACTTCTTAAAACAAAAATAAACTTTAGTTTTAATCACAACTAATTAATTTAATAAACAAAATATTTTCCAAATTTAAATGTAAGCTATTAGAGGATATAAGATAAATGAAATCTGGTTAGAAATGAAAAAGAAGCATTATGAATTTATTAATTTTTAAAATTCTTATATAGTATTACCTTCATATGTGTAACAAAGTTGGATGTAACTTTATAACTTCCACTAATGAGGGTGCCACAATGCATACATTTTCCTTTGAAAGTATTTCCATTTTGGAAGTCATCAGGAACAGTAAAATGTTATAAAAACAGTCATTATATAGTTTGTAATAAAACAAATAGCCAGAGGTTATATTTATTGGTTATTTAAGTCCTTGAATAAAGTTAATTATGTTAAATCAATGTCTTAAAATATCTATCTAAATCTACTAATTAAGGTCAAGACAGTGACTTCCTAGTGGTTTCTTTTAAAATTATGGCATGTGTCTACTTTTTTTTTATCATTCAATACAAAATGAAGAATCTACCATGGTTGTGTTAATACAGAAAGTATACTGTGAGGGCTTTTCTTTGTCAGCTTACAACATTTGTTAAGATTATTGCTTTTAATAATTTTTTGAGAAAACACAAGATTTAATCTTTTGATCCAAAATTTCAAATGTAATTGACTTGTAATTGAAAAGTAATTGTCAATTACAGGCAATTTTGGCTATGTAATTAATTACATTCAATTACATGTAATTGAAAAAATGCTCAATTACACATTACATTCAATTACATGATAAATTGTAATTAATTACAGTCAATTACAATTATATATTTCAATTACCCCATGTCTGCCACTGAACATAGAAAATGATAGTGCGAGTGGGGCATCCGTGTACTTTGGACACATTCTTGTTTTTACAATGTCCATGCTTTTAGTGTTTATTTTTGCAGCTTTCCTAAATTGCTCGCAAATAGCAACATTCTTTAAGTTTTATGTTTATTATGTCATGTTCTTGAATTTTTCATTTTGTTTACATACATTTATGACCAAATATATTCGCTAAAACAATTGTAAAAAAATATGATGTATTAATGTGCCTATTGCAAAAACTTTCATTGCAGGATAGTACTGGGAGTACAGGAAATGAAAGTCTATTCAAGACACACAGACCAAAAAGAGCCCTCAGAGATCGTAGTAACCTGAATTATAATGATAATCAGAAAAGTAATGCTGTTACAGGAAAAAGAAAAAGACAACCTAAATCGCCTGCTGTTACCAAAACAGTTGTTCAAAAACCAGATTTTTCATGTAATTTTAGTGAATTTGATGATTATAGTTTATGTATTTCTGGATCCCCACCAAGAGGAACTAATAAGGATAAATCAGTACCAAATCATAGCTCAATTAATCAAACAAATAATAAGAGCTCAAACATTATTGAAACAAGTACACCATTAGCTAAACGGACTAGGTCTTATGTCTCATTTTCAAAAGAGGATACAGGTTCTTGTACTGATATTTCATATATAGATGCTATTGAGGACAGTCCATCCTCTTGCTCAGAATTAGAAATATCTAGTATGATAGATAGTCCTGTTTTAGTGCAATCAGCTAAAAATTCAAAATCTGAGAAACTGAAATCAGATAGAGATGATAAAATCAGTCCTGTGGTTGATTGTCAAATTCAGTTAAAAAAATTACGGACTAGTCTTTTGTTAATGCATATATCAGGGCGCAGGGGAAGAAAATCAATTTCAATCAGTAATAATTTTGATCACTCTGCAAGTCTTTTCAGTGATATATCTGACATTAAGCAAGATAAGAGTGTAAAAGATGATATTGATAGTATCGATGAAGAGGCTTCTGAATATTTACCTGAGGAGGAAGATGAAAGTGACACGAGTAATGAAGAAAGTGAAAATTTAAGTGATATTGATGAAGATGAAGAAGATGATGATGATGACGAAGAAGAAGAAGATGATGGAAAAGAAGAAAGCTCTTCTTCTGATAACACCAGGGAGAACAAGGAAAATGAATCAAACGATAATACTAATGAAAGTAACAAAAGCAGAAATTCAACAAGATATATGCTAAATGAGGACTGTTGTCTCTCCGAATATGATACTGCTCACTCCACTGCATCAGATCGCTCTTATCATACAGCTCAAGATACCTCTGGACGACAGAGTTTGGATGGTGTGTCATCATTGTCTTATCACAAGTTAAAAACACCTACTGCTACACCCATTCTTCAAAACAAAAGTATTGGTAATTTGAAATCCCTGAATGAATCACTGATAGTAAGTTTATCTATATAATATGTTGAATCTGACAGGATCATCTAAACTATTAAATAATTTGCTTGTACTTAAAAAAGACTAGGGAACCTATTTCTTTAATTTCAGAATTTACGGTATTGTGTCACCTGACAGCATTTATATTTTTCATAACATGATATAAAGAAAATTGTACACTGAAAATTTCTTTTACAGAAGATAAAACATATAAATGCTTGGAGTAGAAAGAAATATCAAATTATAGATGAAATTAGTACTAGGGGTTTTACATGTATCACTGTTCTTAATTTCAAAGTTACAATGAGACCTCCTGACAAAGAGAAAAATATCACATGTAACTCAAAGTCAGTTTGATAGGCAATTCTTTAATAGATGTCAATCCATTACACTGTGTATTTGAGAAAAACAGCTACCAAGAAAAATGAAAAAATTATAAACGACATGTACATGGAACAAAAAACTGCAATTAATTTCCAGGCTATATTTCTCAACAAACTAAAGGAACATTACAACCCTTTTATAAACAATAATGGGGCACAATTAGATATATATATAAAAGATGACTTGTTTGGAAATAATGTATACTATTTGATATAAGTTATAGCCACATACTAATGTACCCATATGATTTATTTCAAAGGTAATGCTGACACCAGTAAAAAAGAAAGACCAGCCTAAAGTTGTGATGTCTCCAATGTCTAAAGTGTTTCAGATTTGTCAACAAGATGACCCAATGTCTTTCCAGTCATGTATTCCACCGAGGTCATTACCTTTTTGTCGAGCCTTCTACTTTAGTCAAAAAAGCCAGACTAAGCGATCCTACATTCCGTCGTCGTCGTCCACAAATATTCACTCTGTGGTTAAAGTTTTTGAAATTTTAATATAACTTTCTTAAACTATACTGAATTTCTACCAAACTTGGACAGAAGCTTGTTTATGATCATAAGAAAGTATCCAGAAGTAAATTTTGTGAAAATAAAATTCCATTTTTTCCGTATTTTACTTATAAATGGACTTTTTCTGCGAGGAAACATTACATTCACTCTGTGGTTAAAGTTTTTAAAATTTTAATAACTTTCATAAACTATCCTTGATTTGTACCAAACTTAGACAGAATCTTGTTTATGATCATAAGATAGATGGAACCCTTACGATTTTTTTTTTTTAGATTCATGACGTTTTATTATTTTATTGCAAGCAAGCAATTTATTTCTTTTTTCTGCTAATTTGAATCAAACACACATGTATGATGTGCAGAATTTTCTATTTTTGCTTTATTATGTTTATTTCATTTGCAACATTAAGAATAAGATTGAAATACATTACAAAATTTTAAACATTCAATAAGCTTAACGTAAAATATAACCTTAAGTGATCTTTCTGTGCAATCTTGTCCTTGTGACGTTGATTTATGTATAGCTTCATATAAAGCATATTTGTATATAATTTTGAATTTTTCCAGCATGATGAAAATTTGTAAGAAAGTTGGAGAGGGTGTTTATGGTGAAGTGTTCAGAACTCAAAACAGTGGACAATCTGTTGCTTTGAAGGTAAATACTTAAGATATCTTGGTAAGATTTTAATCTTTGTATCATATGTCACTGATAATGGACATTTCTAAAGATCATTTAGATAAGTCTTAGAGCCTCAAATTTTTATGGGGCTACTTTATAATCAAGAGATCTAGGTAAAATTTAAATATTTTGTCCATTTATCTGAATTTTTGTTGGTAGTCCAGTACTAATGAATGGACTTATATTTTATAACAGGTTGTCGGAATTTGTAATTTTGGGTGAAATTAGACATGAAGGGTACATGGTTTGTGCAGCTTATTCAGTTTTCAAGCTCAAACTTTTATTTATGCTTGTTTGTGAAAAAATTAGGTGTACAATTATTAAGGGTATCACCTTTCACTGATTATTTTTATTTATAATTTTACATTGTCAACATTAAGGAACATTCTGATATCCAGAACTTAAAACTTAAATTACTTGTCAAACCTTCATAGAATTTCCAAAACTTGGACAGATGAATAGATGCTATTCGTAATTAAGAAAAAGCTGTAAAGTAAATAAAATCAAAATGAAAGTGTGCAAAACATGAAAAAAGTCTTTTACCAAACATTTGAATAGGCAAATAACATTGTTATAAAGAGTATTAACCACTTATATTTCATTAATATTCATTTAAAACTACTACTTTCTAGGTTATACCAATCGAGGGAGACTTTGAAGTAAACGACGAACCACAGAAAACATTTGAAGGGATGTTACCAGAAATTGTAATTTCAAAGTACGATGGTTTGTTTGATAAATGAGAAGAGAGTTTAAATATATTATGGGGATAAATAAACAATAAATTGAGGTTCTTTTTGAAGGGAAATAAGAGAAGAGCAATTATTTGATACTTAAAATTACCAAAGAAAGAATTTTGATAATTTTTATTGCCAAAGGATTGTTTATTGCATGTACAATTTTGACAAAAATATATGTAAGCAAATTCTGTGCACTTAATGATATTTCAGTCCATTCAAAGTTGTAAATTAAAAATCTTGAAACAAAGATCTGATAAGAAAATAAATGTCACATCTACCATATTTGATAAGATGTCAGTTATGCATTTTTTTTGCATTTTTTCCTTATTATTTTGAAATTGGAGGATGAAATGCAAAATGCAAAAAGACACATTACTATTGATATTTAATTACACTTTTTTTCAGCCCTAACAGTTCACTATTCTGTTATTCATTTAATGAAAAATTCATAATTGTTTTAAAAAAAAAAGAGAGAGGGGAAATATACCAATCGCAATTCGAAATTTTTAAGATGAAAATAAACTGATAATGCCATGACAAAAATACTTTGCCATCAAAACTTATCAAATAACATAATTAACTATAATATGATATCACATGCACAAGCTGTGTAAAAAGGGTTTGTAAAATAACATTGTAAATGCAAATTTTCAGTAATGTTTGCAAGTTGGTAAGGCACTTATTTACTCATTGGATTCTTTGAGTGTAAAAATAAAGAAAACGCTAGCATGCAAGTTATAATGCAGTACATAAAAGGAGATTATGAATGTTATGATTTAAATTTCAGAGAACTGAGTTTATTAAGAACCAGTAAAGATTCACAGACAGATAACTTTTGTGAGGTCAATAGGTGAGGTTTACTTCAGTGCTTCTACATTAAACCTAGATTATTTTTTTTAATCTACAGCTTCTTCTTTCTTGTTTCATAAACATGATTCAGGTTGGTTGAACTGGATTGATTGGGAGAAAAAGATCGTATAAATTTAAAGGTTGAAGGTCAAGGTCACCAGTTCATGCAGTTGGTTTAAGGATTACATCCTTTGAACCCTGTATCCAATGATTAAAAATTAAGTTTGACATTGGCCCATAAGATGAAGAAGACCCCTAATGATTTTAATGACGATTGATCAAATGTCAAGCTTACAGGAGTAAGTGATGACTATCAACTTGAAATTCAAATGTCAAGCTCACAGCATTTACTGATTTTAAATGAGATTTTTTAGCATCCTTCAGAAACTATTCTGGATTTTTAAATAGTTTTTTTTACTTAATAGTCATTAAATGATCTTAATTCGGTTTGCATAATACTATCAATATATGTGATATATTTACTTTTTCAGTGTTTCATGTGTGAAAGGAAAGTATCCAAGAGAACTATTAAAGCAGTGGGATACATTCCACACAGAAAAAGAATCACAGAATGATAGACCTGGTTTGTGTTTATTTTAAGATTCCTTTCAGTTACAACTTTGTAGAATAGCACCCTGGTAGTAAAAGTTATTTATATTTTTGTGGAGTTTGATTGATATGTTATTTGGATCAATTTACCCACAAACTATTATATATAAATTAGTGATGTCAAATTGAACATTCTAACATGACGTCCTTCAAACGCTTTGAGTACACACCCGTGGTAAAATATGAATATATTGTTTGGGCTGTTCTGATCGTAACCCCACAACATATATGCTTTTTTCAATGGATGAGCTACCTGATGTCATAGAACTATGAAGTCAGAATATAAGCATTTTACGGGATAAAACATGCTTGTGAAACCGATAATCATCACAAACAAAGTCAAGGAAACGTAAACAAACGATGCTAAAATGTATTATAAAAGCTATGTTTGTATACTTATAAGACATATAAGTACAATTATCATTTAGATTCATTCAAACCTATCTTTCAGTTTGCTCCGTTCTTTTACGTCAATTTAAAAGTGCGTTTATTTATGGGAACGGCAAATAATGCCTTCACTTAGAGCGCTTCGATCCAAAACAATTGCTGTATTTGTCCTATGAGAATCCAAATTAATCATGGTGGCTTCAATATATCGTGATTTTACCATGGGTTGTCCCTTTATGTCGATATTTTACCCTTCGCTTTTGCTCAGGGTAAAATATTTGTCATAAAGGGCCAACCTGTGGTAAAATCACAATATGTTGAAGCCCCCATGACTTATTTCTTAAATTATGCCTAACCGGTTACTAGTGTAATCTTTTGACAGATTTACCAGTTAATCATCAGTACATGAAGATCTGTTGATTTTTCAAACCTTACATACAATTCTCTACAAATGCACATTTTTGTGGTACGATAAAACTGAAGTTCATCCTTGGGCATTGTAAGGCTACGCTTTGAGCATTCCTAGTGAAGTTTAACTTCTAATAATTCAATACTACCATATCTAATATTAAATGCAGCGTTGTCTTTGAGCTAATTAATTTGGTAAAATGAGAATGTTTTCAAGGTTAACAATTTTATAGCAATCAAAACAATGGCCCATTGATCTGTCAAATTAACTACCTTGTTGATTATTTTAATGTTTTACCAACAGTGTTAATGATTTTAATACACATTTATATCAAATCTTTTAAAACTAAAAAAAAGGTTGGGTAAACTTGTTAGCAATTTTGGTATTCAATATTCCGTCCATTCAAGGATTAACTGGTTAACTGATTAACCTTTGAAAACAGTAATATAAATATAAAATTGATTGATTGATTGACTGATGTTTACGCACCTTTCAGCACTATTGTGCTATTTTGTGACAGTTAGTTTTATTGGTGAAGGAAGCCAAAGTGCCTTGAGAATCACAGACCTTTGATAGGAAAACTGTTTGAATCCTATCATTATAAAAGATTCTTAATTTTTAAAATCATATATAAATTACTATTTTATTATCCATTATTGTGTGTGTGTACAGAGCCAAATTTTACTGAACAATTAATTAGGTTATTAAGGAGAACTTTTCATGCTAGGGTAACCATTTAAAGTTTTGTGGTTTTATAAGCCTACTTCTCAGATTACTTTAAAGTCCACAATGTGTTAATGAATTATGATAGTAGTGGTGCTATATCTATACATCAGAATTACTCTACCTGGTACAGTCTACAATACTGTGAATTCACTTATTTTTCTTGGGTATCAATTTTTCGTGAATTGAGAAAAAGTTGCATTTTCACAGACATTTGATTTCATGGTTATTACAAAGTCTGCTCAAAATCTTGTAGAGAAATTTTGGATTTGTTGTACATTTAAAATATCTGGTTCACCTGTACCCACAAAATCCACAGAAATTGTTATTGAACAAATAATAATGAAAAAACTGAATTCTTATTGCTGATATTATATTTTTTTATTTATATAAAATGATTATTATATTTTTTTATTTATATAAAATGATTATTATATTTTTTTATTTATATAAAATGATTTTTTTATAGACATGTTCACAGACCAACAGCTGTTTATTGTGTTTGAGTTTGCTGATGGTGGAAAAGATGTTGAATCTGCTACGGTGAGGATAGTTTCAGATATGATTCTAAGCAAGATGAGTTCATAGTAAACATTTGATATCCCCTTTTAGTTAGTGTCCTCATGTTAATTAAGATCAAATTAAAAAATGTAACACTAGGATACCAAATGGTAGGATTTCATGTATCTGTCTTGTACTAGCAAGTTAGCACAAGCATATGAGCACAGTGGGGGAGTGTCTGTTTATTTATCTATATTAGAGTACAGGCATCATTCTGAGCTTCTCTTATGTCGCCAAATTTTATGTGTGCAGAAAAACATCAATTTTTAGAAATTAAAACAAAAAGTGTATAACTTGTAGGATATACTTGTATTTATTTAAGCATGATGCCATTTTTTCCTGCTATAAAGTTTTTGTTTCAATAAATATAAATATAAGAATAAAGAATGATATTTTTATGAATATGACTGATTTTGAGGAACAGAAATGATACTTCAATTGTACAACATTATTTGAAAATTGTGTGCTACTTGCATCATCTTTTATACAGCTTTTTCTGATATAGAATATTTTGTCATTAAGTGAATCTACCAGTTTATTTACCAGTTTTTCAGTTTCAGTAATTATATATATAAATAAACAGATAGACAGAAGATTTGTTTTAGATTTCAAGATTTAGTATTTTTTGAATACATAAAAGCTATCAAAGTATTAAAAAAGTTATCATGTTTTCTTTTTGCTTTTCAGTTCCACAATATATTTGAAGCAAAAAGTGTTTTAGTTCAAGTTGCCTTTTCTTTGGCTGTGGCAGAAGAAGCATTACAGTTTGAACACAGAGATTTACATTGGGGAAATGTACTAGTACAAAAAACAAAGAAAACTCATTTAAAATATAAACTGATGGGTCAGCTTTATAAACTAGAATGTCACAATATTCATGTCAGCATCATAGATTTTACATTATCAAGATTACATACAGGTAAAAAAGCTATTTTATGTATGTGGTGTCTAGGGAGAAATAAATAGTGTAAGCATTTAGGTACAAATTTCTATTTCAGATTTCAATTAAAAGGAAAATAATCAAGTATGTGTCCTTCAACAATGAGAAAAACCAATGCTGTATAGTCAGCTATGAAATACTCATTTATACAATACAATTTATGAAAAACAAATGTGGCAGACATGAACCAACTACAACCACTGAATTACAGGCTACTGACTTGGGACAGACAATTAAAGAATGTGGTGGAATTAAACATGTTTGGGAGAGTTCAACCCTCCCCCTTCCCTGGACAGTGGTGTTACTCCACAACATAGAAACAAATTGTAAAAATCTGTTGTAATTAAAACTAATAAACAAATCATATTCTCCCAGACTAAAGTATCAATCAATACACATCCAATAGATTAAGTGTACTGATGTCATAGAGGTTCTATTATATAATGTGTATGCCATATGATAGTTTCTTAATTTAGGCTTAAAATAAAATATTGTTTGTTTGCCCTTTACCGACCGATCCTATAAATTTGTTCCGCTTGAAAATCTTTTATTTGTATTTACCAGCAAGTTTTTATTTTATTTTATTTTTTTTCGTTCCTACCAAAAATTTTATATTTGTCATTCCCGCTCAAAACTTTTTTACCGGAATCCTCGAGTCTTATCCATTTGGTATCACTTGAGCGATTGACGCGAACACTTGCATTTAGAGTTTCAAAGCATTTGTTTGAAATCGATGTTGAAAGTTTTGAAATCATGATATGACGAACATATGATAAGAGATTTTCTTTTTAATTTTGAGGTTATATATTGGGACAAAGATAAAGTTACACATCAGTACACATATCTTTATACTTGAAGAGCAGGGTTCATTAAAAAAAGTTCGTCCAATATAAAATTATCAACGTGTGTACAAAATATTTTGTAAACTGACGTTGTATCCTATGTATCCTGGTGATCCGTAGATCAGGATGATTATGTTAACGATGCCTTTGACCAGCATTGATATATTATGTATATCTGACATGAACCAAATGTCTGTAAAGTGGAGAATATTTGGGAGTAAAATCGCCAAGTTTTTCCATACAGATCATTTATAAATGTGATGTAAAATACGAGACAATTGAGTTTCAAGTCTTGTAGCATTATTTGAAACACAGGCACACGAAAATTTAAGCACTCTTGGGACATTTTCTACTAGTAATGAATTTCTGCCTGGACATATTTTACCAGGACAAAGTTATCTCTTACAAAAAACCTTTAGGTCGAGGTAAGCGTACAATGTACGTAGTACAGAATATTAGTGTAAGTTAAAACTCTTAAAAGTTCCAGGCATATAAATGTTGATAATATGCCACACAGCCCTATATTTTGATATTTGAAAACAAAATAGTAGTACATAGGAATAAACTTCACATTCTACATGATAATTTTTTTTTAAAACTTCCTGGGACTATTTTACTAATAGTCCCAGAAACTTATTAGCGAAATCATACTTAAACAAAAGCAATACAGACAAAAATGACATCATGCAGATTTTGTATCTATAAAATAAAGTATTATACCTACCTGCCTACCCATGACATAAAATATACCGAGCTTATAAATTTTTGGGAAAGAAAAAGAAAATATTTTACCTACCTACCTACCCTGTATAAAAAAATATGGTCGGAAAAGGGCAAACAAACAATATTTTTATTTAGGCCTTACTGGTTTTTATATGTAGTAATTTTAAAAAATATACTTTTATTTTTAGAGGGAGTAACAACATACAATGATTTGTCAACAGATGATACATTGTTTGAAGGGACAGGAGATTATCAGTTTGAGATTTACAGAAAAATGAAGGAAGAAAATGGGTATGTTGATTAGTTATCATGTCCCATATATTATCATGATTATAGAAAGTATGTTGGCTGTGGGGGGATTTTCTTTTGAAATAACTGAACATTTTTGATGGGAAACCAATTTTTTGGGATTGTTTGATTATAGAAAAACCATGATTTAAAATGAGCCGACGGGCAAAACCTTAAAATTAAATATCAACAAATATCAATTTTTCCTCAATCAACGAAAGAGAAAAGATCCAGAGTATTGAGTTTTAGGCCCAATTAGTTCCAATGACCTCAAATCAAGAGTATTTTAATATCTAAAAATGATTAGAAAAGTATACAGAACATGGGTTGTTGCAAACTAAAAATAATACTATATGCTTGAAAATATTTAATAGAACAAATTAATTCTCCATTGGTATGTTACAGTGTCTCAACTAGTTTATCATTGTACAAATATTAACACTATGCATTGGACTACTTATTGTTACAAAAGTTTAAAATATGTTTTTTAGAGTGATATTACAAATTTGAAAAAAACTTGAATATTATAATTAAGAATGAACATGATGAAGTGTATTTTGTTTTGCAACTGTACTAAATATTGTATATTTATTTTTAGGAATAACTGGGAAAAGTTTAATCCTAAATCCAACATCTGGTGGTTACATTACTTGACAGATAAATTAGTGAAATGTAAAAGATATTCACGGAACACCAAAGAAGATCAAAATATGTTTAGGCAATTGAGACTTTTTATGAAAGAGATTCCTAGTTATAGTAGTGCTTGTGAACTTGTAACATGTTCTGAATTTTTATATTCATAGCATAGGCAGATTGCTGAAATGTAAAAAGTTGGTGCTTGTAAAATGTTAAATCATATTTTTATGTCTCACCATAAAGTCAAAGCCTGTATTATACTGGCAACATTTTATTTGTCAAAAGTAACACGATCTTTAGTTAATATTTATGACTACCCTGCTCAAATACTACAGAATGTCTTGAAAAATGTTTGCAATATTATTTTACTGTCTATTTCTCTACTGTTTATTACAATACACAACAGATCCTAAATTTTTACATTTGTATTTTTGTAAAACTACTTTATTATCATTATTAATAATATTGAAAATGTTTGTTTATTGTCGCCATAAAAGGTATCATGCTAAATGCCTGAATATCTGCGATTAAGATCAGTCAGTTTAAGGTCAAGTTACAGTCAATGGGCAATGTTTCAAATATTTCTAGATGAAAAATACCACAAAATGTTCAGATAAGCGTAACGACATTGTGTTGTAAGTCATAAAAGAGTATTTTGATGTTTTTCACAACCAACTAGCTATAAACAGGTAGTTATTACACCAAAAACACAATCAGTGACCATATGATTATTTTCTATCATTAAAATGGAAATTTCATGTATCAACAACATTGATCGGTCATTTCTCTTCTATATTGTCAAATTCATGTATTTCTTTGACTTGTACATGTAACATCCATGTGTAATTTTTTTTTAACACACTTGCTTCAACAACAAAAAACTCAGAAATTTAGGATATTTGGTTAAATTTTTTTTTTAGTTTCTTTTCAATGTATGATATATATTTTATTGTCAAATTCCTGTTTGCCAAATACTTGTATGTTATTTTAACTTGTATCATACAAGTAAAATAATCTGGTCAAGTTTTTCTTATTAACTTCTAGTTATAGCTTACTTTACTTATATTATTTATGAAGCTTTATATGAATAAGTTTGAAGAAGAATTTCCTTCATAATAAAAACAAGATACGTTGTTTATATTTAAAGGGAACAGCAATGCCACCTTTTAAAAACATTTTTGTTTGTTTGTTATTGCCTACCCGTACCTTGCAGTGGTGTGGTAGGTAAGTAGGTATTTTCTTTTGGCCAGCAAAATGAATTACCTGTATAGACAAAAAGACAACTTTAGAGCATTAAAGAAACTTTGTATCTTGTTATTTTAGTATTGTGTATAACTGAAATTTTATCATGTTGATTTTAGATATGATATGTTTTTCTAAGTAACGGATGAAAGTATATATGATTGAAAGTGTGAATGATTGTTTTTTTGGAGTAAGTGAATGAATGAATTGATTGCTTGTTTGATTTAAGGAATGGATGGTACATGTAGTATGAATGCATCTTTTAAATTGTACTATGGTTCACTGATTACATTATGTTCCAAATTGTACTAGGGAAATATTCTTTTACTACATAAATTTCAATATGAAAAAAACCTCTTCTTTATAGGAGTAATAACTCTTATAATTTCAGTGGTTTTTTTTTTTAAAGATGAAGCTCACTTTTTATAAATTTTTTGAATTAAAAACCATTTTCATGTTTAGATGTCCATGCAATTGCCACTATTTAACATTTAACATAAAATATCCTCCTGACCTCAAATTTTGAAAAACGACAACAGAAACCATGGATATTAGATGCTAGTTGAATATTGATGCACAACGCAAATCCTGTTTGTTTTGTTACTGTAATTTTAAGCCCGATCTGTGTGTAATTAAGTAGTTAATACATTTGTAAGTGTTGTTCCTCGAACAAAATACATATGGGAGGCACTTTTTAAGAAAAACCAACCCACCCATAATATTAAAAATTTCCACATTACTTACAAATCATTTCAAAATTTGAAGTATAATTACTATTAATGAGTTTGAAATTGACTCTATTCATTATTTTGTAACACGATCAAAATGCACACAGATCAACAAATCAACAGTGATCCTAGCTAAAAACAATATTTTCTCCTTGATAAATAACAAAACTAAAAGCCACATAAGCAAAGTAATGGTGATACTTGCTTAAAACACTTTCTTAATCTGCTCATCAAATGAAGTTAAGAAGAGAATATAGTGTTTTATGGGTCATTTTTTTTACCATTCAAGTTAAGTTCTGAGATAAATGTCAAGATTTAAAAATACAAGTCACCATTATATGACCTTTAAATGGCAAAAATAGTAAAATTTATACCTTTCAAAAAAATTTCAACTTTTTTGATAAATGAACATGATATTATAATCTGGACACTAGTTCAGCTAGGTGTCATGTAGAATTTTACATATTTGATCTAAATGGTCAATGTATGGAGAGTTTTGGGTTTTTATATATGTGAGCAACAGCTTTATCAAAATACATATTTACACACATTAACATTTTTGTAAAATACATTTGTAGCAAATTATCTTTTGGGGTAAAGATGTTGATCATATTTAATATAAAAAGGCTATACATGCAGTTTTCACTGTTTTGCATTAAATGTACAAAGTTTATTGATCTTATGCCAATGTAAGATTGAATTCAAAAATGAAAATACTGGTGTCTGAGAGCCTTATGCTATTGACATCTAAAGGATATCATTTGAAAGATTTATAATGCTTTTTGATTTACAATTTTCCCCTTGAAACTGATATAAATCCAAAATTTCAACTATTGCAATATAATTCTATAACGGTGTGGAAAATTCTATTCCTCTATATATTTAGATTTCGTGAAATGTTGCCTTTTTTGTTGTATTGATAGTAACAAAAATTGTGCCTTAATCTCAAAATTTTGTTAATTTTATAAAATTGTTCTAAAATTTTGTTAAATATGTGTAGGAATGAAAGTTTAGATATTTGTATTAAATGTACAAGAATAAACAGATGAAAATATAAAGATTTGTATTTGTAATTTATGCCTTTAAATATCTCAACAAATATATCATACAATACATAATCTTTGATCAAAAAGCCTGAGTTCCATATGATATTTTGTAAATTATATTCATTATCATGATGCCTATTAAGATTTCACATTTTATCTCCTCTATAAAACCATTGTTCATGGATTCTTATTTCAACTTGAACCAAAGTTTGGGGTAACTATCCATAATCGCATTAGAACAAGTAAACTTGTGATGAGTATCTAGGGATCACCCTGTCTGTCTGAACCCAATACTTGAATATGACAGAAGTAAGAAAACATGACTATCTGCATATAGGGAAGTATACTCCTTTAATCTTTGAATTTTAATCTTTTTCTGAATTCACTTTCTTATTTAATTATTGGTATTTTTATAGATGCTACCATTAATAGAAATGAGAAGATGTGGTATGAGTGCCAATGAAACAACACTCCATCCAAGTCACAATGTGTAAAAAGTAAACCATTATAGGTCAAAATACAGCCTTCAACACAGAGCCTTGATTCACACCTAACATCAAGCTACAAAGGGCCCAAAAATGACTAGTGTAAAAAAGTTCAAACAGGAAAACCAACGGTCAACCACTGAACAACAGATTCCAGACTTTGGACAGGTGCATATGTATATGTTAATACATGTGATAGGGATGTTATACTCGATAGTATATCTATGGGTTAGTCAACAATGGAATTATTATTGTCTATCTTTGTATTTATACAATTTCGCTATATTGATTCTTTAATTCCCTCAAAACTTGATGTAGGCTAAGTGTTGGAACTACATTTATTGCAATTTCTTTAAATTTCCACAAAACAATACCAGTTGACATTAAACTAAAGTTTGAGCAATACTTTCAAGTGGAGTGTATATATGTGGAAAATGTATAGCCAGTTCCTGGGTAAATGTTCCAGTTCATCCCAAAAGGACAAGTCAGGATAAAGATTTCTAATTTGTTACTTTTTAACCGGATTTTTGTAACAAAAATGTCGGTTATTGATTTGGGAATGTACGGCAGTCGGCAACCAAATGTTGTCGGTGCATTTACACATGAACTGTTCAACCAAAGCTTCCCAAATTTTAATATGTTGTTACTGATGACAAAATGGAGGTCAAGTTCAATAATGATTATTTTGACTTTTACCGTTCAGAAGTTATGGTTCTTGAAAGATTGAAAATGGCTTTTTCAGTCGTGTCCGTGCATTTACACATGAACTGTTCAACCAAAGCTTCCCAAATTTTAATATGTTGTTACTGATGACAAAATGGAGGTCAAGTTCAATAATGACGATTTTGACTTTTACCGTTCAGGAGTTATGGTTCTTGAAAGATTGAAAAATGGCTTTTCCAGTCGTGTCCGTGCATTTACTCATGAACCATTCAACCTAAGCTTTTAAAATTTTAATATGTTGATACTGATGACAAAATGGAGGTCAAATTTGATATTGACGATTTTCAATTTCACCGTTCATCAGTTATGGTTCTTGTGATATTGGCAGGATACAAATAAATGTTAATAAATCCGGTTTGCTGTCATTGTGACAGCCTCTTGTTTATATGTTTATTTGGTTTTTTGTTGGTGTTAAATGACACTTTCAGCGACCTTGGCTATAATGATATTATAATGGGCATCTGTTTTTATTGTTGATGAATCTGTAGTTCCTAGCGAGAACCATAACCTTGGTCAGGAAACCTATATCCTTGTCAATAGAGATCAGCCTACATGACAAACTCATAGTTGACAGGCAAGTGAACCCTCTAGATAATCTCTTTAGGCCACTCTGACCTCTGTACTTTTTTTGTTAAAACAGGCAATGAAAACAAACAAATTATCAAAACAACAATTTTATTAAAAAAATAAATACACGGTACAATTTGAAATATGTTACATATTCGACATAATTTTTATACTCTTTTTTACATTGAATAATGTATTAACGTGTATACAAAAATTTGTACTCACTATAAAAGACAGTTTTCAAGTAAAGAACTGTTAAGACTCAGGCATACCTTTGATCGTTTTTTAAATCCAAAACATGTCTTGGTTTTGATATTGCTTGCCGATGTTACTTTTTTAATAGAAAAAAAAATCCATCCCACTTTTGATTATTTATGGAAAATTTTGGCCTTCACCATATATAAGTTACAACTGACAATTAAGTAACATGGGTGCAGTCATTGAAATGAAGATAAATCGTTATATTCAAAATTAAGTGTTTGAATAATCCCAATTGGTAGTTATATGTACCCAATTATTTATTATTATATAACACCTTGTGGACTAATCCATATACCAAAGGCAGAAAAATATAATTTATTTTTCCTCAAATGGACTGAGAAGTCTTTCTGAACTCTGGAAAGACATGTAAATTGTGTATTTTTAAGCGCGGATTGATAGGCAAGGGAAATAAGTAATACAAATGTAAGAAAGTAACAGAAACCTATACTTTTGGGTCTAAAAAATACAGGCCAAATAATTTTTTCTTGAATTCAAACAAGAATTTGTTTAAGAATGTTCTTTGAAAAATATAACAATTTTTGCCTACAGGGTAATAATTGTATTTTGCAATCTACAATACTCTAGTAAAATCATGAATTATCTCCCTTAAATCATTGTATATATTTTATGAAAAGTTATCACAGAGTCTAATGGTAAAACAAAAATTGTGGTTTTTACTACAAAGTTAATACTCCATTATCTGATACAAATGTTATACTAGATTAAAAAAACTGATTTGATGAGTATGATTATCATGGAACATGATGTGGAGTGAAGATTTGAAGTTGTATGTATGAATATAATGTGCTCTCTAAAACATATAATATAAAGCTTTCAAAGTATTGAATCCTTTCACATTATCACTTATTGCTGTAGCCAACATTTAAATGTTATAAATATTTTATTTTCTTACATGTATTCAAATTACTCTCTGAAATTGTGTTAGATCAGTTATTGCAGTTATTGTTAATCTGTCTGACAACTTGACAAGCAAATATTCTGACAGAATAAAAAGAACATTCAATACATTATTTATGTATAAAGCTGTTTCATCCTAATTTTAACAACTGTTCTTAATAGTAAGGCACCCAGTTACTGCCATCATTAGGTAATAGAATTCCGTTAACTAATAATACAATGTCCACTATCCACCATACACCTAATCCTCCAAGTGTTAACAGTTTACCTACAGCTGTACCTGAAATCATGGAAATATTGCATTTTATTATTTTATTATCAAAAAATTTTACAGTGTATTTTTGAATGCATTTGATAATTGTGTGTGTTCAATTAAGCCAAAATGAAATAATATCTGTATCTAGGTAGTTACTGCATCTTAGTACCAAAAAAAAGAATGACAATACTAGTACTACTAATGGAATCTATATAAGACATTCCCAAAGTTCACTTCAAAAGTATAATCAAAGATCAGATTGCTCTGAGGGATACGATTGCCATTGTTTTCATTGACACATGTATATGTTCCGGACCATATGAGTATTTGGACCATACGCGTATGGTCATGACCATATGGGTATATACTCATATGGTCGGGGTAATTAACACTCTGTTACAGTTAACTTTTAATACTTCGAAACTCTTCATTTGATATGGCCGTTCATTCAAAACATGCTATCATATATATAAGTAATTTTATTATTATATTACAATAAAAAGATAAGTTATATTATAATAAAAAGATAAGCTTTAATAAAATAAGAAGTTTCATATAGTTAATTTTACTTAATTGTCAAATTTATAGTAAACACATTTTATACCGATGATCATTACCAATGGTCATTACCGATTTGTTATTACCAGTGAATGGCAATATGTCCACTAAAAAAATTCCCAAAAATTCTTAATGAACGGTTACACATGAAGTCACTAGAAAGTAACATAGTTTATTTAAGTTGTCTGGTGAATATGGTGTATTGCAGTCATTTTGCGATATTTGAGATTTTCTTAAAAACATTGTCATTGTAGACACCAGAATGGCCAAAGACCTCAGTATCACTGTACGCAGCTGCAAAAAGGGCTAGCTTTCCACCCGCAAACAAAAGGGTTACTAAAAAGGATCGTGCACAAATTTCTTGCAAATGCAAAAAAGCTATGATACCGTTTGGAAGTGAATGTCACACCAAGCCTACATGCAAGAATGTAACTAGCGTATGACATCAATACTTAATTTTAACGTAGTTTTTGGAATATAAAATTGTTTTTTTTTAGATAACGTGTTTGTTTTATTGAAACGTTTATAATGTAATTTGAAAAAAAAACAAAAAAACCTATATGGTCCAAATACTCATATGGTCAGGACCGTTAATAACCAAACGAGTATTATACTCATATGGTCCGACCATACGCGTACGGTCATGACCATATGCGTATGGTCTAAATACTCATATGGTCGGGAACATATACATGTAGCTAGATAATATTATTTTCAAAACTAATTCAACTGCACATGTAAAATGTAATTTACGTAATCTGAATAGTTACAAAATAGCCAATCCCGAATACAAGTGTATGAATAATGTACTTATTGTGTTTTATTTTTGTACTATCAATTCCAAGTTTACTTTCCACAGCAGTCACTGAGACTCAGAGTGAGAGAAGGTATTTCACTTCGTATCTTATCACCTATTTTCCTACGTTAATTCTAGGAGGAACCCCATTCCTAACTCTTTAAATATATAATTTCCTTTGGGTCAGTGGTCATGGCGTACAATGGGAGGCAACTCTCATTGTACCTAATTGATAACGCCGCGTACTAGATTTGCCTCCCCTTGTTGCGTCATCCGATGCTTAGTTAGCATGTGGTTTTAGCAAAGAGCATGTTCCAGCCACATTTTATTATGTATTTGATTAATTTTTTGTATTTGATGACAATGCGATGGAAAATAAGAGAACTAGGAAACCTCCAGCTTATCTAAAGGATTTCACTTTACCTTCTTTTGATATGCAGAACGAGTTTGCATCAGTTTACGAAGTTGGAGATTTAACCTCTGAACACGTGGTTCAACATGAGACTTTTGCACCAAAATCAGATAAAGCAAGTGTTAGCGTTCATTCAAAAATTCTTACGTCTACAAACACTGTAAATGAACTGGATAAAACAATTGAAGAATTAACAATTCAGAACAAAATATTGGAACGGGATCTGTTGTTGGCTGAACAAAACGCGCACCTTGTGGCTAAGAAAACTTTCGGTGTCGATAAAAAGACTTCATGTGATAAATCAGATCAGCGAAAATTAAAGGTAAAGATTTTCCATATCTATTGTTCAAAGACAAACAAAAACGTAAAGCAGTTTCGGGTGAAGCAAGGGCCGCTAAGGATCGGGTAAAATACGATGTGCCATGGCCACATGAACATGCCCAAACCAAATCATTGAGTTATTCTGATGAAGACTTCAGATTCGTACAGTTAGTTAGAGGTGAACTATTTATTATGCACAATATAGAAGAACAAGCCATTTCAATGCTAAGACAAAAGCATTTAATTAATCTGTTATATCTTGCCGAAAAATATCCTTTTACCGAGATTAAGGATTTTCATGCCGAAGTTTTGCGTTCGGTGGAAAGGGGTCACAAACATTGGTCTCATACGTTTTCAGAAGAACAAGGCCGCACTCTCGTCTCCGCCCTTAAAATGGACCTTAGAGGAAGAACTGAACGATAATAATCGCAATCCAATTTGCTGCTCCTTCCAAGCAGCAACTAGCCATTCTGTGGATCAATTTGGAGACTATTGAGATGACAAATTATTGCATATATCGCTAATATTATAATTTTTTTAAATTTTTGTAATACATATTAATGATGATATTGTGAAACCTCCTGCTATGTCAGGTGTGATTGCTTCCCCTGTTGTTTTTTTTTGGTTTTTTTTCAGGTGTGTACTATATTTATGAGTACAACTCAAATATTTTGATATTATTTTTAAACCCCCTGCAGTGTCAGGTGTGATTGCTTCTCCTGTTTTTTTCAGGTGTGTACTATACTTATGAGTAACAACTCAAATATTATGATATTATTTTTAAACCCCCTGCTATGCCAGGTGTGATTGCTTCCCCTGTTTTTTTTTTCAGGTGTGTACTATATTTATGAGTAACAACTCGAAATATTATGATATTATTTTTAACCCCCTGCAGTGTCAGGTGTGATTACTTCCCCTGAATATTCAGGTGTGTTCTATATTTTAAGAGAGAGATCATATTCCCCTGCTAATGCGGTCATGTTTTTGTGTGATAACTCCGAATATCATAATTTTGCAAAACTCTTGCAGTGACAGGTGTGATTGCTTCCCCTGTTTTTCAGGTGTGTACTATATGATATAAAAGAGATAATATTCCCCTGCAGATGCAGGCGTGTTACTGTGTATGATTATCCCCAAGTTCGTTTAGAATATCTTTGAGGCAGATATGTTTAGTAATATTATTATTATTTTTTTTTTGTTCCTTGCAATTTAAGCGAGTTATAAGTTCACCTAGACTAAGTAGTGTTTAATAGTGTGATCACTAGTGCCATGATTGTGTAGTGTAGAAGTCCCCCCTTTCCCTCCGCTGTATTTACAAGGGTGTCTATTTATGACTGAAATTATCCATATTTTTTTTAATGCCTTTATTATGCATGATGTAGCACTGATTTTGACACTGAACATTGTCAAAGATAATAATTACATGAATTACACATGAATTACAATGTTTGTTGATGAAATTTTAGTTTTACATATTTGTCATTTGCTTGATTAACAAATTATTATCATGTACAATGTCAAGCTGTATGAAGGGTATCCTTCTTCTATTGAATTGTCAGACTAAACAGGATCATTTTTTTCTTTTTTTTTTCTTTTTGTTTTCTTTCCTGTTTGGCGACTTCGTTTGGGTTAAGGTGCTTCATATTCACACTTGTTCATTGTTGCTAATTGATACCATGTTTGGTATAATTGTATATTATTGCATTATTATAATAAAGCACCTTTCGCCAAACACTATTAGTTGTCAATTGCGTACAATGGGAGGCAACTCTCATTGTACCTAATTGATAACGCCGTGTACTAGATTTGCCTCCCCTTGTTGCGTCATCCGATGCTTAGTTAGCATGTGGTTTTAGCAAAGAGCATGTTCCAGCCACATTTTATTATGTATTTGATTATTTATATTTTTTCCTTCCTTATAATTTATATTTAATCTTACCCAGATTGGGTTAAGGTGCTTCATATTCACACTTGTTCATTGTTGCTTATTGATACCATGTTTGGTATAATTGTATATTATTGCATTATTATAATAAAGCACCTTTCGCCAAACACTATTAGTTGTCAATTACTCCTTTCCGTCCACATTCCTCGGTTTAAATTGCGATTGTTTTTAATATAATACGGAGTTTATCAACAAAACTAGTTAATTTTTCTCGAAGTGTTGTATTGTATTTTGATTCAGAATTGATGGAAGTCACTTCCGGAAGGAAGACAACTCAAATCGATAATATGGAAGACTCCATTTCGCCTGAAGGGGTGTTGTAGTTATGCATGTGCATAATTACCTAAACAAACCCTGGAGCAAGAACGTATATTAAATGTTATTTAAACGACCTAGATGGTTCTCTATTTCTTTATGGAAGTACAATATCAAATATCAGTTTCATAATGGTGACATATAAGAAAAATTCAACTTCAGTTCTTATATGACAGAAATAGATAAATCGGAATTCAGAGAACTCTCGCATTTTTTATTAAAACTGGGAAATTCCCTCCGACGTGTTTCTTAATTTATAAAAACACTAAATTTAAATACTGCTTAATTCTGATTTTCTGTGTTGTTAAAAACATGCATATAAGTCAAGGGAAATATCAAACATGAAGATTATGAAAAGATCATTATAGGAAAGTTGTTTAAATTCAATCCCTTTGTTTGTTTTTACCTTTTAAAGCAAGACAATCATAAGAATCTGAGATGTTCCTTAATGTTTAGAATAAAACGGTTGACGTGAGGGCATGGCCCTGAGCCAATGGTATAAGTCTACAGTTTGCATTAAAGCAATTGTATCCCAATACCCTTATTCTGTTGATATCAGTTTCCTTTGTATTAGAAATAATAATGTGTTAGGGGCAATAACCACTATGAAAAGCAACTTCAACAATGTTGTCAAGTAAACTTCTGTGTCATTTGGTCTCTTGTTGTCTTATTAGCAATCATTCCCCATCTTCTTATTTTTATATTATTACTAGTTTTTCTCTGAAGTCAGTACCTCATGCATGTATTTCATATCAAAATTATATCATGTACTTTTTTCTAGACAATAGTAATGTTATCCCACCTGAAAAAGCCTAACAAAAATCATAAGAAGTTTTGCACATTTTGCAGCTTAAAACCTACACTTTTTATCATAATTTTAGAAAAATGTGGTATTACCTTGGTCATAAAGTATATATTGTAAAGAATAAAGAAACAATCCTTACATACTTGCGTCTAATCAATCATTATATACGGGTACTGTAATCTTTTGTATAGTTTTATATGTTATGATTTAATTCTTATGTACCTGTTTGTCCTAAACAAAATCTGTCCATTCCCAAAAAACCAAGAAGTACAGAATATATTAAAGTTGTTAGGAAATAATGACCTGTGTATCTGTAAAAAAAGAAAAACAATAAACTAATATTATAATAAAAATTTATCTGAAAAAAGTAGAAAATATTCATGCTCTGAGTATTGCATGTATTGTCAATACTTTCAATAGTGAAATCTCAAATACCTTTTTAAGTGACTAAAAAAACAAATTAGAAAGTTTTGCAGACATTAATAATTCGTTTGCATCAACTGCAAGTATATATACAAATATAACTATGGAATTGAGATGCACTTTATCTATAATAAACTAGGTAAAACTAGAAGTTTAAAGTAAACTTGTTTTCTAATGGAAAAACATACAGATAATAATATCTGGTGTCATAAGTATCCAAGGCCATTGGTAGCAAATGATTAATCAAAAAACAAATGTTTGTTCATTTTGTAAATGTATAACTTTCTCAAAACAATTGAAGTATTTTACATCTGATGTAAAGCCCTGTAGTTTAAAATTCTGCTATTGCATTCTACTACTTTAATTCATATATAAAATATTCCCTTAATTCAAAGAACACCATTTAAAGACAAGCTAAAATTGTCAGATACAATTAACAAGATTAAAAATCTTACTTGATACATGGAAAACCATCTTTGAGGAAATATCTGTCACCAAAACATTCTATCCCTGGTAAAACAGAACAGTTCACTTTGGTCTTCTGGACATCTTCATATCTTCTCCCACCATACTATAATTTAAAATGGACTTTGGACATATAAACTTAAATTTTTTTAATTCATCTCTATACTATTCTTTCTGTACATCATTTACATGTATTTTTGATTAAAAATTCTTTAACAAGAATTGTCAAATTAAATATAAACTTTAAGTAAAGTAAAGCGAGAATAATCAGAATTTTTCAGACCAACAATTCTTATGAATTGTACAAGCAGGTAAAAAAATCAATAAAAGTCAAAAGTTCCTGCCAGTACTAAATATAACATGAGAAAATGAGAAAGATACAATGTGACATCTTTTCAGACCTAGCAATTTTGTAATCATACTGACCTTTGTACAACCATATCCTAATTCTTGACGTCTTGTTGCATTACCATTTAAATCTAATGGATCACTACAGTTCAGAAACTCTAATGGTCTGTAAAAAATATAAGTCATGAAAATAACCATTGTTAAATAGTAGGAAAAAAACCCGATAAGAATAGTAAACAAGAGGAAACATGGTGAAATGTGTCACCTTATTTGCTAATCATTGATATATTATGTTCATAGTCTCAAATTGACCTAATTGCTTATAGTATTAGAAAAAAAGACCAAAACTCAAAAACTTAACTTAAACCACTAAAACCATAAAAATGAGGTCAAGGTGAGATGATACCTGGCAGTTGTACATGTACACCTTACAGTCCTTCCATACACAGAATATACTAGACCAGTCACCTATTGCATTTAGTATCTGAGATATGCACTCAACCACCAAAACTTAACATTGTTCATTTATCCATGAAATGAGGTTGGGGTCAACTGAAAACTATCTGACAGGCATGAGGACCTTGCAAGGTACGCACATACATGTACCAAATATAGTTATTCTATTACTCATAATACATGTAAGAGAACTTAACATTACAAAAAATCTTAACTTTTTTTTCCAAGTATTCACTGAACCATGAAAATGAGGTCAAGGACAATGGACATGTGACAGAAGGAAACTTCTTACCATGAAGCATCTACAATGTAGGACTTCCACCTTCTAAAATATAAAGCTTTTAAGAATTTGGCTAAGGGTGTCGTTGCCGGGTCACAATCCCAATGTGGAGCTTCATGTGACAAAATTCGCAGGCTCAACAAAAAAAAGATATGTATATATTTTAAAGTTAGTGCAGCATTTGAAAACAAAAGGATGCCAAAAGAAAAATTTCCATCAAAATACTATAAGGACACAAATAATTTAGTTTATTCTCTGACAATACAATTATATACAAAACATGCTTATACATGTTATACAACATTGTAAAAGTAAACAAGTAGAGGGTTAAGTTTATAAGTAATAAAATTGAGAACGGAATTCTTTATATAGTTTGTCCTTATCCAATTTTCTATCATGAATCCATTCAAGGTCTAGGTACAAATGTATATTGTTTAGATATGGATACATGTACCTCTTCTTGCTAACATTTTTTTTCTTAGACATTTGAGATGACAGATTTGCAAGTATATATAACATGTATAATAATACAAAGCAATCACAAACAATAATCAAGAACATGCAAGGAAATCATTGATTGATTGCCTTTATTGTACACTTGTTGGCTTTCAATCCTGGTGGAAGTTCATGCTATTCATTAAAAATATCCATATATAAATATACAATGTAGTTGAGTTTCTGAAAGACATTATCAAATGTCTTTTGTCTGAATGATGTCCACACTAATGAAAAGTAACCTTCAAGACATTAAAGCTACTGAGCACACTTGGCCTTACATTGACAGAACTGGCAGATTTGATACTTTAGTCCCAATGTTAACCAGCGCATACCCTTTTAAAGCACAGAGAAGAAAAAACATTGAGCAAAACACACGGTTGAGAAAACCTGCACATTGAGATAATTTTTCCCAACAGGCCTTAAGATTGAGGATTGACCTCCCAAGTATGTTGTACGTTAACCACAATACACATGTTGGACCAATCATTTGGATCATATTTCAGGAAAAGAATATCTCAAAATCTCTAGGGATAATATACACCTTATGCATGTTATGGCTATTACTGGCTGACCTGAGGATCGGTGAACTATTGACGTCATACATGTACAACAATCTGACACTTTTCAATTGTGGGGTAACGGTAGTCACTTTGTTTTCTTGTTTATTCTATTTATTTGGGGAAATTGGTTAATATTAGTATTACTTATAGTTCCGTAACTCTTTCTCCCGAGACTGGCAATGTAATTATTCTTGTCAGGACTTCCTGCTTCTTGCACGTGCCTGACATTGGGCCCTACCGGGCTTGTTGTCCCTAGGAACTGTAAGTATGACGTCACTCACCAGGTTTGTGGCAGTCTACACTTAGGATTTGAAATGAGCAGAAGCTCATACCGTTTGGCTTTCAAATATGGAACTTTAAACATGTTAACATGGTTAAAAGGACAAGTAGACTAGCCACCACCGTATATTTTAGTATTTTTTGTATGTAACTTATAATTCAATCACAATGTATGTCTTTAAATAAACATCTTGTTTATATTAATGTGTTTTACATACTTTGTCCAATATCCCAGCAGAACTTGGGTAGACAACAGGAAGACAGCGAAGCCCGTTTCAGTGGCGTCAGATAATTTGTATTATGACGTCGAAATTTTACGGGAACCTGTGTGATTTCCAGTAATAGTAGTAGCAATATTTTTAAGGGATGTTCCGATTATTAATTTTAAAACCACTTACAAATTTGTACAAAAAACAAGTGGTGCATGAGGGACGTAAAGCACGTCACATTTGTCTTCATAACATTCTTCTATGTCAATACTTGAAACAGCACAGAGTAAAACTATAAAATGAAGGCAAATGTCCGTCTTAATCATTTTGGTTGCTAAACTTCTACATTTTCATTTTTTGTTTTTCTTCATAAATATTATTTCAAAGTCATTTATGTTCTTTTTAATCAAATTCAAATCGGTACTTATTTCAAACGCAAAATCGACATAGATGCACAAAATCTGAAGACCAAAATGTTGCTTTAAGTTGCCAACATATTTTTATTTTATTTTCAATCATTGTAATAAGTATCTTGCATAAATAAGATAGTTAATGAGATATTTTTTGCTGTAAGTGGCCACACAATTCACGTCATACTACCCAGTAATAATCAAGTAAAAATAAAAATAAAAATAAGTTCGTCGTTGTTGACAGATGAATCTGTGAACCGAAAAGTGCCAAGTTGGAAGCATATGTAACCTGTCACGCATAGTGTTTACCTTTTCCGCATTTCAACACAATGTCAGATGTTACTAATTTATTTAAAGCGACAGTCAAAACTATAAAAAGTAGAAATAAGATTTCAAAGGAAAATGGAAAGAAAGAATTTACTAATATTTTCCCTGCCACAAAACAGAGGAGTGATTTTGAAAACACAGCAAAAGGACTGGTAAGTATAAGGGGTTTCACTACTTATTGGTGACAAGAAGGCTAATTAAGTGTAGAAATGACAAAACAGATTTAATGTAAAACAAATAAAATTTTAATTATTTCAAATAGATAAATATAAACAGACAGTGCATTATAATTACAGCTCTCAAACATCTTCAATAGGCGCTCTATCTCTCGTCAAGTTAAAGCGAGAATTGGTAACTTTGTCGTAACCATACAGATATCACTGCAAGATGTTTAAAAAGACAATATACTGCTGATTTTTTAACGTTATTTATAAAAGCTTGTTCTGTTCAGGTTCATCATAACAAATGGACAAATTTGACTGTTTTTTTCACATCAAAAACTACTCTGTGTACAGACTTACCTGTGCTGTTTGGAGGCCTAGCCTAGCATTCACATGTATATAAAAGTTAAATGCATTTAGTGTTTAACCCTTTCCTCCATAATAACGCCTTTTGATGCCACCCCCTTTACTCCATAATGACGCCTTTTGACGCCTGTGTAGTACCTCAGTTGAAACGCTATGTCTCCAAAATGTCTGCATCAGACTTAAAAAAAAATTGTATCCAATATGAAAAGGAGATTCATGAGAATATCTGACTTGAATTTCATTGATGAAATATTAGTTTTCACAATGCATTAACACTTTAAACCTGATGATTTTTTTACTGAAAAAAGTCCTATGCGAATCAAGTATTTAAAAAAAAAATATCCATGGAGTAAAGGGTTAAGAGAGATAAAATCTTTCTTGGTTTTTGATGGGCATTTTTTTTCCTTTCTGTGAAAAAGTTAAATTTTTTAATATCTTGATTTTTGATGTCAATTTTCTGACACTGAACTATTACACCAGTTGAGAACCACCTCTGATTGCAGAATTTTCTTGTTGTGTTGAAGACCCATTGGTGGCTTGTCTGCTCTTTGGTCAAGTTGTTGTCTCTTTGACATATTCCTTATCATGCCCATTTCCATTCTCAATTTTATTTTGACTCTTATTGTTTAAAAAAATCAAATCTTTATCAATTTGTACTTTTAACATTTTAATGGTATTTCAAGATTGTGTAAAATAATTTTGATATTACCTGAAATGTTTTGATTTATAACCCACATTGAACAGTTATTTTATAGTTTCAATATTCTTCTTAGGTATCAACCATTACACAGTTGAAAGATTTTCTACTAAAGCACAGAAAGGATTATGTAAATGCAGGCAGGTAATTAGATATGACAAAATTTATTTACTGCTACACATATACATTTGTAGAATTATGGAGATGTGGTCGGATTGCCAATGAGACGACTTTGCACCAAAGGTAAAAAAAAAATGGATGTGAGCAATTATAGGCAACCATACTTATTTTAACAATGATGTCAAAAGGGATTGAAAAGTTTGCCAAGAGTGATCTATGAATTATCTTAAAAACATAGGCACACATACATAGAGATACACCATGTACACATACAATAGTTAAAATAAACAGAATACAATAATTTTTAGAATTAAGTAACACCAGTCTAAATTTGAACATAAATCTTTCCCATGGCTTTGAGAAATCATTGCACATTTGTTCCAGTAAACCATTTGTCTTAACTGGACCAGACTCTTTTTTTTATAAGTCTTTTACACACATGAATCAAAACTACGGTAAACATTGGAAATTGTGTTGTTGTATGAACATTTCTTCAAATGAAATAGACAAAATGCAGACTGACCAATTATATATATTTGAATTAATTAATGTGGATGACCCATTCGATAAACAGATCTGTAACAACAGATTATGACACCTGTTGTAACTGTTGATTAACATGGGGTTGTAAACAAAGTCATAAACTTGTCGCCAGGTAAAATTTTGTAGAATTTTTTTTTTTTTTTTAACTTTTACCAATTAAAATGAAGATCGATATTGTCAAAAGAAATGAAAATTTTTACATAAGAAAATGTTGGGGCCAGAAATATGGCCAGCAGCCGTTTTTGTCGCCCGATGAAATAAAACATCACAAATTGCGACATTGACGACGCACAGCGCAGTCCCTGCATGATTAGGTCAAAACTTAAATTTTACTTGTTATTTGGTTCAGTAATGCATATCTCTTTACTGAATCAGACTCATTTTTACTAAACTCTGCAATCTTGGGAATGACTGCTGTGTGTTAGTTAGATTGTGGTTCATATTCATATCACATTTACATGTTATGATCTTGAATGTAATCAACAGATTACTAACAGAACATTAAACATCAGTCAATTCAAAAATAAGCATCTTGCTATATTTTAAACATTAAATACAGTTTGACATTCATAATCTCAATGTTGAGCAGACTGATAAAATATTTTGAGATAACCGTGAAAACATAATGTAAATCTGGCAAGTGTGTAAGACATTTTCCTTGAAATAACAGAAAGGAGTATGTTCAGTAAGACCCCTATTTGGCCCCAAAATATAGCAGTTTTAGAAAATTGTGAAAATGTAATCCATAAGCTTTATTTTGGAAAGTAAAATGCTTCTGCTACATAAATATGAGCTGTTTTTTGACAATACATTGCACAAATATCGCGTACTGGTATCATTAAGTCATGCTAAATTACTTGAATCTTCCAAATTTTAGAATTTTGGTTAATTTTTAGACGGTTTCCGTCTAAAATGAAAGTGGCCGCATTTGTGTTCATTCATAATATTGAAATGTAAGTTGTATTTGATGATAATACAAATCATATATAAAGGTTGAGGATGAACACGGATGCAGCCACTTTCATTTTTGACAAAAAACATCTGAAAAGTGACGTTTTTTTGGCATATTTGATAGATTTTTCATATATATAAGCTTGAATCACAGCGTTTTTATGCCCCACCTACGATAGTAGAGGGGCATTATGTTTTCTGGTCTGTGCCTCCGTTCGTCCGTCTGTCCGTCTGTGCCTCCATTTGTCCGTCCAGTTAAAGTTTTTGGTCGAGGTAGTTTTTGATGAAGCTGAAGTCCAATCAACTTGAAACTTAATACACATGTTCCCCATGATATTATCTTTCTAATTTTAATGCCAAATTATAGTTTTGACCCCAATTTCATGGTCCACTGAACATAGAAAATGATAGTGCAAAGTTCAGGTTAAAGTTTTTGGTCAAAGTAGTTTTTGATGAAGTTAAAGTTACATCAACTTGAAACTTAGTACACATGTTCCCTATGATATGATCTTTCTAATTTTAATTCCAAATTAAAGTTTTGACCCCAATTTCACGGTCCACTGAACATAGAAAATGATAGTGGGAGTGGGGCATCCGTGTACTATGGACACATTCTTGTTAATGATTAAATCAGTTAAAATCTTTCACACCAACTAATTGAATCAATTGAAATAGACACTTACGTGTTTAAAAAGTGTCCAAAAGCTTTCGTTAGTTGAACCTGAAATTTAAGTCAAAATCGGCCCTTACCGGACCTACTCCTTTTGAGTTGAGGGAAGTTAACTTTAACTGTGTAAAAAACATAGTCATGGTTGTATACCCAAATATATATCCATTTATTTGCATTCTCTCAAATATGATGAATGTAACAAAACTTTTTGCTTTTAAATATGTGAAACAAATAATTGTTTACTTTTCAGTTTCTTGTCGTCAGATGTATCATCACTTACAGACACAGAAAGAGATCAGATTGATACAGAAGCTCAAACTGTCATCAAGAAATGTCAACAGACCATTGTTATGTTTAAAAAAGATGGTAATAGAAGGAAATTATTGTCATAAATAATACATTTGTAATTGAAATGTACATGTACAACGTTATAAAGATATAACTGAAACATACTTTTTTTAGCAAATTTGAAAAGGTCAAAATAGATTCAATTCCATTTTTTTTTAAATTTCTGAATAACTCTTTCTTCTGTTACCTATTCCAACATTGGACTCTGACTTCCTTTTAACTGAGTTTTACTGTGCTTATTGATGTGTGTTTGTCTACATTGGTTAGAGGTATTGGGTAGTGTTGAGATCTCACAAAACATGTTCAACCCTTATTTCTGTTCTTTGGTCAGGTTAATGTCTCTTTGACACATTCCCCGTTTCCATTCTCAATTTTATTAATTGTTATTAGTCCCCTACTGACAAAATCAAAGGGGACTCTAGGTTTGGCATCCATCCATCTGTCTGTCTGTTCATCTGTCAGTCTGGCAAATCATTTTTTTTTCATGCTTGAAGATATTAATTTAATATATTGTTTTATCATAACAAGTTCCAGATCGAGTTTGAATTTTGTTCCAGTCTGATAATTTTTTGTAGAGTTGTGGTCTTTTGACTTACAAAATTCACTCAAATAATCAGTTTTCAGCACTTTTTTTGTTATTCTTGAAGATATTGATTTGATAATTTGTATATAGTTTTATCATGAGAAGTTACAGATCAAGTTCAAATTTTGTTCCAGTCTAATGATTTTGTGCAGAGTCATGGTCCTTGGACTTCAAACATTCACTTAAATGATCAATTTCAACACTTGTTTGCGTCATGATTGAAGATATTGATTTGACATTTGTAAAGTTTACACAAGTTATATATCAAGTTAGAATTTTGTTCCAATACAATGAATTTTTAACAAGTAGGGGACTATGTATTGCCAAGCAATATTCACAGAATGCTTGTTTATTTACATGTACAAACAGCCCATCATCAGATTGTTCATCCTCAAGTGAAGGAACACAGAGATCACGTCATTAGAATTATAGAAGATTATCTTAAAGGTAAGCATTATTTATTTAATAAAAAAATGAGTGTTTAAATTGTTATTCCGCTACTTCTATCAGCATATAGAGAGTGTCTTGCCTTATACATGTTTTAAGAATAAGGATATGTGGTATCGATGCTAATGAGAAAACTATCTACAAGAGGCAGATATCAAGTAATGTGGATGTAAACAACAAGAAGTCACTGTATAATTGCATATTTTTTTTTATTTATGCCCACTTAGGGGCATTATATTTTTTGGTCTGTGTGTTTGTTTGTTTGTCCGTTCATTCATCTGTTTGTTCGTCTGTCCATTTGTTTTTTTCATCTGTCCCTCCCACTTCAGGTTAGAGCTTTTGGTCAAGGTAGTTTTTGATGAAATTGAAGTACAATCAACTTGAAACTTAGTACACATAGAGTTTTTACATGTGGGGCATCCATGTTCTATGGACACATTCTTGTTTATTTCTATTTAAACATAGTAAATTGAAAGGTTGTAGTAGAATATCACAGTAAACATTACAACATCACTTTGTTTGCATCAGATTTATTGCTAAACCAGTAAAGAACATGACATTTGAATTCATTATGCTAACAAAAACCAGGGTGAAAGAATAATTTCTTTGCTTAATACTGGTTTCTGATAACTCAAAAGATATGGTCAATTAAAAAAATTGGAAAGCACCAAGAAAATGCATTATATTTTAATACGGATAATAAAAATAATAGATTTCATGTACATGTACCTTTTCAATGTATGACATAATAGTAAACTTTTTCAGTTGTATGCAAGGTATACAGTGAGCAAAGAGCTGTGAGAGTTAAAAGAGTTGTTGATAAAAAACGAATGTAAGTATATTTTTTTCAACACTAATTTTTAGGCAGTTAAGCTGCCTTATGCCAGCACCCTTGATTTGTGTTCTACCAAATAAATGCTGAAATACGTGCCATTGTTATCATCTAGCTGGCTACTATGTTATTTATAACTTATTGGACAGTTTTTTCATACTTTTCATTCTGGATTACAAAAAATATGACCAGAAAAACCTTAAATGATCGTCGATTTTCCCAAAAGTTTTGAAGTTGCACATAGGAAGTAGAGCACATTAGAAATCTTTATGTAGTTTTATTGTCCCCTGAGCTTTTGGCCAAGATGTCAAAGAACAAATGTATGAAATATTTAATCGCCGTAAATCTGTAAAGACAAGTAGTTAAGATTTCCCAAATTGCAAAAGTCGTAGGAATATTGTTTGTCATCAATACGTAGTCAACTACGTCAGTAGTCTATTAATATAAGTTCAACTGATCTCGCTGTTGGCGGCAATTTTGAATTAGAAGACGAAATTTTCGTATCTTTTCAATTTGGACGCAGGGGTTCAAATTAGCGATTGTCCGAGGTCTGCGACATTCCACTTTTGCAGTCGGACTTTCTACTTGGTTACTAGCTACGCCCGACATGCCCGACGGACCTTGAAAGAAAATAAACTTTGAAATAACTTTGCAAACTTTTTTATCAAAGTTTCGATCTATTAACGATCTCAAACTTATTTTCATCATTACTATTTATGACAGCGATGTTCAATTTGTTCAACCGCTAGCTTTATACAGAAAATCGCCAACATATAATGTGTAAATCCGAGTAAAATCGTATCTCACTATCTGTCAAAAACAACTTTGAAAACAAAATGGCTGCCGCGAGAAGACAATTACAATATCGGATCCGATTCCGGAAGCGGATAAGGGTAATCCTGGGTTTTGGCTATTAACTAAAAAATCCAGACAGGTGACAAAATACATCTTTGCATGGTAAAGAAATATAAACACTAGAATTGAAAACCAAAACATATATGTAAAAGAAAGAAAAAGCAGAAAATATTTTGTACACCAATTTTAATGTCAAAATCCAATACAATGTGACAGCTGGGAACAGTTTATCTGACAATATATATGTTCCTGGTAACAGTATAAATTTTCTTTATCAGTGATAAATGTTGGTAATGCATGTTAGATGCTTTTAAAGTTAAACATATTACTGCAATTTCAAGGGGTATTTTTTTCTTCTCCATTTTGATAGGTCATTTAAAATAGCTGGAACTTTCTTATATAAAAAAAAAAGATGTGGTATGATTGCCAATGGGACAACTATCCACAAGAGACCAAAATGACACAGACATTAACAACTATAGGTCATCGTATGGCCTTCAACAAGGAGCAAAGCCCATACACTATAGTCAGCTATAAAAGGCCTCGATAAGACAATGTAAAACAATTCAAACGAGAAAACTAACAGCCCTATTTATATAAAAAAAAAATAACAAAAAACAAATATGTAACACATAAACAAACGACAACCACTGAATTACAGGCTCCTGACTTGGGACAGGCACAAATAGTGCAACTATATTATATGATACCTGAATGTAAGCAAATCATATGATATATAGGTGGAGTCCATTGGGCCACTCTACCTCCTCCTGTTTGATAACTTTGAAACGGATGAGATCCCCACCCCTCAACCATATACATTCATGTATGTCAGAGACTAAATAACTAATCAAATGAAATATAGGGGAAGTTCCTAGGATCACCCCACCCCTCCATGTTTTAGAACTTGAAAACAGTCGAGATCCCCACCCCTAAACCATATTTATTCATGTATGGGACAATATATATATAATCAAATGAAATATAGGTGGAGTCCCTGGGGGTCACCCCACCCCTCCTGTTTGAGAACTTGGTAACGGTCGAGATCCCCACCCCTAAACCATATATCTTCATGTAGGGGACAATTTAACTAATCAAATGAAATATAGGGGGATTCCCTGCGGGTAACCCCACCCCTCCTATTTGAGAACTTGGAAACGGTCGAGATCCTCACCCCTAGACCATATATATTCATGTATGGGACAATATAACAAATCATATGAAATATAGGTGGAGTTCGTGGGGCCACTCTACCCCTTTCTGTTTGAGAATTTATAACGGTCGAGATCCACAATCTTAAACAATATATTTTTATGTATGGGACAATATTACAAATCAAATGAATTATAAGGGGGTCCCTATGGTCACTGTACACCCTCCTGTTTGAGAACCTAAATGTATGGGACAAGATAACACATAAATGAAATATAAGGATAGTCCCTAGGGTCACCCACCCCCTCTTGTGTGTGTTTTGAGAACTTGTATAAGATTGAAATACCAACTCCTAAACTAAACCATATTCATTCGTGTTTGTCATTTCAAAAAGATTGAATGACATACAATGTCAATCTCATGTCACTTTGCTAGACCTAACCAACGTGTACTAGACCTTGTCCAATTTCAGGCGACAATGGGAATGAATAATTATGGGAACTTTGTTTGGAAGACTTCGTAACAGCATTATGTTACAATCATTTTTTTGATAATTAAAAAATTTTATTGATGGAAAATAATTAGTAGGTTTAAAGAATTTACCTTAATTATAATTTGAATTATTTCTGGTCCTATAAAAATTTTCATTTTCATATGGCTCATTTTAAAGAAAACATATCTTTCAAGCCGAAGAATGTTTGACCAACTGTTTTTATAATTACCTGTCATTTTATTCCAAACTCAGAAATCATAGACTTGGGGTGAATGTAAGGGAAATTTACATTTACTATGGACAGGTTAGACAGACCTCACCTTTAATCCCTGTAGTAGTAAACATTTGTCTGATGTGTGTCTCATAACTTTTGTACTGTTGAACACAAACTCAGTTTTCTTTCCAAGGAAGCAAGTCCATTCATACTTTTACAAGCTCGTACTAAAGTCAACTTGAACTACTAACAGTCAACTAATACCAACGTTAACTATCAACTAGAAGAACTGCAATCATTGCAAACTTGTATCACTGCAGACTCTATGACCATGAAAAAAAATATACTTGATATATGCGTTGCTTTAAAAAAACTTTGACAAAATATGAATTATTTGCCTTAATGATTAATTCATTAAATGAACATAAATGTACAATATATGAATGTTAAATGCTTGTTCTTTTTAAAAATCTTTAAAAAAAAATTGAAGCAACATTGCAACAGTTTTTTATAATTATGTTTGACTTGGTTTTTGGTTAACTGCCTACAGCGCTTACAGTGCTTTGATTTAAGTCATACCTGTCCATTTGAAATAGTGAAAAAAATCAGGTAATGATGACTTACCAAAATTATTTAAATTTTTTTTTTTACAAATAAAGGTAATGTATCTTAGATTTAATTTGTTATAAAAATGTTTATACAGCTACTTCAGCATGAACATAAAACAAAATGAAATTAATTACATCTTCTAAAAACAGTAACATCCATAGAACCAATTCTTTAAAGGTTTGAAAAACGGATGTTACTATTAATAGAAAGAGTGATATATTAATTTTATTCATCTTGTAATTTTCACTTCATTACAAATTTAATAGATGTTGTTTATTTTATTTTATTTATTTTTGCAGATCTAAATTAGCACCAGAAAGAAAAGCAAAACAAAGAAAAATTAATACAAAAGCTGATTTAGAAGAGGGTGACAAATCTAATTCTTCTATAGGTGAACACATATGTTTTTCATCAAAAAATGAAATAAAGCTGTTAAATTCAACAAGTTCATAATTTAATAAAAAGCTATTTAAAAAGCACATTATACTCAAGGTTATGAATATTATGATGTTTGCTTTTTTGTTTATGTTTGAGAAAACACAGTTTTGATAAAGATTGTCTGTATTCATGGTATTATATCAAGTTTGAACCACAACCACAATGCTTTGAACATGCTGAAGATGATAGTCTATAGTTTCTTCCTTTGTTGTCCAAGTGGCTTTTTGTTGTTATTGGCACGTACTTCAATGAATATATTGATGCAAACAACACATAGTATATGTATGTAAAATTGAGAATGGAAATGGGGAATGTGTCAAAGAGACAACTTCCAGTGATGGTTATTATCTTTATCTTATATGCAATGAAATGTTATGTGAAATTTTTTCTTTAGTACTGGACAGGATAAAACTTTACTCATGCCAAGTATTTCTTTATTTGAAACAATTCTTCAGATTTTTTTGAAAATTGCAAATTTAACAAAGACTGATAAGGGAAAATCAATGGTGGTATTACACCTTAAGCTTTCTCTGAAAAGCAGAATTTGTCTTGTTTGTACTAATGTATTGAATAAAGTGACTCGAAATTTGATACTTGATTTTTACAGATGCTGTTACGGCCAGACCATCTAATATTGATATAGATCACACACCACCAGTCAAAGATGACAGCTTTTCACCTGAGGAAGCTCAAATGGTAGCATTTACTATTTTATTTATTTATATGTGCATCCTAGATATAGAAGGCATTATTTTTTTTTCTTTGTGTGCCCTTTATCAATCTACAGTTTTGGTTGAAAGTAGTTTATCATGAAATAGGTAGTCACATAATTCTGAAAGTATGCACATTCATTAGTGGATTTGCTGGATTTATTTGAAATTTAGTATGCCCCCCTAGAAGTAGGGTTGGTATTGCAATCTCCTTCAGTTCATCCATCAATCTTTTCTTCTGATAGTCTGACTTTTATTTTAACAAAATGACTTCATATTTGGGCAGCAGCTTGCCAGTCATGAGTTGTGAGGTCTGTCAGATGCCTGCTGCCTGTTTTATTATACCTTGATTTTTTAAAATATTTTTAATGAACCACAAATTTTTTATCACAGGCAATACTAATGATTTGAATTTCTTAATATTTCAGTTGGTCAGCATGTCAATAGTGATTAGTTGTCATATGTGTGTACTTTTCTGATCAGACAGACACCTGCTTTCTGTTTTCCTATTTTTTGAATTATGAGTGTGATATCCTTAGCATAACAGCACATTCGTTCTTGTTGTCACTGCAACATCATCAACATTTCATTATTTGTTTTACTGAAAATGGGTTAGTTTTTGGTGAAATAAGAACAAGTTACAGCCTCACACAAAAAAGACTTTTTTTGTATCAAAGGCTGAGCTTTTGCCATTTGATTAGGGATTTTCTGTGTTCAATTTGCATCAGGGTTTTGTATTATTGTTATTTTACTTTTTAGTTGCATCAAAATATTTTGAAATTGTGTCTATATAACTTTTTGAGGCTGTTGCTAATATCTAAATGCCTTTTTTTTTTATTGCGAATTTTTAAAATGAAGAAATAAAATGTATTCAGATAAATAGATAGCATAAAACAAGTATACAATCAAGTATTCATGAAGTTCTTACATTTCTGTTTTTCAGTTTGAGCAAGAAAATGCAGAGTTATTTAATGAATTGAACAGCTTGGTTAGTGAAGTAAGGTGAGTTAATGCCATGAGAACTACAACTGTCTACACAATAGCAAGAAAAAACTCTTTTGTTTTACTGGTTCTAGTTATGTCATATGTAAACACCTATGATCCAAAATGTGAATATCTTATGTTTATGGTACTTTCCTTAAAACGGTAGATCTAGCTTTATCAGGGACATAATTCTTAAAAATCCTTGATACATTTCTTATATATGATCTGTGACAACTATATACTATTTATTTTATCTCTGTACCAAACAAAAAAGATTATTTTACCTCTGTACCATACAAATGCTTAAAACGCATTGAGAAATCTGACTACTGTGTAATCTGATAAATTTCCATGCAGGGGATATTTTTGCTTACAACACAATCTCATAAATGAAAGAAAGAATACAGTTGAATAGTGTCAAAAGTTCTGTTATCTTGACTTGTTTTTCAAATTGTTCAAAATAATATTACTCCGGAATATTTATCAACCTTAGTTCCAGAATCCCATGCAACTATACATAATCATTATACGAGAAACTCATCCCTAATTCCCCCTGTTCGAAACAAGAACAGCCCTGTATTCAAATTATTTTTTACCAGCGAATGTACTTTCATGGAATCTCCTCCCTGAGAATGCTAAGACCAGTACTTCGGTGGGGGCATTCAGGAATTGTGTCCTGTCTCGGGTGTTTAAACCTCCAAATTATTTTTACATTGGTAAGTGATTAGGTCAAATTTATCACTCAAGACTTCGTATGCAATGCAGTTCTCTAAATCATCATCTTTTTGTTAAAAATATAGTGGCTTTGCCATTTTGTTTATGTGGTGCTATAGAAATGACAGCGCACTACTTGTTGCACTGCCCTGTTTTCACATTATGCGTGAACAGCATTTTTATAATATCAATATAATACATTTATTGTTGGAAGAAATCTTGCTACACGGTTCATAGGATTTCAGCTACGAACAAAACATTGAAATATTCTTGGCAGTTCAAACATTTATACTCAGTAGCAAACGATTTGTTATATGATAGCACACATCTTGTTCAACAAGTAATACTTATATCTTAAATAATTGTGTCCGTTCAGAAACATACACTTTATTATTGAATTTCCGATGTATATATTTTTTTTCTTCTTTCTTGTGTGTCACAACCTTATATGTTTTTTTTTCTTTCCATCTAGTGTAACATTGTTAATTTTTTAACATTCTACTCCTTGAGTATTTCTTGAAATATTCTTATAGGAAACGGATTAATATAAGCTAATAGGTGTTTCTGGATCCTATTAACTTTTTCACTTGTATTATTATGTAAATGCCTATTTGTGTACATTACTTTACCTGAATTTAATTAATAAAATATGTTTACACTAATATTTGTGAAACTGTCAAAATGACTGTGGTGTTTGCCATTAAAAGCATGCAATTTTAAAGTAACCATAAGGCAGTGGGTTGAAGGAGTATATGGTTAACTAGGAAACAGATCTATTGTTTATACTTAAACTACCAAGGAAAAGATCCAATGACAAACAAAAATAACTTTGTTAACTAAGTATACATAGCCTAGGTAAGAAAATAAAAAGTATAACAGCTACTGGGCTGAGCATATAATGCTGTCCACATAACACCACTGTCAATTTACATGATACTAACACATAGTAGCATGTTCTGTACTAAGTTCATTACTCCAAATCATGTTGACTACCATTAAATTGTTACTAGCAGCCACTTCACCATACATCATTTCTTATATTTTTCAGCCAAATAGAAGGGAAAGTTTTAGAAATAGCTAAATTACAAGAAATATTTGCTGAAAAAGTATTAGAGCAGGTAAATAAATTGTAGTGATTTGAACATTCTTTAAAATGAACAAGTGGTTTGAATATTTTTTGAAAATAAACAAGTGGTTTGAATATTTTTTGAAAATGAACAAGTGGTTTGAATATTTTTTTGAAAATAAACAAGTGGTTGGAATATTTTTTGAAAATGAACAAGTGGTTTGAATATTTTTTGAAAATGAACAAGTGGTTTGAATATTATTATAAAAATGAACAAAACGAGATGTTCAATAAATGTCTTTGAAAAACATTATTACACCAAACACTCAAAATAAAAACTTTTTGAAGTCAATCTTTAGTCTCAAACAAATATGTTTGAAAAAATAATTGGCATGTGGGAAATGTAAATAAGACAGTTTCTCTGACTTAAAACATGTTATATTTTATGTCATAATACATACATATAATTATCATCTGAAAGTAACACATTAGCTATAAAACGAATGTTAAACCATCTTAAATATTCTGTCTTGGTTGCAGTCTATGTGACTAATCACCAAAACATGGTGTCTGTCCTCTGTCATTCGGTAATTCAGGACATGAGTTTTTTTCTTCTTTTCATCGAAGGAAATCTTAATCTTCAAAATGAAGTTGCATATTGTATTAATTTGTTTATATGTAAGATACCAATATTGGGAGATTACTGGCATATATGTGAACCAGGTATTTGAATGTTCAGCAAAATACACCAAATTTTATAGGTTTTAAAAATGTGGCAAAAGGACAAAAATCCTTAAAAATATTTATGAAAATGAAAATTTATATCTACAAAAGTAAACAAATCCACATTACAAAAGAATAGGACTTTGATCAAGATTGTGCAAGGAACTGGAAATGTGATAGTGCTACTAGGGCAGGGGTTTTCTATGGAAGGATTTTTTAGTCTAAAAGTACTGATGTGAATATGTGTTCTTACAGGAAACTGACATAGAAAGTATTGAACAGACCACAGTGGGTACAACAGAGAATATAACGAAAGGAAATGAAGAAATACGAGAGGTAAGATAAGAAATAATATTATTATCAAATTGAGATGGAAATGGGGAATGCGTCAAAGAGATAACAATCCAACCAAAAAGCAGATAATAGCTGAAGGCCACCAATGGGTCCTCAATGCAGTAAGAAAATTCCGCACCCTGAGGTGGGCCTCAGCAAAATAAAAATGTTTACTAGTTCAGTGAAAATGGAAGTCATACTAAACTCCAAAACAAGTAAATGAACTAAAATTAAAAGTTATACAAGACTACCAAAAACCAGAGTCTCCTAATTTGGGATAGGTGCAAATATTTGGACAGGGTAAACATGTTTTGTGAGAACTCAACCCTTCCCCATACCTCTAGCAAATGTCGAATAAAGAAACACACAGCAATACACACATGATATTTTCTGAATTTGAATAGTCTTCTTACGCTGAAAACTAAACTCTATCTAGTATAATAGAGTAAATGAATTCCATTGAATTTTTGATTTTGTAATCCAACTCCATATCCTATTTGAGCAAAATGTTTACTCATGAAGGAGTAATGTTGAAACAGTTATAGCAACAGATCTCAGTATTACAACTAAAATTATCAGTTATAAAAAGACTATTCTTGAAAACATCAAATATTCTAAGATATGCAACATGCCTTGAAATAAATATCTGAACTCTCAGTACAATATAATGCAATCAAATTATGTTTTAATTGATTTGATTTCTGGTATATAATCTCTTGTTTCCTTCTATTCTAAATTAAATTTGATATATTTTTCAGGCAATAAAAAACAGTGCTGGCTTTAGAGTGTGGATTTTATTTTTCCTGATAACATGCACTTTGTCATTACTATTTTTAGACTGGTATAATACATGAGCTACATAGAGTATTTATGTTAACATTGTTTTTTGTGCAATATTATTAATATTGGCTTTTAGTATGAATGATTGATATAAAAGTTATTTGTTTGTTTGTTGAATGAAAGATATATTAAATGTTATGCCTATTATTTTTGATTTCTTAATATATTATTAGTAACATGGTGTGTTAGTGACCTAATACTAGATATATGGAATTTACTGACCCCATATATCTTGTATTAGGTCACTAGCACACCGTTTAACGAATTTATCTTACCGACTTTCTACACATGTGGTATTTTTACTAGCGACCTATCAAAGTGATTAAGTCTTCAATATTTAGTATTAAGATCCTATACTTCCATCAGTCTATACGAAACTATAACAACTTTTTAGCTTTAGATTTATTATATGAATTTATTTCAATCGTGTATTACATGTATTTATTTCTTTGTCTGTTGAATCCTTTCAGATTTCTTTTTAGCTCACCTAGCCCGAAGGGCCAAGTGAGCTTTTCCAATCACTTTGCGTCCGGCGTCCGGCGTCGTCCGTTGTCCGTCGTCCGTCGTCGTCGTTAACTTTAACAAAAATCTTCTCCTCTGAAACTACTGAGCCAAATTAAACCAAACTTGGCCACAATCATCATTGGGGTATCTAGTTTAAAAAATGTGTCCGGTGACCCGGCCAACCAACCAAGATGGCCGCCATGGCTAAAAATAGAACATAGGGGTAAAATGCAGTTTTTGGCTTATAACTCAAAAACCAAAGCATTTAGAGCAAATCTGACATGGGGTAAAATTGTTTATCAGGTCAAGATCTATCTGCCCTGAAATTTTCAGATGAATCAGACAACCTGTTGTTGGGTTGCTGCCCCTGAATTGGTAATTTTAAGGAAATTTTGCTGTTTTTGGTTATTATCTTGAATGTTATTATAGATAGAGATAAACTGTAAACAGCAATAATGTTCAGCAAAGTAAGATTTACAAATAAGTCAACATGACCGAAATGGTCAGTTGACCCTTTAGGAGTTATTGCCCTTTATAGTCAATTTTTAACCATTTTTCGTAAATCTTAGTTATCTTTTTCAAAAATCTTCTCCTCTGAAACTACTGGGCCAAATTAATCCAAACTTGACCACAATCATCTTTGGGGTATCTAGTTTAAAAAATGTGTCCGGTGACTTGACCATCAAATCAAGATGGCCGCCATGGCTAAAAATAGAACATAGGGGTAAAATGCAGTTTTTGGCTTATAACTCAAAAACCAAAGCATTTAGAGCAAATCTGACATGGGGTAAAATTGTTTATCAGGTCAAGATCTATCTGCCATGAAATTTTCAGATGAATCAGACAACCCGTTGTTGGGTTGCTGCCCCTGAAGTGGTAATTTTAAGGAAGTTTTGCTGTTTTTGGTTATTATCTTGAATATTATTATAGATAGAGATAAACTGTAAACAGCAATAATGTTCAGCAAAGTAAGATTTACAAATAAGTCAACATGACCGAAATGGTCAGTTGACCCCTTTTAGGAGTTTTTGCCCTTTATAGTCAATTTTTAACCATTTTTCGTAAATCTTAGTTATCTTTTACAAAAATCTTCTCCTCTGAAACTACTGGGCCAAATTAATCCAAACTTAGCCACAATCATCTTTGGGGTATCTAGTTAAAAAAATGTGTCTGGTGACCTGGCCATCAAATCAAGATGGCCACCATGGCTAAAAATAGAACCAAGGGGTAAAATGCAGGTTTTTGGCTTATAATCTCAAAAACCCAATGCATTTAGAGCAAATCTGACATGGTGGGTAACATTGTTTATATCAGGTCAAGATCAATCTGCCATGAAATTTTCAGATGAATTGGACAACCGTTGTTGGGTTGCTGCCCCATAATCGGTAATTTTAAGAATTTTTTTTATTGTCATATTCAATATTTGTAAACTGTAACCATATGTCACAAATTACAAATAAGTCGCTACAATTATTCTAGGTTACACATTTCATCAAATGAATAAAATTTCCTGACATGGGCCAAGTTCATTATAGAGAGAGATAATTGTAAGCAGCAAGACTGTTCAGTAAAGTAAGATGTACAAACACATCACCATCACCAAAACACAATTTTGTCATGAATCCATCTGCTTCCTTTGTTTAATATTCACAAAGACCAAGGTGAGCGACACAGGCTCTTTAGACTCAGTTTAGAGCCTCTAGTTTTGTTTTGTTTTGAAAGGGAAGTAACTCCATTATACCAACTAAGCAAACACAAAAAGTCAAGAAACTTATGCCAGTTGTCATTCCAGATGTAGCATCACCACTTTCTTGTGTCTCCGCTGCCAGGGCTATCTTAAATGAGGAAACAGTCATCAGAGATCAAATAGAGGACCTGCCTCAACCAACTGAACAGTCACATCTGTCACTTACAAACAGAGTCCCAATAACAGGCACAAGAAATGACATTTCCTTATCTGACAAAGAATTACGGCATAAGGAAGGCAAACTGCGTAAAATGGAAGAGGAATTAAAAAAGGAAAAAGTGACTATTAATGATGCACTGAAAGACCAGGCACACCTAAAAACATACTCCCTCAGTCTGGAGGCCAAAGTAAAAGAACTGGAAAGCTCAAATAAGATACTGAGGATGAAAATTGTAGGTACACAACATTCAGGCTCTACTGAAACCATGAACAAACAACCTCCACCTATCTTTCAAGAAAATCAACCAGTGTATACTCCTCAACACACAAATAGTATGGATACTTATATCTCATCATTGGAAAATAACATCATCAAAGATAGAATAACCCATATTGAAAATACTCGTCAGTTATATAGACAAATGCACGACATGGAACTGCAGTCCATTCAACAGAGGCTCAGAACTCTAGAACTGACATTATCACAATCAGCTAGGCCACACTATCAGCCATATCATACAAGCCACTTCCAGTATCCAATTCCACAGGGCCCTGCCTACATGGCTAGATCACCTACATATCCCCATCAGTGCAGACCAATGAACACCAATTGGCCAGGTCAACCACAACACATGCCAGCTTACCTTCCAAACATGCATGGATTACCTCCACATCCTTCCAATATTCCGCCTCCATCTTATTTCCATCATCAAACAATGGTCAACAACCAGCATAACCGTCAGCCAGCCCAGCAAACATTCACAGGAGCAAACCTGCACTTCAGGCATGACAACAAACACAATCAAACCGTAAATACCGATATTAATTCCACAACAGGGCCTCAAGCAACCAATACTGTCAATCATCCGCATAAATCTGTCACAACTACACCTCCGACAGAAAATGCAACTTCAAACATGGCAACATCTCCAACTATTTTAAATTCTACAGCTACATCTGTACTTCTTAACACAGTAAATGAAATCAAAATGTCACAACAAGAACTCCAAACAGAACCTGAGGAAGTCAGCAGTACGTTACACAAGGATCAAGACCGCACAAACAAAGTTAAGAAATCTATACCTGACAAAGAAGTTCCAAAGGTTGATAGAAATCAAATATCACTGGAAGTTATTGAGCCCAGCTCAAACACTGAGGATTATCCAACAAATAAGCCGGACACTTTTTTAGGACTTTGCCAGAACATTCAGAGGATCACATAGCACATGATGCCTCTACTTCAACTCTACTTAGAATATCCTCCTTCAATTGTAAAAATGTATATAACTCCCAAGCTTGTATAAAAGACATTTTAGATTTTACCGATTTTATATGTATTCAGGAACATTGGCTATTCAAGTTTGAACAGGACAATATTGGAGAGCTCTTTAACAAAACATCTTGGACATGCAAGTCAGTTGACGAAAACAACCCTATACCTCCAACACAAAAACCTAGAGGATATGGTGGAGTAGCCATACTTTGAAAACAACATCTAGATCATCTTGTAGAAAAAATTAATGATGGCTCAGAGAGAATTATATGTATAAAGATAAATGTAAAACCAAAGCCGATCCTGTTAATCTGTGCTTATATGCCATGTAGAGGGTCAAAACAGGCAAACGAACAGTTCAAAGAATGTCTCGACCAGCTCCACGAGATAATTCTCAAATACTCCGACACATGTACACCTGTCCTATGTGGAGATTGGAACTGTGATCTGATGAAAACAACTAATAAATCAGCACGGATAAAGGAACTCGAAAACTTCATAAGTTCTAAAAAGCTAATTTTTAAACCAACCCCATTAACATTTATTCATCCAAATGGCAATGAAACATCAACAATTGACTATATCTTTGTACACGACAGCCTAGCCGAAAAAGTCTACAACACCATTAGACTGGATATGTTGTCAAACAACACCTCTGACCACTATCCTCTTTTAACGGAAATTGAAACCGAGATTGTTAGCAAGAAAAAACAAGACCAACCAGTAGTGTCAAATAAAATCAAATGGGATAAAATAGATTTACAACAATACCAAGATAGTTTAAACAAATGCCTTCAAGAAAATCCCATAGACTACTTGAATGATTCGACCGCAATAACAAGACTTATGGAAACCATAGTTACAGCTCAAAAAAATATAGTACCACCATCTAAAATTTCAACTCAACGAAACAGACATATCTGGAATGATGAAATTGAACACTCACTGAAAATGAATAAATCATCACTTGATAAATGGAAACTGGAAGGAAAACCAACGGCTGGTGAAACTATGCAAGAAAGGAAAAAAACTAAAAAGCAACTGCGCAAAGCGCGAAGACAAGAAATTGCGCGACAACGAGATGAATCGCTACAGAAGATCATGAACGCTAAGCAAAGAGATAGCAAAATATTCCATAAACTTGTAAATGCACAAAGGAAAACCAAAAAATCTTCCATATCAGATCTGACTGTAGAAGACAAAACCTACTCTTCTCGGGAAGAAATACTAAAAGGTTGGAACGAGCATTTCAGCAAGCTCGCAACACCTGAGTCTAATACCACAAACTCCGATCATACCAACAAAGAATTTGACATAGACATTATCGAAGAAATCTGCAAACAAAATGCTGTACCATTAACTTTCACAGCTGAAGAAATTGACAAAGCCATAAACCAACTGAATACCAACAAGGCACCTGATATATACGGTATTACAGCAGAACATATCAAATATGGTGGAGATACATTACTGCAGGCAATAACATCTATAATCAACAACATCTGCTCCTCTGCAACCATACCAGACTGCATAAAACATGGAATCTTAACACCAATATTCAAAAACAAAGGACTACTAAATGAGGCAAAAAATTATAGAGGAATCACTGTACTCCCAATTATTGGAAAAATCCTGGAAATACTACTGAGGAAATTGCTAAGAGACATCATTGATATTCTCCAAAACCGATTACAAAGAGGTTTCACTCCTGGGGTATCTCCTCTATACAGTGCCCTCATCCTCCTAGAATCCATAGCAGAATCAATGGACCAAAAGATGCCTGTTTTTGTTGCTCTGCTAGATGCCAAATCAGCATTTGATGTTGTCAATCTTAACAGCTTACATCGTAAACTCTTTCTATCAGGAGTAGGTGGGACCCTCTGGCTACTTATCCGCCAACTGAGTACATACGCCACAACCTCTATTAAATGGAACGGTCTAATGTCAAAACCATTCCCTGTACAACAAGGAGTAAGACAAGGTGGGATATTAAGCACTGAACTGTACAAAGTTTACATCAATGATGTATTGGACCAATTAGAAAACAGCGGCCTTGGTACCTACATCGGAAATATATACTGTGGATCCCCGACTTGCGCAGATGATGTTGCTCTCATTGCCAATTCTCCTAATGACCTCCAAACAATGATCAGCACGGTTGAGAATTACAGCATGCAAGAGAAATACTCACTCCAACCAACCAAAAGTGTCATATTAAAACACGAACCACCTTCAAAATATACAGGCTTCAACTTCAAAATTAATAATATAAAAATGAATGAGCCAGATTCAGCTGTGCATATTGGCATAAAACACAGCTCTGATTTAAAAAAAACTATCAGCATTCACGTTTAAAACTGTGATAAATGCTTTAACCTAACCAGCTTAGTAATAAATAAACAGCTTATTTTAGATCCAAGTAGATTATTATGCGCATGTGGCTGTAGATGCAAATGTATGGACAACTGCTTCAAAGTAGAGTATATAAATAGAAAACTGTGCTATGCTTTACATACCAAAAGAAATGAACTTTTGAAAGCTCTACCGTCAAACAAACGAAAGGGCCATTGAATGTAGCCAACATTCACCCCACGGGCGTAGATTTTTGCTTTTCTTGAATACCGAAGACCCCTGTAAATATAGTCCTGTAAATATATATTGTGAACTTTTAAACCGATTCTGAAAAGAAGTGCTCCTTATACAGATACAGATACAGATACAGATATGCCAACAGTAACAAATTGTTAGCTTTAATTAAGTTTCATGAACGTATTTCAACCTTTGTTCATCGCCATTTCGTCGTCTGTTGAATCCTTTCAGATTTTTCCTCAACACGGTGTTGTTATGCAGTTAAGCTGCATTATACGAGCACCCTAGATTTGTGTTCTACCCAATAAATGCTGAAATACTTGCCATTGTTATTATCTAGCTCGCTACTATGTTATATATAACTAATTGAACACTTTTTTTAATACTTTTTATTCTGGATTACAAAAAATATGACCAGAAAAACCTTCAATGATCGTCGATTTATCCAAAAGTTTTGAAGTTACACATAGGAAGTAGTGCTTATTAAGAATCCTTGTGTAGTTCATTATGACTTGTGCTTTTAGCTAAGATGTCAAAGAACAATTGTATGAAATATTTAATCGCCGAAAATCTCTTAAGACAAGTAGTTTAGATTTCCCAAATGGCAAAAGTCGTAGGGATATTGTTTGTCATCAATACGTAGTACAACTACGTCAGTAGTCTATTATATAATAGGTTCAACTGTTCATGCTGTTGGCGGCAATTTCAAATTAGAAAAAGAAATTTTCGTAGCTTTTGAATTTGGAGGCAGGTGTGCAAATTAGCGGTGGTCCGAGGTCCGCGACCTTCCACTTTTGCAAGCGGAATTTCGACCAGGATAGTTGGTTTCTAGCTACGCCCAACGTAGTCACCTTCCACTTGAAAGAAAATAAGAAATTACTTTGCAAACCTTCCATGCAAGTCACCAAAGTCTCCAATTAAACGAGCTAAAAACTTATTTTTATCATTATTATTCATGACAACGATGTTCATTTTGTTCAACCGCTAGCTTTATACAGAAAGTCACCGACAAATGTTGTATAAATTCGAGTAAAATCGTATCTGATTGACAAAAACAACATTGTAAACACATAACAATGGCGGCCGTGAAGACAAAAGTTTACAATATCGGATCCGATTCCGGAAGCGGATAAGGATAATTCCGGGTTTGGCGATCAAAGCAGGTGAAAAATAAATGAGGCCCCTCATGGGGGGGTCCTAGTAATCACATAATCACCAGTTTTTTACCAATATAATCACATAATCATTAAATATTTGCTTATCTTTAGTAATCAAATAATCATAAACTAAAAATACAGTCCTAGGTAATCAAATAATCATGAAATATTTGGCTTAATAATCAAATAATCATTAAAAAAACGGCCAAGTAATCACATAATCAAAAACCCCATGAGGGCCCTCATAAATCTATGCATGGTAAATGAATATAAACACTAGAATTGTAAACCAAAAGATATACGTAAAAGAAAGAAAATGCAGAAAAATATTTTATACAGAAACTCAAAATTACTTTTTGACAAATTTTAATTTAAAACTCCAATACAACGTGACAGCTGGAAACAGTACGTATATCTAACAATATACAGGTTCATGGTCACAGTCTAAATTTTCTTTATCAGTGATAAATGATGATAATGCATGTGAGATGCTTTTAAAGTGTAAACATATTACTGCAATTTCGAAGGGTTATCTTTTTTTCTCAATTTTGAAGGGTCAATTAAAGTAGCTGAAAGTTTCTTTCTTTATTTTCACAAATAATGCAACTATATTATATATACCTAAATGTAAGTAAATCATATGATATATAGGTGGCATTCTTTGGGCCACTCTACCCCCTCCTGTTTGATAACTTGGAAACGGCCGAGCTCCCCACGCCTAAACCATATGAGGAGCAGATCCAGGATTTTAGGTTAGGAGGGGCGCAAACTTAAATTTTCGCTGAGCAGAGCGAGGCTAAAAAAATTTGAGGTAAAATTATCGGAATATTCTTTATTTAGCTGAGAACAACCCATGCTTTGCATATTTAAGGGGGGTGCAAGCCCGCAACCCCCGCCTGAATCCGTCCCTGCATATATTCAAGTATAGGACAATATTATAAATAAAATGAAATATAGGGGGAGTCCCTGGAGTTACCCCACCCCCTCCTGTTTGAGAACTTGGAAACGGTCGAGATCCACACCCCTTAACCATATATATTCATGTTTGTGACTATATGAAAAATCAAATGAAATATAGGAAGAGTCGCTGGGGGTCACCCCACCCTTCCTGTTTTAGAATTTGAAAATGGTCCAGATCCCCACCCTAAACCATATATATTCATGTATGGGACAATATAACAAATCAGATGAAATATAGGGGAGTCCCTTGTGTCACCCCACCCCCTCCTGTTTGAGAATTTGACACCCGTTGAGATCACCACCTCTTAACCATATATTCATGTACGGGACAACATAACAATTCAAATGAAAGATAAGGGGAGTCCCTGAGGTCACTGTACACCCTTCTGTTTGAGAACTTGGAAATGGTCAAGATCCTTACCCCTAAACCATATATACTCATGTATGGGACAATATAACAAATAAAATAAAATATAGGGGAAGTTCCTGTGGTCACCCCAACCCTCCTGTTTGAGAACTTGGAAACGGTTGAGATCCCCACACCAAAACAATATATATTCATGTATGGGCCAATATAACTAATTAAATGAAATATAGGTGGAATCCCTGGGGTCAACCTACCCCTCCTGTTTGAGAACTTGGAAACCAATGAGATCCCCAACCCTAAACCATATATATTCATGTATGGGACAATATAACAAATAAAATGAAATGTAGGGGAAGTCCCTAGGGTCACCCTACCCCCAGTGGTGGATCCAGAAATTTTCATAAGTGGAGGCCCCCTGCCCCCCTAAATCCTCGGCTTACCCCTACCTGTTTGAGAACTTGAAAACCGTTGAGACCCCCCCCCCCCCCTAAATTATATATATTCATATGTATGGGACAAAATAACAAATCATTTTACATTTACTATGGTCAGGTCAGTCAGACCTCACCTTTGATCCCTGTTGTAGTGAACATTTGTCTGATTCGTGTCTCATAACTTTTGTACTATAGAACACAAACTCAGTTTTCTTTCCAGGGAAACCAGTCCATTCATACTATTACATCTTCATACTAAGTCAACTTGAACTTCTAGCAGTCAAATAAAACCAAGGTTAACAACCAAGTAGAACAACTGCAATCATTGGGAACTTGTACCACTGCAGACTCACCATAAACAAATATACATTGATATATGCATTGCTTTTGAAACCTTGATAACATATAAATTATTTGCCTTAATAAATAAATCATTAGATAAACATGAATGTGCTATATATGAATGTTTAATGTTGAGGCAACATTGCCACAGTTTTCATAATTACGGTTGCCTTGGTTTTTGGTTAACTGCCTTCAGCGCTTACAGCGCTTTGATTTTTATAAAGGGTTGTTGCATCTTTTTTGTTTTGAAAGGGAATTAACTCCTTACTTACCCCATATGGTTGCTAACCCTATATGGTAACTAACCATGTGACACCCTTTATCAAATATACATAGTCACCACGTGTAGTCCATTAACCAATTATATCCCCATAAATCTATTGGAGGTAAGATAAATATATATATATATGCTAATAATGGAGAACTAATTGAGATACTTTCAATAAAGTTTCTTCTTTTAAATATTTTTCCCTTATGGTTATGCTCTATATGTATAGCAAATATCTTCATTTTACTTTGTGATGCATGGTTTAAATAAGGCCCAGTAAGGAGTAATCTACAAACTTTAAATATTTTAAAGCTTTTTTTAATACAGTGTTTGTGGATGAGGCAAGTGATATATGTAATTTTTCTGGGTTGTGGTCAACACTTAAGGCCAATTACAGGGGAGGTAATGACGTTGCTAACGTAAAATGTTATTTTTGCGACATGAAATGTTGACAAATTGGGAAAAGATGCATTTTTAGACTGTTTTGTATGCTTTAAACTGATTTAACTTGAAAACAAGTACATGGACCCCTCTTTTTATAAGCCCGTCAAAGTTTTGACGGGACGTATTATGGTATACAAATTCCGGTGTCCGTCCGTCCGTCCGTCCGTCTGTCCGGCGTAAACATGTCGCACCGTAACTTGAGAACGACTTATCCAAATTTCATAAAACTTAATATAGTTGTTTCTTATGATGGTCAAATGATCTGTATACTTTTTGGTGAAAATAAGATTTAAACTTTTTGAGTTACGGCACTTTATAACTAAAACAGGGGTGTGTTTTTTTCACATGTCGCACTGTATCTCAAAAACGATTCTTGATTATGACTTAAAACTTTAAACACTTCTTAGTTATATTAATCTCCATATCTGTATACTTTTTGAAGTTGATTCAAAATTTCATTTTTGAGTTATTGAGTATTTTGTAAAAACAAAGGGGGAGGGTTTTTTTTACATGTCGCGCCATATCTCAAAAACTATTGATGATTATTGCTTAAAACTTTACACATGTCTTTGTTATATTAGGGAGCTACCATTTGATTTTTATGGGGGGCTAGGATGAAAAATTTTGTCCTGCATTTTTTTTTAGTTGTAATCTCTGTCCTGCCTTTTTATTTTTCACTCTATTCGGTCCTGCCTTTTTTTTATTAGTTTATCCTGACTTTTTTTACTTAAATTGTCATCCTGCCTTTTTTTTTGCAAAGTGTCTCATCCTGCCTTTTTTTTTACTCAAAACTCCTGTCCTGCCTATTTTTTTCAAATTTCATCCTAGCCCCCCCATAAAAATCAAATGGTAGCTCCCTTAATCTAAAGATCTGTATACTTTTTGGTGATGATTCAAAATTTCATTTTTGAGTTGTTGAGTATTTTGTAAAAAAGGGGGAGGTTTTTTTTACATGTTGTGCCGTATACTCAAAAACGATTTATGATTATTGCTTAAAACTTTACACGCTTCTTTGTTCTATTAATCTAAAGATCTGTATACTTTTTGGTGATTATTCAAAATTTACTTTTCAGTTATTGAGTATTTTGTTAAACAGGGGAGGTTTTACATGTCGCGCCGTATCTCAAAATAAGTTATGATTATTGCTTAAAACTTTACACACTTCTTTATTATATTAACCTAAAGATCTGTATACTTTTTGGTTTTGATTCAAAATTTTATTTTGGTAATATTTAGTTTTTTGTAAAAAAAAAAAAACAGGGTGGGGGGTTTCACACGTCCCCCTGTGTCTCTAAAACAATATATGGTTATTGGTTAAAACTTTCTCAGAAACTATTTATGATTATTGCATAAGACTTCCACATAAGCCGTCAGGCGTATCATGCGCTCATGGCGCAGCTGTTTATTTAAATGGCATTAGGTTTGATTATGTACGAAGATTATTTGTACCAATTTTAATTAAAAAGTTGAATATGGATTTTTTTTAATTTGTTAAATAAACCTAAAAAAAATGCCGTTTATTTCCTAAAATCTGAAACTTTGTTTAAGAAATAATTCATGGAAGCCATAGATTTGTTGGAAATTTACACATGGCCTGGGCCGTCATATTAGAATTTTTTCCAGAGCGTTAGCGAGGGATAAAATTAACGAATATCACGGCCCCGGCCATGTGTAAATTTACAACAAATCTATGGCTTCCATGAATTATTTCGATTCTAATAGGACAAATACGATCATTAAAAAACTGAAGCGATGATGGGTATACCGTGTGTTTGGCTGTTCTATTTTACCCACTGTTTGATAAATGTAAAACAAATCTAATAAACCTGCATGAATGATTTCTTAACTAACCGCTAGAAAAAAAAATGTGATTACTTTTTTTACTTCTCAGTAAACCCAACATTTGCAATTTTAAATTTACATTTTTTATCGTAAGCTACCGTTAAATTCACTGTTGACATGTTGTTACCAAGGAGCCGCCATGTTGACTTGCTGAAATTAGTAAATGTGCGAATAATGCAATAGAACAGAAAACAAGCAACACCTACCTTAATACTTTATTTTAATGCAATTGTATCCAAGTTTAGAAGGTAAACTCAATAGAAAAACCTTCAGCTTTGACGTTTTCATTCGTATGACGTCATGTTTTGAAATGACGTCACAGTAATGCGCCAAAATCATCACTGGAATTTCGCGGAATTTTAATTTATTTTGTTTTTGTCCATTTTTCCGTTCTCTAATGTGTAAATTCTTTTTGTTATGCGTCAGAATCAGAATAAATGTTCTGTAGGTTTTTATTCAATTGTAATTGTTGACACAGCGAAATCCACAACCGTTTACACATAGGTTACGATACATGTGGATTTACGTGGGAGGCATATTTAAACAGCCATTTGTGTACATCTTGGAGTCTGCCCTAAGTATAGATATATCGAGAATTTTATCACGGTGTTGTTTACAAAGCGAAAGAAGCACGTCATATTAGAATTAAAATTAATTACTTCCATAGAATTATTGTACATATTAAGGGAGCTACCATTTGATTTTTATGGGGGGGCTAGGATGAAATTTGAAAAAAATAGGCAGGACAGGAGTTTTGAGTAAAAAAAAAGGCAGGATGAGACACTTTGCAAAAAAAAAAGGCAGGATGACAATTTAAGTAAAAAAAGTCAGGATAAACTAATAAAAAAAAGGCAGGACCGAATAGAGTGAAAAATAAAAAGGCAGGACAGAGATTACAACTAAAAAAAAATGCAGGACAAAATTTTTCATCCTAGCCCCCCCATAAAAATCAAATGGTAGCTCCCTAAGAGCAAATTCATGTCGAGATGATTTTCATATAAATGTTTTTACAAACATCCGCTTACTTTTATCTGTTGAAATAAAAAAGTAAGGTGTGTCTATCCAAGGATACATTACATTTTCTTATTGTTTTAAGCCCCTTTCATTCAGAATAAAAAGCACAACTAATCAACAGTAAGTTTATGACTTGAGGGAGCTCAGTGAACAAGTGGTCTAAGTAGTTCATTTACTTTACACTAGCCTGGTAACACTTTAGGTTGTGAGTTGGAACCCGGCACAGTTTTTCCTACCAAATTTTAATCAATGAATAAAATTTCGAGAAGTTTCATTATATTTTTATTTTGTCCATTTTTTCTAGCTCTAATGCATTATTTTTTTGTGTTGTTCATCAGAACATGAATAAAGGTTTTGTAGTTTTTTTTCAATTGCAATTTTTAACACTGCCAAATTGTCATGTTAAGATTCATGTGGATTTACGTGGGATGTATATGGTAAAAGCCATTATATCTTTCGTCCCTCTTTTGTAACGTCCATTATGAGGTACATCTCTGAGTCTGTACTAGGTATTTGATTTGTTGACAAGCTGTTATTTACAAAGCGATAGAAGCATGTTAGAATTCAAACATGTTCCCACCTAATTAATCTGTTTCCATAACAGTACATCATCTTCTTTCTTCTTTAACCATGACAATATTTACAATTTGTATGTGTTGATCAATGGTAATACTACTTCTGAAATAGCTGAAACTGCTTCACAGTCTTGCTGTGGAATATTCTCTTGATTTTAATTGATGTCGACGGCACGCCAGTACAAGGATAGGTAATGGACTTCCACTCACCTACAATTTTATAAGTCTCTTTATGTATCATATGTTATTGACATGCTGTTACATGAATATCAATTATATGGTCATTTTTATAAATTTTCTGTTTACAAAACTTTGAATTTTTCGAAAAACTAAGGATTTTCTTACCCCAGGAGTAGATTACCTTAGCCGTATTTGGCACAACTTTTGGGAATTTTGGGTCCTCAATGCTCTTCAACTTTGTATTTGTTTGGCTTTTTAACTGTTTTGATCTGAGCGTCACTGATGAGTCTTATGTAGACGTTCAACGGGCGTCTGGCGTATAAAATTATAATCCTGGTACTTTTGATAACTATTTACACCACTGGGTCGATGCCACTGCTGGTGGACGTTTCGTCCCCGAGGGTATCACCAGCCCAGTAGTCAGCACTTCGGTGTTGACATGAATATCAATTATATGGTCATTTTTATAAATTTTCTGTTTACAAAACTTTGAATTTTTCGAAAAACTAAGGATTTTCTTACCCCAGGAGTAGATTACCTTAGCCGTATTTGGCACAACTTTTTGGAATTTTGGGTCCTCAATGCTCTTCAACTTTGTATTTGTTTGGCTTTTTAACTATTTTGATCTGAGCGTCACTGATGAGTCTTATGTAGACGAAACGGGCGTCTGGCGTATAAAATTATAATCCTGGTACTTTTGATAACTATTTACACCACTGGGTCGATGCCACTGCTGGTGGACGTTTCGTCCCCGAGGGTATCACCAGCCCAGTAGTCAGCACTTCGGTGTTGACATGAATATCAATTATATGGTCGTTTTTGGGATACTATTGCTGTCAAGCAATCTGTAGACTTTTACCGTTGACCCTATGATACACTCCCTCACGTCATTCGTTTTATTCTAAACATTCAGCAACATCTCAGATTCTTATGATTGTCTTGCTTTAAAAGGTAAAAACAAGCAAAACAATTGAACATAAACAACTTTCCTATAATGTTTTACTCATAATCTTCATGTGTGATATTTTCCTTGACTTATATGCGTGTTTGTAACAATACGGAAAATCAGAATTAAACAGTATTTATATTTAGTGTTTTTATAAATTTAGAAACACGTCAGAGGGAATTCCAAAATTTTGATAACTTGCGAGAGTTCTCTGAAACCCGATCGATAATTCTATTTCTGTCACAAGAACTGAAAAGGAGTATTTCTATATTTTACCGTTATGAAACTGATATTTGATACTGTACTCTCATAAAGAAATGCAGAACCATTCATCATATCATTTAATAAACGTTCTTGTTCCAAATCGCAAGTCGCGGATTGTTTATGTAGTAATGCCCATGCGTGGTCTCACTAATTAGAGACAAAAAGAATTGTAGAGACAAAAAGCGTCAAGAAGCGACAAGAAGAATAATATTAGCAACAAGAAACTATTTAGCGACAAGAAAACATTATTTTATTTATATTACTTATTCGAAATAAATATTAAAAAAATATGCAAAAGAAAACAATTTCAACGACAGGAAAGTTAATTTTGATAGGGGAAAAAATGAAATTCAGTTGCTACATTTATTTACATGATATTTTATAAGGTATCACAGGAAGTATTACCTTTACCCTGTCGTTTTATGGTATTACTTTTACTTGTGTTTTAGAACAATAATATATTTTGTCTTTTTATTTGTTTTTAAAACTATTTTTGTACAATATATACTTAACTTGCAAAATGCATTATTTGTGCATAATTGTCCAGAAAATACATACACAAATTGTGAAATACAAATTAAGAACTGAAATCAAACAAGAGGAAAACATAATTAAAATGTGAATATTTTTCATCATTTTTATAGTGTATTGTCTCATTTATCATGATTATGCATATAGATTGAAGATTAAAGGAAACTGATGACAATCTTGAGTTTTCAACAGGTGTTCACTATTCGGTACAATAATTGTATATTCTGGTAATTGATGAAGGTGTTAATGGATGTTATTGTAGCAATAAAACAAAGGACACGCACCTAGGTAATCTCATTTGTTGCTCTTAATTGTGTATTACCTTAGAGTGAAGCCACAGCTAATGTTGGTCCTATCAGGAAAAAATAATTGTACAGTTAGGAAGGAAATAATATGTCATGTTTTTGTTTTATTAAATCCTTCAAAAGGAAGGTGACAAATCTTTGTTTTTATTTTCATTTTATAGCGTTTACATTTCCTTTGCTCTTACACATGTTTAATTTCTTCATCTATCAATATGATAATAAAAAGTACACAATCTCTTCATCGAAATTTTTTTTATTTCTTCATCTTTCAATGTAATCCTAAAAAAATATTTTGATGTATGTGATGACAAAATGTATTCTTGTCGCTAAATAGCTTCTTGTTGCTTTTTGTCACTTATATTATTTTTCTTCTTGTCGCTTCTTGACGCTTTTTGTCGCTAATTAGTGAGACCCCACATGCGTGTAGTTTTCCTGATTTCAAGGGGTATCAGATTGAGTGTTTCCCCGCTTCATTGATTAATTTGAAACTCATGAGATTCTTTCTATGTCTGTCTGCGTATGGAGGGCTATTGTTGTTGCATAATTTTAAATCATATGCATAATTTAAATTAAAATAAATGTTTCATCGTAAAAATTACCTATAACACCCCTTCAGCAGAAATGGAATCTTCCATATTATCGTTTGGAGTTGTCTCCCTTTTCGAAGTATTCGTCAAGAAGAATTAACTCGTAAATGCCGATAAACGTCGTATTATATTAAGAACGATCTCAATGTAAACAGAGGAGTGTGTACGGAAAGGAGTCATGCCCTCTGACCCAAAGGAACTTCAATAATTAAAGAGTAAGAAATGGGGTTCCTCCTAAACTGGTCCGCCGTTCTATATATAGCTTCGCACCGAAGGTCAGTGTAGCGATAAGTGAACACAACAGGGGTCCAGTTTAGGGTTCCTCCTAGAATTACGGTGATAAGATATGGAAGCAAGTTAACTCGTACCACGGCATTGGAACCAAAAAAGTTAACTTGTACTACTGGGAAGTCGTACCATTCAGAAAAATATATTAAAAAATATGATGTTTTATGGGTTTCTGTTTGTAAACTTAATAGAAATAAAGTTTAATTACTTGAATTTTACACAGGAGTTAAATGAAAACTTAGACAAAAATAAAGAATGTTTTAAAGCATTAATGTTTTAACTGATCTTTCAAACTAGAACATAGGCGGATCCAGGCCCCCCCCCCTTTTTCGTGGAAAAAATTTGGTTGATTATAAAGGGAATCATTGAAGCATGACTGGAGCGGGCCCCCTCTTAGGTTAGTCAGCAGGCTCCCCCTTAGGAAAAGTTCTGGATCCGCCACTGTAGAACTTAATCCAGAGGAAAGTTAAAACATTGCTTTAACTGTACCTTATTAAAATTGAACATGTTGAATTTATATATATATATATCCAATTTAAGTTAATTAAAGCTGTAATCCATGATCACAAATTGAATGCTATGTTTACAATTGTTGAAAGCCATGTGCTTTTTTTGCGGGGGAGAATGCGGACCCCCTTAACAGGAATCACTTAAATTTCATTGTTACATTTATTTATAGACAGTAAAAATAATTTTGGCAATCATTTGGACTAACTGCTAAGACTGAATCATTCATGAAAATTTTTCTTCGGGTGAAACTGTTTATACTTTAATTATCTACATCTGCCACAGTATTTTCTATTCAATATACAAGGAACATTAGCTACAAATTGGTCATTGTACTTTCAAATTATATACATTTTACAGACTTAAGAGGTATTGGGTGAAAGTAACGTATATCATGTATATTCATCATTTAACATCATTTGAATGCATTTAAATAAGTTGGTACGAGTGAGCAATGGTACGAGTTTGCATTGGTACAAGTTTTTTTTAGTGGTACGAGTTTACAATGGTACAGGATAACTATAATTTGATAAAACACAATAAGTACATGGCTCATACACTTGTAACGGGGATTGGCTATTCTTTAAGTTGAGTGACTATTCAGATTGTTACATTTTGCATGTGCAGTTGAATTAGTTTAGAGAATAATACTATCCAGCTGTACCAGGGTTACCAGCCAAAAATGCTTGAGACTCGCGCATGTTCATGCTTTTTTGCGGCAGTATTCTTGGATCTATTGTTTTCCTCTTTGATCTTTTCAATTTTGGCCAAATCTCCTGCATTTGTTTAATGAAAATTTGGCAGAACTGCTATACATGTGTCAATGAAAACTATGGCAATCGTATCCCTCAGAGCATTCTGCTCTTTGATTATAAATTTTCTGTTTACAAAACTTTGAATTTTTCGAAAAACTAAGGATTTTCTTACCCCAGGAGTAGATTACCTTAGCCGTATTTGGCACAACTTTTTGGAATTTTGGGTCCTCAATGCTCTTCAACTTTGTATTTGTTTGGCTTTTTAACTATTTTGATCTGAGCGTCACTGATGAGTCTTATGTAGACGAAACGGGCGTCTGGCGTATAAAATTATAATCCTGGTACTTTTGATAACTATTTACACCACTGGGTCGATGCCACTGCTGGTGGACGTTTCGTCCCCGAGGGTATCACCAGCCCAGTAGTCAGCACTTCGGTGTTGACATGAATATCAATTATATGGTCATTTTTATAAATTTTCTGTTTACAAAACTTTGAATTTTTCGAAAAACTGAGGATTTTCTTACCCCAGGAGTAGATTACCTTAGCCGTATTTGGCACAACTTTTTGGAATTTTGGGTCCTCAATGCTCTTCAACTTTGTATTTGTTTGGCTTTTTAACTATTTTGATCTGAGCGTCACTGATGAGTCTTATGTAGACGAAACGGGCGTCTGGCGTATAAAATTATAATCCTGGTACTTTTGATAACTATTTACACCACTGGGTCGATGCCACTGCTGGTGGACGTTTCGTCCCCGAGAGTATCACCAGCCCAGTAGTCAGCACTTCGGTGTTGACATGAATATCAATTATATGGTCATTTTTATAAATTTTCTGTTTACAAAACTTTGAATTTTTCGAAAAACTAAGGATTTTCTTACCCCAGGAGTAGATTACCTTAGCCGTATTTGGCACAACTTTTGGAATTTTGGGTCCTCAATGCTCTTCAACTTTGTATTTGTTTGGCTTTTTAACTATTTTGATCTGAGCGTCACTGATGAGTCTTATGTAGACGAAACGGGCGTCTGGCGTATAAAATTATAATCCTGGTACTTTTAATAACTATTTACACCACTGGGTCGATGCCACTGCTGGTGGACGTTTCGTCCCCGAGGGTATCACCAGCCCAGTAGTCAGCACTTCGGTGTTGACATGAATATCAATTATATGGTCATTTTTATAAATTTTCTGTTTACAAAACTTTGAATTTTTCGAAAAACTGAGGATTTTCTTACCCCAGGAGTAGATTACCTTAGCCGTATTTGGCACAACTTTTTGGAATTTTGGGTCCTCAATGCTCTTCAACTTTGTATTTGTTTGGCTTTTTAACTATTTTGATCTGAGCGTCACTGATGAGTCTTATGTAGACGAAACGGGCGTCTGGCGTATAAAATTATAATCCTGGTACTTTTGATAACTATGTTAACATCAGGACGTTGATAGACAAGATTTAATCCTATAACACTGACCCAGACTGTATCTTCTTTCTGCAAATTCAGATTAGCACTAACCGTCACAGACCTCTGCATGTGTTCTGAAAGAACTTCAGGGATACATTGGTTTCCATTCCTATCTCTGCTGTTCAAAATACACACAGATACAGCGACTGAATCATTATTTCCTTTGTTATCCAAATTCATTATTACATCGATTGAAAAGGATGCAGGTTGAAGAACGCATATCATTGTGCCATTCTTTTCTAAGGCAACAGTTTTTGAGTCGATGGGTCGCCATGGAATTTTTCCAGATGTGACTTTAACGCTATTTAAATCAAAGTTAACCTTCAGATTGACAAACTGTCTTTTATCATGATAGTTTCCCTTGGATATGACGTAACATACTGGGCCAAAAATTACTAAAACAACTAGTAAATTACATATATAGGATAACAACTGTTTAAATTGTTTTGCCATTTTCTCACTTTTCGAAGGTTTCATTTTCTTGTCTGTTTCATTTACGTTATTGTCGAACTGAATGTTGTCTTCTGTGCACATCTACACTGTTTTCGTTAGTTAAAACAATTATACAATTTCGACCTTGAATATCATTGGTATCAATCCATATAAACACATTTGTAGTCGTCACTGCCTTTGTTAAGGCGCTCTGGAGCAGGGAGGCGTGTTATCTGCAACATTCTAAAAAATGAATTAGTATAATTATTTATTATGACAACCAGTAATGAAACAAAGTAAAGTTAACCTTTAAAACTCAGTCACTGTCCTTGCACCATATTTTTTAAATCGAAAATTGCATATTTAAGCAATAAAATGGGCTGAAATTAAGAAAATATCGTTAAAATATCATATAATTCATATCATTCTTATAATTTTTATACCCTTAAAAATAAAGGCAACAGTAGTATACCGCTGTTCGAAATTCATAAATCGATTGAGAAAAATACAAATCCTGGTTACAAACTAAAACTGAAAGAAACATCAAGTATAAGAGGAGACGATGACACAACAACAGAAACACTAAAATTCAACACACAGAGAAACGAACTACGTATAATATAACAATGGCCATTTTCCAGACTGGGTGCAAGACATTTTTAAGAAAAAATGGTTGGTTGAACCTGGTTTTGTGGCTAGCCATACCTCGCACTTTTATGGCAATGTTAAATATAACAATAAAATGACTCAATGGAATGACAGGAATACAGTACAAAAAAATGTAAGAAGTTTCAGGAGAACTAATTACGCAAATTAACAATACAATATAGAACAACAAACAACAGAAAGACTGAAGTGAAGAAAAAAACAAGCTGCAATGCAACACACATAGAAACAAACTATACGATAACAATTGCCATTTTTCTGACTTAGTACAGGATTTTTTTTAAACATTTAAACAGCATTCTAGTAATATATAGGTCACCGTAACAGCCTTTTACCACAAGGAAAACCGATACAGCATGGAAAGCTTTAAAAACCCTATACATTGTATTTGGTGTTTGAAATGATTGTAAGAAGTATATGTCTGAAATTTCTTAGTTAAGTTTGTTTATCATAACTATATGTAACAGGTGAACTACGTTTAAAGCATGTAATGATTATAAAGCATGTAATAAATGATTATAAAGAATGTAATGCTTGCTTTATCTTTAGTCTTGTGTACTATTATTTGTCCGTTTGTCTTTTTCTTTTTTAGTCTTGACGTTGTCAGTTTATTTCGATCTATGAGTTTTAACTATCTGGTATCTTTCACCCATATTTTATAAGGTGAACATGTCTTTCTGGCAGGGTTAATCTGACCTTGAATTCATTTTTATGGTTCATTGATGAATGTTTACTTTTCCTGGTTAAGTTTGTTTCTTAGATACTTTTTGTAATAGGTCAACTACTAGTATTTTTAAAGCATATTTGGTGTACGGAATGATTATAAGATGTACATTTATTTTTCAGTTTTGTTTATCTGACTTTGACCTCATTTTCTGAGATTATGTTAAGTTTATTTGTTAGTAAAGCTTTATATTAAGTAAAGAAATCAGTTGTATACCGCTGTTCGAAAGTCATAAATAAATTGAGAGAAAACAAATCCGGTTTGCAAACCAAAACCGAGGGAAACACATTAACTAGAAGAAGAAAACAACGAAGCAACAGAAACACTGAAGTGCAACAATAAACAAATGACAATGCAACACTCACAGAAACCAACTGTAAGATACTAGCAACAACTGCCATTTTCTTGACTTGGTAAAGGACATGTTAAGAAAAACAATGGTGGGTTGAACCTGGTTTTGTGGCTAGCCATACCTCGCGTTTTTATGGCAATGTTAAATATAACACTAAAATGACAACATAACATGACAGGACTCCAGTACAAATAAACCCAAGAACATTTAGGGTAGAGGAATTTACAAATAAACAATACAATAGTACATTTCGACAATGGTATCTAAAGAATGGGAGACATTTCAGCGTGTGGACTGTCTATTATTGCTTAAATCCTCTTCATTTGAACCTTTGGAGGACAGTCTAATTGGCAACCATACCACATCTCCTTATTTTTTTTTATAATATTATGTCAATTACCTTTGCAAAGGTAGAAACTTCTTTTTACCTTGGAGACTTCGTAATCCAGTTGCAGATTGCAAAAAGGTGTTCATTGTTTGGAGTTTCCTTATTCAACCACGGACCCCATGGACTTTATAATGTACTATTATTAAGTGCATGTGTGTATGATTTTATTTAGCATTATTTATTACTCGCCTGTTGAAGTGGGTTATTGTGTGTTTCTGTTGAAATGAACTGTATTATGTTTTAACATTTTAATGTCGATTGTATTGTATGACTATGTGAATACACATAAAAAAATATTTTAACATTTTCTGTCTGATTAATCTAATTTAGCTTCAATTGAATACCTATATTAATATCTATATATTTAAAAAGTTCTGGATCTTTATTGATTTACATTTGACATGTATCGAAGGGCCCGGTATACAAAATGTGAAAAAAGTTCAAAATAGAAAACCAACGCAATCTGTTCTGCAACAGTTTTTCGCTGTTTCCATAGCCTAATTAAATGTTCTGACACCTTTCGCTGCCGCCTCTCTGTTAGAAGATGGAGAACACAACTCGGATATAATGTGTTTTACTAAAAAAAAAAATCAAGAATGTCTTAAAAGCTCTTGATTGTCCGACACATTTTTAGTTAGAATTCCATGTGAAGAGAATAAACAGTGTAACGAGTTAAATGTCTTTTCTAATGTTGTACTCGACATTTGGATACGATCAATCCAGTTTGAGTCTGCGTATACTACTTTTAAAAGCAGCTATTTCACTGTCAGTATATAAATTCGGCCACCACAGATGCATTCTGTCCAACTCTTTCATGCTATTCGAAAATTTCGTCTATTCCGGATTCTTAGTTGTCTCAAAAGAGGGACGAAAGATATCAAAGGGACAGTCAAACTCATAAATCTAAAACAAACTGACAACGCCATGGCTAAAAATGAAAAAGACAAACAGAAAAACAATAGTACACATGACACAACATAGAAAACTAAAGAATAAACAACACAAACCCCACCAAAAACTAGGGGTGATCTCAGGTGCTCCGGAAGGGTAAGTAGATCCTGCTCCACATGTGACACCCGTCGTGTTGCTTATGTGATTACAAATCCGGTAAATAGTCTAATTCGGTAGGTCACATTCATGAAAGGGAAGGGGATTGTAGTTACGACGTAAGAAACATATCCGATATCATTTGTGAAACGGTTATTCCATAACGGTCAACCAACTCGTGATGGCGTCCGTAAAATTTACGAAGGGATGATTTCAACTTCAACGTTTGGAACTGTTGGTTTAATAGCTTCCTTGTAAGCAGTAACCCTCTATCAAGAAAATCATGATAGGAAATGCAAGCACGGGAATATCGTATCAATTGGGAGATATATACCCCGTATGCAGGTGCTGCTGGAATGGTTTCTACCGTTTCGCTTTAAATCTAGTGTTTTTATTTCTTGTTGACTTTGTGTTGATTTTTGCTTTTCGGAAACGGTTTCTGTATTTTCTACAAATATGCCCAATTCTTTGCAGTTGTAACATCTTAATTTTTCATAGAAACATCTGTCCGCACTATGTCCAACATTTCTGCAGCGGAATAGTGAAATAGATGCTTGTTTCGAAATTAATTGCTCTCTTTTTCTGCAGCTTCTATACCAACATGAATTTCTTATCAATTCAAGTTCAATTTCAGATAATGATTTCCTTTTTATTATTGATGCGCAAATATCAGAAACACAGTTTTGGCAGTATTTGGCCACAGCTTTATTACAAACTACAAAATTATAAACACATATAACTAGATAAACAGTTAAGATATATATATAGCAAACAGATAGATAATTAAATGAACGTAGTCACCTTTCATATTGGCAGACTACAAAAGATAACTAGATAACTAACTAGATAGATAACTAAATATTTACAATAAATGAAGCATCCAATGAAATAAAATGAAATGAATCCTGGGATACAGAGATTCATTATTTTTTGTGTGGTGGGTCCTGGGATACAGAGACCCCCAATATCAAATGTTTTGGATGCTAATTGAAATATGCGACAAAATGACGCATATCTAAAGTAAACGCAGCGAAATGTGCCAAATTGACCAAGGCAGTCATAAATGACTGACGGGTCAACCGCCATTCCAAGCGGATAGAGCTGCGTAAAAGCTGTGGGCCAAATACAATAATTATATAAGATATAAAAGAGATATACATATCTAATAAAAACTGAATTCAAATGAATATCTTAAAAGTTCATGATTTACATTCGGGAAAAGTGTGTGGTGAGTAGACAAGAAAGCCTCTAAAGCGCCTTGAATTGTATTTATAAAAATGTAATTACCAATATCAGTCAGATGTACACCATCTTGACATATAAATGTAGAATTAGGAGATATATCTGGGTATCGTATGTAATGTCCCCCGTGGCGAATGATATAACTTGCTAGAGAGCTGTTTATTCGCTGCCTGGATCTATCCATTGCATCAATATCAGCGGAATAACGCCAAGTGAGTCTTGGCAAAATGTGTGACCATACCAATGTTGTATTTAGTAAAAGTTCTGTAATGTTATTTACATAATGTTTTAGTCTATTACGTAACACTCCTGTCTTAATTTCTCCTAAGTCATTTCCCCCAATGTGTATAGCTAGATAGTTCGGGGGTTCTTCGTATCTAAGCATCAGCTTGATCCTATTTAGTAGATCCTTAAGCCGCATTCCGCTTTTACCTAACCACCACAGCCGAACACCAATGTGATCTAGGCCAAGATTAATGCCACCTGGTCTTCCTCTAGCTTGAACAAATGCATTTTTCACTAAGGAGGAACCAACGATCCAAATTGTAATGGGATTGGGTTGAGGCGTGTTTATGATCAGCGGTTAGTTCGCCAACACGTAGGAAACCAAAAAAGGCCAAGGAAAACGAAGCTTGGAAGAGTTTAGTTTCAAAATCGTTATGACAAACAGCAGGTAGAACGTTATTAATTTTTAACAATAAATCAAGTGTTATGGGTAACCTTACGTCCTTTGGTCGATTTTGAGAACGCTTCATTCCTTCGAGGAGCTTTCTGACAACAAAAGTATTAAAGCAATCTGTATAGTTGTTAATCTTACTGAAAAAACTCAACCCAGAGATATATGATTTAACAGTTGAGGCCGCAGTTCCAGTGAATGACATATAGGCAATATAGTTAGTTATGTGGTGTAATGGAATAGGCCAAAGATCTTCAAATTGGAATAAGGTCCTAAATTCTTTAAATGACCGTAACGCTTGTTGATAAACCTTCGACGTATTCGGTGCAACTGCTGATACAATTAGTCGGTCAATTTCACCTTGGAGATCAGGTCTATGAACTCCTGAGGGATTATTTCTGGTGTATCCTCCGCCAATGGTGCTAACCTTTTGAACTTTTCTAACTGAAAACGAGAGAGAGCGTCAGCTATGTTATTTTTGGCACCTACAATATGTTTTGCCTTAAACTGAATGTTGTAATTCATGGAACGCAACACGAATGATCGAATTATTGACATTACCCGTTTTGATTTCGATGTTCTCTTGTTTAGTATATCAACCAACGCGATGTTGTCCGTTCGAAACAAAATCTTACTTTTTTTCAAAAGAGGAGCCCATATACAAAGTGCTAAAAGTATAGGAATGAGTTCCAAAAATGTTATGTCTTGTAAAATGTGTAATCCGACCCATGAATCTGGCCATTTGAACTGTTCCCATTTCCCGTTAAAGTAAGATCCACAACCAAGTTCAGCGTTGCCTGCGCTGTCAGTATATAGTTGCAAAATGTCATTATCTGTCCAAGTTAGACCAATGATATAAGAATCTCCATTGAAAGATTTTAAGAATTCTAACCATACCAAGACGTCCTCTCGAATTTCAGAGGTTATTCTAATTGAGAAAAATGTTTTTTTTGACCTTAAATGATGCAATAACATCATAAAATCTCCGCAAAAACGCTCTAGAGGATGGAACCGCACGTGAACAAAAAGCTAATAACCCAACTAGCGACTCAAGATCCTTAAATTTAATCTTTCGCTTTATTGTCATTGGATGAAGTTGAGAACGTAATTTAATAAGCTTGGCCACTGGAATACGAACGACCATGTCAACTGTGTCTATTTCTAAGCCAAGAAAAGTTAATCTTGTTGTAGGATGTGTTGTCTTGTCCTCAGCTATAGGCACGCCCAACTCATTACAAAGCTCAGTAAATGTGTTCATTAGAACCAAGCAGTCTTCCGAATTTGCAGAACCGCCGAATATGAAATCATCTAAATAATGCTTGACTGAATGCTTACCAGCAGATGAAACAACCAACCAATGCAAGAATGTAGAGAATTTTTCAAACAAGGCGCAAGCAATAGAGCAACCATATGGGAGGGATTTGTCCACATAAAAATTACCACCAAAATATATTCCAAGTAAATCGAAATCACCTGGAGAAATAGGCAAAAGACGAAAAGCGGACTTTATGTCCTGGACCCCAAGTCTGGCCCCTTTGCCAAGAGATGACACCATGTCAATTACTTCGTCAAATGATGTGTATTTAACAGATGTTTCATTGGGATCCACAAAGTCATTGACACTACAACCGCTTGGAAAAGACAAGTGCATTATAAGCCTAAAACTTACATCAGATTTATTAACCAATCCAATTGGCGAAGTGCGCAAGGTTGATATAGGCCTATTTTTAAAAGGACCACACATTCTACCTAAAGTAATTTCTTTATTTAATTTCGACTGCGTTTCTATCTTAAGCATTTCAGCTGATTTGAGATTTCTTGAAATAAAAGGAGTACGAGGACCGGAATATTGAAGACTAAAACCATTCCCGAAACCATCCAATAACAATAAAGAAGTTTTGAGTCAGGGTAATATCTTAAGTATTTTTCTAAACAAGCAACTTTAATAGGTGTTCTGCCTAGCTCCCATAAAGCGTCCATTTTGTCTTTGGTAATTTGGTCGTGGGGAACGAAAATTAGACCTTGGTCTAGTAAATCTTGGACCATTGAATCTAGGTTCAGTCCTAGTTTGATTTGACACTTGGCCTTGAAACTGGTTTTGCTTATAACAACTTATAATTGGATGATGCAGCCCACAACGCAAGCAAGAATGGTTGTAAATACAATTAGGCTTGTTACACACACCGTCGAAATTAAAACTGTAACATCTTGATGTAGTAGCTGTTTGGTTTGTGTATAAAGCACGACTATTTGAGGCTTGATTTGGGGCTTGGCCTTCGAGTTGAACCGATGTGGACTGCATATACCACATCCAGTATTCCGAATCCAATTTACCCACGACCCACTTGGTTCTCGAGCTTTTTTCAAACGGTACTGTTCATCATAGTATTTCCAACCGATACCCCCATGACGTTTAGCACCTTTTCGGACAGAAGACATGTACTTTACAAGTTCTTGGAATTTATGAGGATGCACAGAACAATATATACTCATAAAAATTAGAAAGGCATCGGACCAAGTTTCGATATTTGTAATCTTTGTTTGGGGCGAAACTGGATTTATAACTAGTTGTCCTTGCTCAAAAGTGACATTTTGTTTGTCATGATCAATAACTGAGTTATGCAATAAAAGAGCCAAATCGACATACTCGCCCTTATGAATTTTTTGTCGTAAATTCTGATTAACATGTAAGGTAATATCATCGTCAAGGCTTGGCGAGAAGGACGGTGTTTGCATGAACATTAAATTACCGTCATTACCTTGTCGATTTGTGACAACTGGGTGCATTACTGCTCCTGAGGTAGAAGGGATATTATCATCTGTATCTTGCACTGTAGTCACCATTGGAGGCGGTGTGTCTTCTTGTGTAGCAGCTTCTAATGATGATGTTTTGGTTGTGGATTTACGCTTCTTCTTTTGACCTCTAGTGTTCATCTTAACTAAAACTATAAGAATATAATTGAACAAACAAACCACATTACCTTTATAATACTATAAATAAAGTTTTTATTACAAAGCAACCTCAAAAAGTTCATTGACGCCTATAACCAAGTACATTAACCTTTCAATGTCGTAAATCAAATATTTGGGTTACTTTACGCAAATGTCGGTCAGCATACGAAAACAAAAACAACCTTATCTATGTTACACGTGACAGGAGGCTGCTTAAATGTAGCAAATGATAAGCCACTAAAAATAGATCACACGAGGTAATAACGCCAGCATACACATATTAATTACCAGAATATTATACATTTGACAAATCACAACTTTTATGATAATAGTAACTTCATATAATGGAGTCTGAATGTATTAAAGCTCGTAATAAAGACAGACACTGTCACAGATTACCACCGGTATATCAAAATACAATCTTTAACGATGCTTCATAATATTAAGTAATTAAGTGATGATATAAACTCAGATATAAACACGAAGAACAATTAAATATTAAGTAGATACATAAATAAATTAATAACATAAAAAATAAGCTGTGACCGCCGGAGTGAATTTGTTTGCAGATCGGAGTCAAAGGTAATGAAATAAATAAAAATAATAAAATAAATAAAGATATCTACTTAATTAACATAAAGAATCTCATACAAGACGCCGATCGCTACCTCCGGATAAGACAAAATATAAAAACATGTAAAATAATCAATTAATTGAAATTTAATTTGCTTTTAAACATTCATATTTAAATAAAACATCCCGTTATTAATACGGGAAACTAATATTAAATATACAACCTGAGTCCCGAGTTGAAAAAGAAGTAGTAAAAACCTAAACAATCAAAATCCTGTTTTTTAAAATCCTCAAAATAAATATACGTCTGCTATTGTTGAATGTAGCTATTGAAAAGATTGCATTCGCAGTCATACTGCGCGTGATCAATCGGATAAGTGATAACCCACATTAGACAAAAAGTAGCACGGTCAATGACACACATTGCTTACACTAATAACCGAATTTATGCTGAATCATAAATTCTATTAAGGTTACATATATGTTTTATTTGGTAATATTCTCTCGCTCTCTGACTTTCTCTCATACGATACAAATACTCTTCACTTATTTATTTGGTACAATATATTTATATGTATCTTGACTTACATTTAAAAAAAAATATATTTTAAAGACCAAAAAAAATCAAAAGCTCAAGGATAAATTTTTGCTCATAATATATATATATAAAAAAATAAAAATAAAATTTCTCATTTGTATGAAACAATAATTAATAAAATATTACATGTAAAGGAGACAAAAAATTTTCACACACTTATAATGTTCAAGAAATTGGTATATCTTTACTCTATTATTTAACCCAACCATATTCGGTTTTGTTTCATTTAATTTACATTTGTATATATAATTCTTTGTAATTATGACTTACAGATTCAGTAATAAACTTTCATGTTTGCAACCAAGAAACACATTCTCTTTGTTAAGGACAAAGTTTACAAAAAAATAGATTTACTACATTTGAAAAATACTGCCTCAATTGAAAAGTTATTGGGCATTAAAAAAAAGGGTGTTCAATGGTTTCTTCACCAAGATTACAAAAAGTACACATCTTGGTGTCTTTTAATTTAATTTGTATAAAAATGTATTAGTTGCTAAGATTCTATGCAGGTATTGAAAGGTTCTTAAATAAACATCTCTGAAGGATTTTTTGGTTATCCTGAAATATTCTGACCATTCTGTTGTATCAATAATCAACAGTTCTTCCCATTTCGAAAATTTGACTGTTGGTAGTTCAATAACTTTAATTACTAAATTTTTATATACAAATTTGGCTTTCACATTACCTATAATTCTCTTTAAAAAATATCACCATTATGAGGATTATCCAAATCTTGCGTTAAACAGTTCTCTTTAAGGCATTTTTTCATAGTCTGAGGGATTCTTGAAATCAGACCATGATATTTGTCAAAATTGTTGATTTTTACTCTTTCATGAAATTGCTCAAATTTATAAACAATCATATTTTCTTTAATAAGGTCACTTACTGACTGCACACCTCCTTCTTTTCATTGTATATAATATGGGAAATCATCCAAAGAAGAAAAGTTCAAAATATCTAATGATAAAATGTCACTGACAGAATTCTCAGTATTAGGTTTTGCGATAGAAAAGCATAGTAAAACATCCTTCCAGAAAGGATTTTTACATCTTTTCGAATTTTCAATCAGCTTTTCTTTCTGTAGATGTAAAACCCTTTCACTCCATACTTTGTGAGGTCTGCCAGGAACAACTGCTGCCAGCCACCAACTGGGTTTGACATCAGTCTTTTTATCCAACTAATTTTTAAATAGATATTAAAGGAATGAAGATGTACCATATTAGGTCCACCTTGTGAAGTATCACCAATAAGTGTGTTACGCTTAATTCTGTCTAGTTTTCCACTCCAAATAAAATTATAAAATAGTGAAGGGAGCTCTATTAACCTGGACTGTTATAGCTTTGGCAATGCAGTAAATAAGTGTACCAATTTCGAAAGAGCAAGAGATTTAACTACTGTAATTTCCCCCAATAATGTTAGTTTACGATGTTTCCAGCTTTTCAGGATTGCAGAGACTTCTTTAATCTTCTTGGCAAAATTATTTTTTGTAATACAGTTTAAATCTAACGAAAATTCAATCACCAAAAATTTAAAATTTGAATGTGACCAATGAAGTTTGAAGTCAGGACAAAGAATCATATCGGAATACTTTTTGTTTCCAACCCATAGTGCTTTTGTCTTTGAAGCATTTATTTTTAAACCTGAAATTTTATAAAAAGATTCAAAGCATGAAAGTGTTTCCCTCAACGATATTTCCTTTCCATCTAACATAAGGAATGTGTCATCTGCATACTGGCTTAAAAGTGATTCTTTATTATCTACAGTTATTCCCCTTATTTCAGGATTATCTTTTAGTTTCAAAGATAGTAATTCAACACCAATAATAAATAAATGGGATGAAAGAGGATCTCCTTGTCTGCAGCCTCTTTCCAATTGAAAAAAAATTAGAAGTATGTCCATTATTTATGACACAACTTGATGCCCTGAATATAAAGTTTCAAGCCATTTACAAACTGAAGACCCAAAATTAACGATTTTTAAAGAATTTTTAAAAATAACCATTCTAAGGAATCAAAGGCCTTTTCAAAATCAACAAGTAATAAAAGACCTGTCTTATTATTTTCCTCAAGATAGTGCATTTAATCATATAAAAGGCGTGTGTTCTCTATCTATCTTTGATGAAACCTTTTTGTGTATCACTTATGACAAATGGTAAAACTGGTTTAAGTCTATTAACTATTACAGCAGAAGCTATTTTCATATCAGTATTCAACAGACTAATAGGGCGCCAGTTACTTATATAATGTCTGTCTTTTTTCCAACCTCATATAACAAAATGAAGAGACCGAAAGATGAAAGGACCAATATCTTTCCAATTTTTTTTTTATAAAAGTCTACTGTGTACCCATCAGAACCTGGACTTTTACAATTTGTCATGAATTTTAACGAATCAGCACACTCTTTAAAAGTTTTTTGCTTGAGTATAAATTTCTATAAAAATTTTGTTGTTCCGTTAGAATTTTTGATTGCATTGATATATGTTGACCTTTATCATCTATTAGTTCTGTTATTGTTTTCTTTATAAATTTTTTCTTTTCTAATTTACAAAAATAATTTGAACATTTTTCACCATTCTCATGCCAGTTATAGCGAGATCTAAGCAGCAAACCTTCAACCTTCTTTTGTCGACAATTTTCTAGTTCAAGCTTTTTATCAAGTAAAGATATGTGAACCTCATCATTTGGAGAATGGTTCATAATAGTTTCTAAATGTAAAATATTATTTTCAAGTTTCAGGGTGAAATTTTCTTCCTCCTTTGATTTATTTATGCTGTATTATTTATAGACAAAGTTCTAATCTTCATTTTCAATATTTCAAAAAATGTTTGATCATTACATGACAAATCAACCGAAAGAAAATCTTCCATATCACCTGACAGATAGTATTCCAAAATAGTATCCTTAATGCATAATTTAACCTTTTGTATATAATCTGCACCTCTGAGTAACTGAGAGTTAAATTTTCTAGTAACCTTTGCCCCGTTTCTCTAAACAAGATGAGAAGGTGAAAATAATTTCTGAGTGGTCAGTTTTATAACCTGGTATAATTTCAGTATTTTTCATTAGTGAAAAAAGGTCTTCTGAAATTAAAAAATAATCTAAACGACTTTGGTTTATAGGTGAGGACTGACGCCAAGTATATTTCCTATCTTCTGGGTAGCATGTACGCCAAGGGTCAAGTAGTTCAAATACATCAATGATTTCATCAATTTTTTTACGGGAGTTAGGATTTGTATTATGTTTGATATTATATGTATCCATAAATTTATCTAAAATAACATTCCAGTCACCACATAATAAAACACTTGTATTTTTAAAGGATAAAATGTTCTGCATAAATATATCAAAGAATGAAGGTTCATCAGTATTATAACCATACAAACAGGCAAAACTCAATCTTTGTGAAAAACAATGTAACGACCATTATCATCAGTAACAGAATTATGCACAACCAAATCTAGACCATATTTAAACATAACAGAGACACCCGCACTTTTACTGTCTTTATAACTGAAAAAAACATGTGCTTCCCCATTCACTCAATCTTATCATACACGTATAGACATCTTCAATGTTTCAGGTTTGTAAAAATGTTAGCATATAGTCAAAAAAAACTTCTATCAAAAAGTAAAATAACAAAAGTACCGAACTCCAATAGAAAATTCAAAACGGGAAGTCCGTACTCAAATGCCCAAATAAATCAAACAAATTGATAACAACTGTTATATTCCTGACTTGGTACAGGCATTTCCATATGTAGAATATGGCGGATCAAACCTGTTTACAAACAAAGATGTAAAAAAGAAACACAAAAAGGCATAGAGACAAAGCACATTACCACACACAAAGCAGTATGTTCAATATCCTCGTCGCTGATGTTATGTATGTATCGTGGGTTGCCATTACAGTATCAATGTTTATCAAAGTGCAAGATACACACACAATGTTTACAATTTGCAAAACATCAGTATACAATATATAAAACAAAAAGTAATTTAATTTCCAAGGAAAATTACACCCATTAAACCTCACAGAATACTGTAAATATAAACTTTGAACGTTGATAAGATACAATAACTGTTGACAGACACATCAGCTCATCTGTCGATTGTTAATGCATACCTGTTAGTATTAATAATTATAGTTATAATGTGTTATGTAAATATAAAATACTTTTCAAGATGATGACTGTTCATCTCTGAATTACCATACACCCAACTTGGTGACTCACGTCCCTAGCTTTTTTATTATGAAATAATGTGTCGATAATGGCTGTTGCGTCAAAGAGGTCAATATAGAACATATGGGTAAAATGCAAGTTAATTATCGTCAAATATTTTGAAAATTATATCTAGCAGGGATGGCAAATGCCCAGAAAGTCAAGAACTACCTGTCACTTTGTTAGGCTTAAATTGTCAGATGCTTTCCTATAGTGATTGATTATTTGCACAAATCACAATTCACAACCCCTTCGTGCTAGCCTGTCTTGTCTTAAAAACACGCCGATAATACACGTTATTTACCTCAAATTTTAACCATGAGAGAATTCAATGTTAAAATGAGAATACACATGGTGCATATAGTTAAGAGGAACAACATCAGAATTAGCAAAGGAAGAAATAAAATAACAACTTATAGATGTTGTTAAGTGTCTGCTCTCAGTTTCTTAGTCACCGACCATTTACCTTGTCAACGTATATTTGTTCTTAATAATATTTGTTCCTTCCGGAAACAATATTATAATAATATATGTTCTGCGGAAATTCTGTCATGGAATACTTTTTCCATCTGTATTATATTTGTTCCACTGAAATTAGGAACTTATCGTATATGTTTATGAGTATAACAAATGTTCCTATTATCATGAAATTTATTTTACACCTGATAGAGTATTATCTAAATCAAAACAATTTTTAAATGTTTATTATATTTTAAATCACAACAGGTTTTAAATGCTAATTATATGATTATTGTGTAATTTGAAAAGTGTTAATGAGTTGGATATATATACCTGTACACAACACATGAATGTATACTGAAACATGGAGGCTGAAGAGTATGATACAATATATATGTTCTTTTAAAAATGATGGAACTTATGTTGAAGGTAAGTAAATATGTGAGCAAGTTCAACTGTGAGAAATGTAAATTTTACTTAGACAATACCATTTATATGAAAATATGCATTCCAGTAATTGTGGATAATTTGAAATGATTATCTAATGTCTACAACATAATAATTGTAAATATCAATTTACCATTCCGGCATTCGTAATTAATAGAAAATAATAATGTTTTTGGGTTGGAATGAATACTACATAATACTTTTTCCAATCGGAATAAATATTACATAATAGTTTTTCCAATCGGAATAAATAATACATAATACTTTTTTCAATCGGAATAAATACTACATAATACTTTTTCCAATGTTGACTGCTGTTCCCCTATTTTTGGACATTTTTACCTATCATGTCTGTTTGTTTTGTTTATACATTGTTGTCAATACAATGGAATTTTATGCGATTAGAATACAAGTGAAAGGCTATAAAACAGGTTCAATCCACCATTTTTAACATACGAAAATGCCTGTACCAAGTCAGAATCATGACAATCGTTTAGTGTGTATGAAATTTTGATTTTGCCATTTGACAAGGGAGTTTCCGTATAGAATCTTTCACATTCAAAACTTGTTTGAACATATCACAATATATATACTTTTTATGCAAAAATGCTATAGTTTTTTTATAGTCGTAAGAACGTTAATAGACAACATTTCCATACATGACCCATATACTGTCGCCTTTTTAAAAAGTTCAGATCAACTCTACAACCACAGACCTTTGTATGCCTTTGTATAACTACAAGGGTGAACCATTTGTACAAATATATATACACATCAATATAGAAATTGGCTCTAATTTCGTCTGTTAACAAAATTCAACAATACATCGATTGAATAGGATCCAGAAGAGAGCACAATGATATATACTAGTCAACAAAAGAAATGATACAAGGCAATGCATGTTCCATATATAATGAAATTGGTTACACTGTACAAAGGTAAATAATTGCCCAATTGGTCAATTGTTACAGAGACTTGTTTTCTTATCGAAACCATTGGCAAAAAAGAGATTTAGTTTTTTGGAATTTTTGTTTCACCCAAAAATAAATCAAAATCGATATTAGAACTTCAAATTTAAACCCTTAACATGGTCTGCTTAAAATTGTGAATGCATTTGCAGATATTTGAGAAAACATAATTCTTATCTTCGAAATTAAGTGCCGAATTTGTCATGATTTCCCGCAAAATATGTCTAATATGGGAAATAATGTGGAGAGGAATGACAATGAAATTTTACTGGACGTGTTTTGAATGTTTTAAAAACTGTAAGAATCTAAGTTGACCTTCAAATTGACAAACTAAGGTCCTAGGCTGATAGATTGTTTGTGAAATTTACATAGCCTATATCTTAATTGAGTCCAACACTTACCGTACATCAATACCGGTTATTTTATTTGCAAAACATACAAAGATATTTGAAAATCTACAAATTTAATAGCAATTCGTTGTAATAATGCTCCCTCGTAAGCATGAAAAAGATTCTTTTCAAAAACTGGATGAAGACTAACAATAATCACTAATACTAGTTAATTAAAACTGGGAGGTGTCTTTAAATTTTAATTGTATAAGTTTAATATATCACCAAAAGTAGGCCATAGTTTCCCTGCTACATATTCCCGTATTTTTGTTTTACTGAGGAAATATAAAGGATAGATTTGGCAAAATCTTTTTTTTTTATTTAAAAAATATAGAAAGATATTTGAAAAAAAAATTAAAAGCAATTCGTTGTTACAATGCTTAACCCACACAGCATCAATAATGATTTAATTTTCATTTAACTATTTCTATCTATTTTTCATCTATATTAACTAAAAACATAATTGAATAAGCTACAGCCATTAAATTCCAATATAATACAGCAAACAGACAGACACCCTTTATTACCAGATCACCGCAATAGAATGAAATGTATGAACTATTAGCAATTCTAATATGACGTGCTTCTTTCGCTTTGTGAATAAACCCATTTTCTAAATCCAATAACATTTCTTTGCACATGCGTACATTGACTACTGCAGAATAATGAATTTTATCAAATTGGCATGCATTTAATATATTTCATAAACTTAATAGTTATCAAAGGTACTAGGATAATAATGTAATACGGCAGACGCACGTTTCGTCTTCATCAGACCCATCAGTGACGCTCAGACCAAAATAGTTATAAAGCCAAATAAGTACAAACTTGAAGAGCATTGAGTACCAAAAATTCAAAAAAGTTGTGCCAAATACGGCTAAGGTAACCTATTCCTGGGATAAGAAAATCAGTAATTTTTTGAAAAAAATCAAAGCTTTGTAACACTTATAAACTCTTAAATGATGCACATGTTCGTTTATTATGACTGTTGAGGTAAATACGACAACCATTCATGCTGGATGTTTAAAACTCCTCTCTCTAAAAAATCACCAGTCAGTCGTTTGCATGTTTACAAAAAAGGGAGGTTAATGAAGAGGCTACACAAACGCTTTGCACTTATGCACATCGGACATAGAAATTACCTTAGTTGTCCTAACTAGAATCGAAATAATTGATTCAAGCTATACTTTATTGTAGTTCTAACACGGGTAGGCATTATTTTCGTGTTATTTTAGCCCGCAATTACAATTAATCACGACTATAATGCCTAACTTTGTTAAAACTACAATAAAATATAGCTTGCATCAATTATTTCTTAATTCGATTGCATATGAATATACTTTTTTTTTATAATTCAATATTGAAATGGAATTAATTGGTTAACATGGGCGGATTTACTCGGTTGTGCAGATGGATTACGCCTAACTGACCCCTGAACATATTGTTCAACAGATCTAAAACTCCTTGGATTTGTTTTCTCTTCCCCGTGCAAAATCTTGAAACTAGCCCTGTTGATATTGTGTAACTTCTAACCAAGGAATTATTATATTGACAATATGATACTTGTTTAATTATACACTCTATATGGATATGACTCTTAAAAATAACCGCCTAAACATTATAGAACATTTCACTTTTTGTCTTATTTTGTTCTTTAATCTTAGTGTCTCTATTAGAATAGCCATATGGTGTGCTAAACCGGTGGAACATATTCCCTGCTATGAAAATTTGACTGATGTAGCATGCAACGAAATGAAATAAAAAAATCCAACACTTTAGATATACCCGCTTTCCGAATGTATGATGACCGTTTGAGTTTTTATATGTTTGAACGAATATAATAAGGGATGGGTAATGTCATTGTCATTAGCGCGTAAATAAATGTAGAATAGTAAATCAGTAAAAACGAAATAATATTGAGACTTGAATGACGTGATTTCCGCATTAGCGCTGAACACATAAACACATTACATTTTAATTCGGACCCACATGAAATAATTATATAGTGCACGACATTTATTTTTAAAAGAAATTTTAAAATTTAAAAGAACTTAATTCTACTTAAAATAATGATAACAACAAATAAAAGATATACAACTTACCAATTATACGAGCGCAACGTCAATAGGCCTAGTACGTCCATGTCTGGTTAAAATATTGTTTCCATCAATGGTCTGCGATGAATTTGTCATGCCTATCTGCATTAATTAATCACTTCAATTTATACTAAATATAAGAATAAACATGTTAAGTTCCAGACAGTGCAAAAACAAGGTGTTTTCAATCCAATGTTACATGAAATAGGACAATCGGAAGTTATTCTTAACATTATATGCTGAGTTTGTTAATATAGTTATTGCGTTAATTCTTAACCGACTTATTTCTTCATCAATGTCAAAATTGTGGTGAGTCAATCCATGACCCCAGAGTATAATGTACCAGAACCTTATTAGTGACAAGTGATTGATAAAATCGATGAAGGCATCCACTCATTCGGTATCATTCCACAAGCAGCAGAAAGGCAAATAGAAAGAGTCCAATTAATTGCCGAGGAATTGCTTTAATGCGTTGAAGGCAGCTGAAGAAATTATCAACATGCTTCTGAAGAGAAAACTTTAACAAAAATTGTGTCAATAGATTCAAAGATTGAAACATACTCGAAAAAGAGTATTCTTTCTTACAATAACAGTTTCTTGAAAATTCTTACAAATTAGTTTTAACACTGTCAGCGTTATTTCCCATTCATTTTTCTTATATTTTGACTGTCCCCAGTCGAAAATGCTCGTCGTAAGTTTTTATTTGTGATTGAAGGAGTTTCTTTTTGCATAAAATGTTTGATATCTTCGTCCGCCTTTGTATATTACAATCGATCTCGTTGATGGAATATGTTTGTTGTTGTTCTGCGTTTGTGTCGACTAGTTTGTACGTTTCTCTGCTTTGAATGTGTTTGCATGTGTTTGTGCTGTATTTCTGTCACGTTGTGTTTTAGTGAAATTTTAACATTGTCTTAAGGCGGGAGTTTGGCATGTTATAAAACCATTTTTTTAAATGTCATGTACGAAGTAAGGAATAACAGTAGTTATCAAATAATTCGTTTGTATGTATGTTTGTTAGTGTTTTTTTTAAGTTCTACCTCGTTGTTCATGTTAATCCTTTGTTTTCGTCTAATAGATGATGAGCCTACTCACGGGGTTTTTGTTTATTTGATTATGTGGACGATTTTACAGTGAATATTTGATTACCAAACTAAATATTTCATGATGATTTTATTATTTGATTTTCTTGTTTAAAAAAATAGTTAATGAATATGTGATTATGTTGGCCAAAACATTTGGATTATGAAATTACTTGAACACCCCCACGAGGAGACTCGTTGATGTGTTTCTCTTTGTTTTTGGTTTATAAGTCTTTTTCTCAATCGGTTTATGAATTTGGAACACTGATATACACTGGTGCCTTTATTTACATTTGTTTCTTTCCAATGTATTAATGACTTGTTCAAAACACTTTAATTTAGTTTAGATCTCAAAAGTAAAGTTGATTGAGTACAATATTTATACGTTAAGCACAGAAACGAGATAAGCACACTTACACTGCTTTGTTTTAAAAGAACAGAAGAAAGCGTAATAAACCAAAGGATATAGTGGGACAAATATATTTGGTCACAGGAAAAAAAACCCAACAAAGAACCAATTATTGTTTTTTTGGCCCTAACTCTTTTATTTTAAAATATAAAAAAGAAGATGAAGTATGATTGCTAATAAGACTACTCTTCACAATAAATACCAACTATATATCACCGAACGGCCTTCAACAATGAGCAAAACCCTTTCAAATAGTTAGATATACAAAATCCCAAAAATGTAAAATGTAAAACAATTCAAAGGAGAAAACTAACGGCATGAAATACAAAACAAATTAAAATGAACCAAATACAAATATGTAATACATCAATAAACGATAACTACTGATTTACATGCTTCTGACTTGGGACAGACACGTACATACAAAATGTGGTGAGGTTAAACGTGATAGCGGGATCCAAACCCTACCCTAACCCAGGACAGTGGTGTAACAGTACATCATAAGAACGAACTATAAAATCAGTTGAAAAAGGCTTAACTCATCACATGGATACACACATATTTACATCTTACAAAAACACATAATGGATGTGGCCGTGTACTTGTACATTCCTACAACAAAAATACACTATAAAGTACAAACCTGGGAGAACTAAGTTACTGACCGCTAGTTCAAAGCCAGTAACAACTCATGAAAAAAATTATGCATCTAAAACTAAATTATTAATCATTTAATATCCAATCCGTTATTTTGTTTATTTTCTTTGAATTTCAATTACTTTTGCGTTTTCTGTGATACGTTAAGATTCATCATAATGAATTGAAAAATATGGCAGTGTTAATACCACAAAATATACTCCGAGTAAAGACAAACTTGTGCACCTAGAAAAGTTTTAAGACATCACAGGAACAAGGTAAACAAAAGTCGCACAGACTTTACACAAATATACTAGGCTAGCAATGACATGTATTCACTATTAAATTGGTATTTTCTGGTAAAACACACAGTGCTCGAACTGATTGACATATAATAGGGACGTTTGTTTCTGAGCGGCTGTTAATTTTAAAATCGATAATACGAGAATTCATAGGGCACAGGGGATTGCCAGATGGGAGTTGGAAAGGATTCAAGCAGCTGTAGGAAAAGCTATATCTAATGTTGCTTCAAAACACTGGGATTATAAACTCCTGGACTTTCCAATAAAGCAGTGAAAACAAACATGACATATAAACTCCTGGACTTTCCAATAAAGCAGTGAAAACAAACATCACAATCAATGAAATTGAGAAACTAGAGAACAGTATGAATAAATATATTATTGATAAAATAAACAACTCAAAAACATGTTTAATCCCGCCACATTCTGTATGAACCTATCAAAAGTATTAAAAGGAGCCTGTAGTTCTTTGGTTGGTGTTGGTTTTGTACGGTCCTCGTATGTATCGTTTCCGTTTTGTATCCGTTACGTGTCCGTTATACATCCGTTGGAGGTCTGAAAGATAAATTCACCAACGGACCTCTACCGGACGTTTAACGGATAAAACGGATGTTAAACGAATGAGAAACGGAATTTTACCGGACGTATAACGGATAAAACGGATGATGAACGGATCTGAAACGGATAAATGCCAATTGAAAATATCGCGGCCGAAATGCCAATTATTGGATAACAATTTTGTCAACGGACAACTTTTATTTTCATCCGTTAGACGTCCGTTCGTGCTATCCGGTAAGGTGTGACCGAGGCTTAACATTTGTTTTTCGATAATTGTGTTGTTATAAGTATGGCCGTTAGTTTTTTTCGATTGAATAGTTTCATTTTTTTTAAAGTCGGGGCTTTTATAGCCGACTAAACGGTATGGGTTATTATTTCATTATAATTAATTATGTAATTGGACTTAAGGTAGCACAATACAAAGATTATTTTACTTCCAATCACTAACCTTTGAAATGCTGTAACTTTCTTATGAATGCATAGAAAATAATAAAAGAGGTATATATCGATAGATAAAAGATTAATCTTTTAAATGAATGCAATATTTTTATTATGCAATCATTTTGTAATCAATTATTATGTAATTAGTGACAAAATCTGGGTAGGTTCACTTGAACGAACTTAGCTCTATCATCTCTTTAACTATACAGAAAATTTTAACATAATCTCAATCAACACATCATGGGCTTCAAAAGGGTGTCTGGGATTGTCTCTATGGTATTCAATTCTCTCATAAATCTCTAATTAGTGTAAACATCCTAACCACATAAAAGAAGATAATGTTTAATCAACCCTATAGAGATACATATGCAGAAGCTAATTTCATTTGAAAGTGGAAATCTGGTGAAAAATATTTTAGACACAGTTAACTTTATAATTGGTTACATAATTGTTGCATAGTACTAACATTGCATTAATTTGAAAGAATAATCTGTTAGCTATCCAAAACTACCACTTTTATAAATTTTCAAGCATTATTAAGAAAGTTACAGCATTTTAAAACTTTGGAGTTGGAGTTATAAAATCTTTGTATTGTGCTATTTAAATGAATCAGTGAAAAACATGACAATTAATGAAATTAAAAAAAAAAATAGAGGTTGATACAGATAAACATAATGTGGCTCAAACGTGCAAATCTTGACAATAAGGGTAAAAAGTTCACCAGAACCAAATACAAGAGATGGTTTTAAGACTTTAAGTCATGACGACATAATTCTCTAATGATGAATTGCACTGAAAAACTCTTTAAACGCTCCAGTATAAAAAATATTTGAAAAAGAAAAAGAAAAAAGAATATTGTGAGAAAGTATCAAACTTTTACGTTAATCTTTTCACATAAAATAAATTTGTTAGATTTAATTCTTAGGATGCATTTTATGATTTTTGTGAAATTTGTAATGGAGGATGGTTTGTCAAATCTATTTCGAATGTATGTAGTTGCGTTGCCCAGACCTTTGCTGGGCAATGACACTTAATACAAAAAGTATGAGAAGACACCAATAATAAACAATCGAGAAAAACGGAAACCAGGATACTTTCCACCAAGGTGTTAACTTTTTCATGAAACGGGCAAATTATAAAGTCTGATGTACCTAATGAAATCAAAGCATTTGCAGACAAGTATTCAGTATAGGATTTCGCAAACGATTAAGAATGACCTACAACATTGTGAACTGATAAAATGCAAACGAAAAAAAGTCTGAAAGCCACCGATGCAAACTCAGTCTGAAAAGTAAGTCTACCGATATATATGACTGGTCAGAAAATAAAAGATTTCAATGTAAACTGGCTGTCATTGTACATTCATGCCTGAAACTGTGTAATTCTATATCAAGAAAAAAAATTGTTAAAATTGCATTTGTGGAAGGACACCTTTCAAGACTATGGACAATGAGTGTTTGATTAATGCACCAGCACAAGATGAACAATCTGATATATGCATAATGATGTAACAGCAGATATGTCTTCGGAAGAAGTGGCAATAAGACAAATTGATGAAGGGAGTGAACAGGAAATAGCTACTGGACCACCTGCTGCAGAAGTAAGTAGATTTGACAGGAGAACATTTATAAATTTAAAACAAAGAAAGTTTTCAAAATGCTTATAAACCAAACGCCCACATTTAATATGCAGGATTAGCAAATTTTATAGATATAGGAAGATGTGGCGTGAGTGCCAATGAGACAACTATCCATCCAAATAACAATTAATAAAAGTAAATCATTATAGGTCAATGTACGGCCTTCAACACGGAGCCTTGGCCCACACCGAACAACAAGCCATAAAGGGCCCCAAAATTACTAGTGTAAAACCATTCAAACGGAAAAACCAACGGTCTAATCTATAAAAAAAACGAGAAACGAGAAACACGTATAAATTACATAAACAAAAGACAACTACTGTACATCAGATTCCTGACTTAGGACAGGTGCAAACATTTGCAGTATGTTTTATCTATTATGTTAATATAAACCAAACGCCCACACAACCACTGGGTCGATGCCACTGCTGGTGGAGATTTATTTCCCCGAGGGTAACACAAGCCCAGTAGTCAGCACTTTTTGTGCTGACATGAATTGTCATTGATATGGTTATATTTATAAATTTACTGTTTACAAAATTTTGAATTTTTTGAAATACTAAGGCTTTTCTACCTCAGGCATAGATCACCGTAGCTGTATTTGGAAAAACTTTTAGGAATTTTGGTTCTCAATTCTCTTCAACTTCGTACTTTATTTGGCCTTTTTAACTTTTTTGAATTCGAACGTCACTGATGAGTCTTTTGAAGACGAAACGCGCGTCTGGCGTATATACTAAATTTAGTCCTGGTATCTATGATGAGTTTAATTAAGATGCAGGTTGAGCAAATTTTGCATGTTTAATCTATTATGTCTTATAATTGTTTCAAATATTGTTAAACAATTAAAATAATCAAAAATGTGTTTATGAACAAAGTGCGATACTTTGCATAACCAAGTCATATATGATTTTTTTTATTATTTTAGAAATGTTTTCAGTTTTAACTGTGCAGTTCATGTTTGTTTTATAGATGTATTCAATGTCAAGAAGCTACAGCAACTAAATAATGTAACGCTTGTGGCTGGCTTTACTATGACGACTGTATAACTTAAATTACTAGCAAGGTAAACATTCTAAAATGAAATTCATTGTTTAAATGTATAGGATGTTATTTAGAGTTGATAACAACATGATATACTAAAATGAAATAGATTTGTCACAAACAAGAAATATAAAAATGTAAAAGTTATCATGTTATTCTTAAAACACAAAGTGATATTTAAAACTGTTCAAATTATCATGTCTGTTATATTATTAACGCAAAAGGCCTTTTCCTTCAAATTTGATCGATTGGCTTTCCATTTGTACAAAACACCGGTAGAAAGACACAGGGTGCTACAATCATGTTACATGTGATACAATCAGACAATTCAGAAAATTATAATTTAGCAGAATTATGAATACAATTAAGTCTTTAATTTTAATTAAATGTGTCTGTTTGAAAATTGTAGGGCAAGCTGCAGTCTCACATAAATGAGAGCCGAATAGATCCGAAAGTGTTGTCAGAATTGTCACGAGAGTTTATTTTGTGAAAACTTTGAAATCAGTAAGTACATTTTGTATTTGTACACAGTTATTACTTCCTATCTGACTACACACATGAATTATGGCACAAGTGTTTTCACATGGCGTTGAATTTTCTCAATTCTATTAAAAATGACAAATTATAAAAGCCTCTCTGACATCTCAAATATCGATCACAATTTGATAAATATATTGGTATAGCATTACACTTTCAATATGTTTTTGAAAGTAACCAATACCTTTAAGGCGAAACTAACTAGATTACAACAAAAGATGATGTTGAGCTTTCTAAAAAAATTTTTTTTTTACTAATATGTATTTAAAAAAATCATTCAAGAGTTGATCTTTTGATTTCAAAGATGCTATTCCATTTAGACCAAAAAATATTGATATGAACCACACACCTTCAAATACAACAGCTCCAATGGTAGAATTTTATTATTCGTATGCCCTGTCCCTTCCGGTCTGTCTGTCCACTTTATCGGTTTAAAGTTCGGGTTAAGTAAATTTTTCATCAAGTTGTAGTCACATCAACCTGAAACTTAGTATGTAAATTTATTGTAATATAATGTGAACTTGATAAGGTATATGCATAAGAATTTACATACACAAATTGGGGTTTTATTGGAAGAGATGTTATTAACTGGGCCCTGAGCAGAAACGGGATGAAGTTTTAACATAATATGTTTCCCTAGATATGACCCAAAAAGAGACATTTTCAATCCTTTGATATACTATTTAGATTGTTGATACCGTTACATGCACTTGAAATTTGTATGAGCCAAGGCTCCATCTTATAGACCATACTTTGAACTATAATTGTTGACTGTTTACTCATTCTGACTTGGTTGAAGAGTTGTCTCATTGTCACTCCTACCACATCTTCTTATTTCTTTGACGAAATGAATAATGTCACATTGTAATTAGGAGGGTCCACATTTACATTGTAGGTCATCCTTTCATTCTTTAAGTCCTATTAAGTTGGTGAAAATTTATGATTAAACCCAATATTGTCTTATGTTGTTAGGTATATTGGAATATTAATAAACACCTTCTCAAGCAGTAGGTTCATATTGGAACCTCCTCCATTTCGTCCAACAAATATTTTCCTCACAATTTTCTCCTTTGTTTCGCTTTGACGAAAGTCGCACAATGCAAGACCTCGGGATAACAATCTAACTTTATTTTTCAGAGGGTAAAATATCCAGAGGCTTCATACCTTGTATACACAGATGCCTCATGTTACGAAGTTTCCATGGGTTATATGTCCGTTGTCATGATCTAATTGTCATAGATCAGGAACTGCTTGAAAAAAGTTTTGTTCTTTTGTCAATTGAATTGCTCATTTATTTGGAGGAATAGGATAACTATAATTGATACTAGAAGATGCCTGGTAAATCACGGTACAATTAAGCAAGTGTTTAAACAAACAGTTTTTAAATTTTGCAGGCAGTACATCGACTGAACATGCGCGAAAGCGAAAGCATATTAGACACGGATCGATAACGGTCTCCGAAACTGGATATTTTCTCAAAATTTGGAATTTTCTGTGGAAAAAAGACATTTTCAAAGACAAATTAAGGAAGTACAAAAAAACTATATTTTTGTCAGCTTAATTTTTCTTCTTGTCCAAATAAAGACATGAAAATGGAAAACAAGGATGCGAGTTCATTTGCAGAATATCTAACTCAAGATTTGTGAAAAAGGTCATTTATTCAGAATATCATAAAGCATTATATATATAACTGACAGTGATGGACATTTATGTCATCAAACAAAACTGAATAAATGACAACAATTGCAAAGGTGGGGAATAAATACCGCCACTCATCAATAAACAAATTACAAAACATAAACAAACAACTATATTCAATCAACATAGATATGATAGAGTAATAATACTAACTAGTATCTCAATTGTTTGTAAAACAATTGAAAGGTCTTTCCTGTAAAAGTGATGTTTTCGTAATGTTCTTTGTACGACCTTTCGTTTGATATACGACAAGCATACCTTCTGAAACTTTTCTTTTTTTACACTTAATGACCTCATCCGCCTACATTTTTAAGATCGGAAGTATGATATATGTAACACAGGGTAGATGAGCTTTCATTTGATATGCGACAACGCCATGTTCTAAAAAGTTAGATTTGTGCACTTAATAACCCCAACCAACCAATTTTTGGAGGTTGGGAATTTGATATTCCAAATGTACACATCATGACCTTTCATTTGATATACAACACCCTATCGTAAAAGAAAATTTATTTTTTGCACTCAATGACCCCAGCCAACCAATTTTTGGGGGACGTCAATTTGAAATTTGAAATGTACGCTCTATGTGCTTTCATTTGATATGCGACAACCTTACCATCTGAGAAATTTGAATTTTTGCACTAAATGACCCCACCCTTCCACCTGGGATGAAAAAGAGGTTTAAAATTTTCATTTTTAAGTAGAGTTTATTGAGACCTTCAATTTGATATATCAGATGACCCCATTTGACAAAGTGCCAAAAATGATGCAATATCAATGATATAAATAGAAATTATGAAACTTACAAAGTCGATGCAAAACATGAAAATTTCAAAATGATTTTTTGGTGTTTTTTTCAATGGAATGTTTTTGGTATTTGGTCAAACATATAACTATGTTAACCTCTTCAATTTCTTAAACATTTTAAGTGGTAAGCTGTTGTTGATTCAGAAATACATGCCACAGCTCGCAAAATTTTAAACTGCATTATCTCTAAAACGACAATAGATATCTCAAATCTGTTAAATGGTAAATGATCTACAGTTAAAGGACAACATTATAGAAAAAGAATTGGGACAATTTCAAAGTTCACCAAGGTCACAATTAATCATCAAATATATGATGCAATACCAAACTTGAGAACCGGAAGTCGTGCAGACATGGGACTACCACCATTCAACTCAGGACCACTTGATCTTTCAAACATCACAAGGTCAAGGTCATAGTATACTGTGAAGGTCAAGGTGAAATTTCATCATGACCTGACATTGACCTCAAATTGGCGGTCTTGAATTACTAATCATCTTTGCAGTTTACAGAAGGTTGATATCTGTTACCTTTAAAACGATATACACAAAATACTATACTTTTTTGAATTATCTTGATGCAACTTTTGAACAGACGGTCGGACATTATTGAGCGTATGTATAAAATGTAGAGCTCGTCGAGAGGAACATTTAATACACAGTATGTATGCAGCAAACTTCTATCGTTTTCTTAATATGTAAGCTTGAAATTGCAGCATATTTTTTTTGCACTCAGTGACCTTTGACCTTGAGTGCAAATTAAAGGTCACATGAATTAAAGAATATTGGTGAAGGTCCCAAGTCTCTACGACTTCCGGTTCTCGAAAGAAATTTTTTCCAAAAATGTATAATTTTTCAAGGGGAATAACTCCTTATCAGGGTAACTAACCTACTAATCGTTTATCTTTATTAACATTGCCATTTGTTCCTGTACATGCTGCCATTTTCAATTTTATTCTATCTCGAATACTTTTTAAGAAAAATGCAAATAAAAAAAATGCTTCAAGGGGATATAACTCTCAAATGGGATGATGAAATCTTACGCAGCCTCATCTGGTAATACATCATAATAAGATCTATCTATGGTCAATATTTGGTCTTGATGACTTCAATAGAAACGGGGGGAGGGCATGTCAAAAAAATGTTGGAAGAAAAAAAAACATTAGAAAAACAATAAGGTCTTTCCTCACGAAGGGGAAAGACCTTAAAAACTTAAAAAAGAGGGTGTAGGTGGGTGGGAAATTGAAAATCTTTACTTTTCTGGCAAAACAAAAATAGCGTCTAGTAGCATTCAGTGTAATTGCGATAATGCGGGCGCAACTTGACGCTTGTTGAAAGTTAGCATGCATTTTAACCTCATTGGTCAATTAAAATATTTGTGGCCAATGATAATTAGTATTGACCCTGATCATGCCATGACCATGCTGACCTTGACTGCCTGTAATCGAAAACTTGCATAATTCTTAGACAAAGACCATGGAAAATTTCGGTTTCTTATTACACCATTGATAAGAAATAAAACCTTCACAAGTTGAAACAGTAGCCCATAAAGCTAAAAATTAGTGTATAAAAATTTACTGCCAAAAATGTTTTTATTAGAATAAAACTTATTTTATACCTTTTATCACAAAAATATCCTATATAGTATGGTCTCGGAAGACTTAATCTGATTTTTACGGTTCATGGGTCAATGTAAATTTTCTTTGTTTTGGCCGGTTTTTTTTTTATACTATGAGCACTATGTCAGCTATATTTGGTGTATTTGATCGTGAACTCATTTTCATGGTCCATTGGTCATTATTTGTTCATGATTAATATGTGTCTTGTATACTATAAGCCATTGGTCAACCATATTTGGTGTATGCATTAAGTGTTAGCTATACATGTCAGTTTTGTGGTTTCAGTTGACCTTGATATCATTTTCTAGGTACATTGGTCAATTTTAAATGTGTGTGGTTTTGGTTTGATTCTCAAATATTATAAGCAAAAAGTCAAATCGCGAAAAATTCAAAACGGAAAGATCATTTACAAATACTAAAATCAAAAGGTTAAAACACCGAAAACCAATGGAAAACAACTCTCATATTTCTGACTTGGAACAGGCATTTCCTCATTAAAAAATATTTGGTGAAAATATGGTGTAAATATGGTGAACTATATTTGGTGTATGGAATTATATTTTGGTGTACATGTTAGTTTAAACATACATTGTATTTATTTATAGTGGATTGGGAAACAAGTTTTCTCACTTATATTAATCCCTTTCCACTTACGGGTGCGAGTGCTGCCTTGTAGCGGCATTAGCCTGCTCTTTTTCGAAATCTACAAGGGTGTCTTTTACGTGCAAGAGATATGACTCTCTCTTAACATGGGTCAGCCATTTATCGACCCCTTCCGACGGAATATCATCGTTTCCTCAAGACCATACTCGGGTGGCGTAACTTTCATTGTTATTGAGTTATGTACCTTTATAAATAGAAAAATAACGAACAGTTTGCAGTTCCCGCAGTTTTACTTTGCTTTGCCTAAACTAAATGTTATAGAAAATATACACAATGCTTATTACCAACAAACACAGTTCAAGTTCGATTTTGGATAGCGTCAATGAAACAATTCTTCAAAAGAATAAAATTGAGAAAGGAAATGGGGAATGTATCAAAGCGACAACAACCCGACCATAGAGCAGACAACAGCCGAAGGCCACCGATGAGTCTTCAATGTAGCGAGAAACTCCCGCACCCGGAGGCGTCCTTCAGCTGGCCCCTTAAAAATATGAATACTAGTTCAGTGATAATGGACGTCATACTAAACTCCGAATTATACACAAGAAACTGAAATTAAAAATCACAAGACTAACAAAGGTCAGAGGCTCCTGACTTGGGACAGGTGCCAAATTGCGGCGTGGTTAAACATGTTTATGAGATCTCAATCCTCCCCCTATACCTCTAGCCAATGTAGAAAAGTAAACGCATAACAATACGCACATTAAAATTCAGTTCAAGAGAAGTCCGAGTCCGATGTCAGAAGATGTAACAAAAGAAAATAAACAAAATGACAATAATACATAAATAACAACAGACTACATGTATTTGCAGTTAACTGACATGCCAGCTCCAGACCTCAATTAAACTTTTTGAAAGATTATGTCTTCATCATATGAATATCAGGCACAATCACTCCCGTTAGGGGTTTAGTATCATACTATCATAAAATATATGAGAAGAACATAACCCGTGTCATGCCAACAAATGTTTTTTTTTAAAGTAATGTGTTTAGTTCCGATGCAAAGACCCTATAAGTGAATCAATATTAAGGCCAAAATATGCAATCGTTAATGATCTGACAACAGTATCGTAACATAAGATGTCTGCATGTTGAGTTATAATTACGAATTATTTCCTTAAACCGATGATAAAATTTAGTAAATGTTTTGACTAGTTTGTGATATCGAAAACCCTGTTGTAAAAATTTTTCAGTAATACATAAATTTCTCTCGCTAAAATCTAATACGTTGTTACATACAGGAGCGAATTGTACAAGTTGAGATATAAAAACACCATGAGATGGAAAAAATGGATAATTAACGATAGGAAATGAAAAATCATCTCTTTTATCATAATTTTTGTTATTAAGCTTCCCTTTAATGATATAGATATCAAGATCGAGGAAAGGGCAGTGGTCATTGTTAGTATCAGCTTTCTTTAAAGTAAGTTCAACAGGATAAATTTTTCTTTAGTATACATACTGAAGTCGTCATTATTAAAAGCCAATATATCATCCAAACATCTAAAAGTATTGTTAAATTTTTGTATCAAATGTTGCTTCGATGGGTCTTTGCTAATTTTAGTCATAAATTGTAACTCATAACAATACAAAAATAGGTCCGCAATAAGTGGTGCACAGTTAGTCCCCATTGGAATTTCAATAACTGGACGATATACGGAATCTCCAAATCGAACAAAAATGTTATCAAGTGAAAATTCAAGCGCAGATATAGTATCAAAGCATGTCTAGTTGACATAGTTCTTTTGTTCAATCTGACAAAGAAAGTAACGACTATAGGTCACCGTACGGCTACAACAATGAACAAAGCCGCATTACTGTATGTTATCCTAAAAAGAAAGCACTCAAACTCAGAATATCTCCGAAGCCCCGATATGAATGAACAAGTTAATTTACGATAATGAATATGTTTCGGTGTGTTTTATATTTGGTTCTGCCTACCACCACATTTAATCATATTCTCTTATCTTTAGAAAGTGGATATACGGTCTTCATCCTTGAGTCTTATATTTTTCCTTCTGATTGATTTCTATGTGTATTTTATTTATCGTATTTCAAATAATTGTGTGTGCCTTACCCTTTACTTTGTATATATATACATATATACATATGTCATTATTCGTCTGATATATACATATATACATATATATCAGACGACTAATTCATGAAGATGGCCGTAAATCTGATTGTAGTGTTGATTCTAGTAGTTCTGAAAAACCCACAGATATGAAAAAGCCTCTATAAATGGTCGATAGGCAATGAACACTCGCGCGCGAAACATTTCATGGACATCTAACAATGCTTCAAGAAATTTGTATACACTACAGCCATTTTTGCATTGTAATTGCAAGTGTACTGTAGAATGTAAAATTGTTTCTATTACCTTTAAAAGTTAGTTCCAAATACCCTTTAATTTGTATATAAATAGATTCATTAAAGATACATACATGAAACAGTCTATACAAAATATAACGAGTATTTTGTTATTTACACTTGAAATACATTTTCCTCGAATCAATCTGTTACCATAACAGTATAAAGTACTTTCATCTTTTTAACGTATAAATATCTACAACTTGATCTATTGCTTTACCACTGCTGAAATAGCCGAAACTTTTAAACAGTCTTTTGCTTGTAGAATAATCTCTTTTATGCCTTTGATAACTTTAATTATATTGCATGTCGACTGCATTGCTATACAAGGATAGCCGATGGACATCCACTCGCCATCATTGTTATGAGCGTTCCTATGAGTCATATTTTCTTATCGACATGCTGTTAACATCAGAACGTTGATAGACAAGATTTAACCCTATAACACTGACCCAGACTGTATCCCCTTTCTGCAAATTTAGATTAACACTAGCCGTCAAAGACCTCTGCATGTGTGCTGGAAGAACCCCAGGGATACACCGGTTTCCATTCCTGTCTCTGCTGTTCAAAATACACACAGATATAGTGACGGGATCGTTATTTCGTCTGTTATCCAAATTTAACGTTAAATCGATCGAATATGATCCATGTTGGATAATGCAAATCGTTGTGCCATTCCCTTTTAGTGCAACGAAATTTGCATCTATGGATAGCCAAGGAACTTTCCCGGATGTAGTTTCAGCACTACATAAATCAAAGTTCATCCTCAGATTGACAAAATGGCTTGTACCTTTTCTGTCAGATATGAGGTAACATAGTACTGATCCCAAAATTACTATTATTAGTACAATACATATATAAGGTAGCAATTGTTTAAATTGTTTTGCTATTTCCTGAGTTTTTGAAGGTTTCACTTTCTGTTCTGTTTCCGTTTCGCTATTGTCGATCATAATATTGTTTTCAGACTGTATTGTAGACGAAATGTTTTCGGGCAGATCAACATTAAGGTCTACATCTAAACAATTTGCGTAAGTTAAGGAAATTGTACTATTTTGACTTTGAATATCAATTGAATCAATGCATAGACACACATTTTCAGTCGTTTCCGCCTTGGTTATTGGGCTTTGAAGCAAGGAGGCCTGTTCGCTGCTTAATTCTGAAAAAAAATTATATTCTATTATATTTATTTATTGATACAGTGATAAATGAAACAAAAATCAAAATATAGTAGCAATTTAGTCACTGACTTTGCTGTAGTAAATCGAAAATAGTATATTGTTGGCATTTTAAGCAATATCATGAGCTGAAATAAACAATTTTGTTTCGATCGATATGTTAAGTAATGACAGTCACGCTTACTATCCAAATTCTAATGGTTCTGATTGAACCCTTGCCCTTTTAGAGAGCACAGTCAGGTATGTAAAGAAAATTGTAACAAAGTTGGTTTCTATTAGTTAAATATAATGTAACCATACTTTTTTTTTTTTTAAATTTCCTTCACAGATATGGAAAATCAAGTGTCATCATCTATACTTTAGGGACAATATTGATATATTCAAATTATCCACCCAACATTACTCATACATCGTGATTTTTCACCAGATGAAATCATGTTATCCTTGTTATAATAGGATTTTTTTTAAAAAGAAAACCGAATATTGAGACTGATAGGAATATCTTAGTTTTTTGCTATGTTTATCAGTGAAAATCGTAACAGTATGTGTAACATAACATAATGTCTCCAATTATATAGAAACTATTATATTATTCACATTATTGTTATACCCCTTAAAGATGTAAACAAAATAAATCCTAATTTCATTTGTTTTGATAATCTTTTTAACGCAATATAAAAATAAGAAGATGTGATAGAACGAAATTCATAACAGTGTGGTCGACAGAAAAACGTTTATTAGTAATTGTACTGAAAAGTTTACCTTTAACTTGTTTGTCGTGGTCGATGATTTTATGCTCACTCAGTCTATCGGAGGCCTTCAAGTGGGGATTTAAATAATCATTTGTTACAAATTCTGATACATAAAATGAAACTTTCTTTTCACAAATCATTTAAGGAATTTATTTTAAATAATTGTTATAACATCACTTACAACAGTTTCACTTTTAAGAATATTAATGTCCAGAGCTGATATCAATAAATAATAATAATAATAAAAAAAAAGTTTATTCATGAATGGTAAAAAAAAACAAAAAAACTTTTAAGTTAATAGGGACCCGCGTTATTTCAGAAAATATCTTATTGATTAAGAGAACAAAAACTTCTACGTTGTGATCATTTAAGAGTGGCCTTGTATTTATTCAATGCTAACCATGTGGGCTTGGTTTTTTTTTTATATACCATAAACCGATTCGTTCATTCAGATATTTTTCAGTTTGCCTTGGCTCTTCAAGTCCAACACACAACTTCTTGGTATTTTTCTTACAAAAATTACATCCATGTGATGTATTCTTTTCATGGAGAATGAATGTTGCACCTTATTTTATTTGTTATCGTGTTTTTTTGTGTGTATCATTGACGTATAAGACAACCTGAATCTTCTTTATTCAAATTTAAAACATACGAGATGGCAATTATGACACAAAATAACTAAATTAAACTTACAGCAGAAGAAAGATAATGAACATCGCTTTTATAGTCTTCTAAATATCGAAGACGCGTGGTCTTTTTAAAAATGATGTAAATTTATAAGGAAACAACAAACAAAATAGTTCGAATATTTATATTGGAAAAAGTAACGGTGTGTAAACCATAACAATTATTTTATTTCAATGAAATCAAACTGTTGATTTTTTTCCGCTGCGAGCAAATTTTTAACTTTGGTCGCATTTTGAAATCAATAAATCTTGTATTCTTGTTGGAAGCTGCACTGTGTAGTTTATACCCGTTTTTTTTCAATGCATGGGTAGGCATTATATTCGTGATTATTTTTGCCCGAGCGATATCGAAAAACTATTATAAAAAGTGTCCTAGTTCAGTGAAAATGTACGTCATACTTATTTCCTAAACAAATAAATAAACAAACATTAATTAACATACAACACTACCAAAGGCCAGAGACTCCTTACTTACATGTATGATTTTGTAAAAAAATGCATCTTTTTAAAACAGTCGAAAACAAAATTGTCTGTCCAATTGAAAAGTCGAAGCCCAAAAAAGATGAACAGTGCATTATATAAACAAAGAAGCTGGTTGCAAAAGTTGACGACAAGATCTATTTTATAACTTGAGTATGGCCTAATACTATTAACCTGAAATAAATATATTTATAGCAATTCCCTTGATACGAAAGATCTACATGTTGCCTTGGGCTTTTTTTTTTCTTTTTTTTTTTTGCTCTTTGGTTGGGTTTTTGTCTCAATGACAATTCAATTTTCATTCTTATCATAGATATAACTGCATGTTAAAATAAGAATATGAAGTGTGATAGACAATCAGACACATTCTTTCCAGGGACCAACAGGCGTTATCAAGCTATAGGTCCCCGTATGGCCTTCGACCATTAGCAAAATACACACTTTATAGAATGAAAGCTCCAAGAGGTCTTGGGATGAAAAAAAACAAACATAAAAGATGAGCGAGAAAAAAAAAATAGGGATACCGCATGGAAATTGGAAAATGGTCCGCAACATTAATTAAGTCAACTCACTTAGTTGAAATTAAAGGGAAATTCCGCGATTTTTTACTTATCATCTAATTATGTTCATCTTAACATAAAAAACACATTTGCAAAGTTTTAAATTTATAGTCCTTCTAATAACGGAGAAAATCAAGTATTTGTAACTTTTTTGGTTGAATTCTCGAGTGGGTCGTGACGTATTAGCCCGATTTATTGAATTCTGGGAAAAAATAAAATCTGTTCAACTCTTATAGCTTATCGACAATATACGTAATTAAAAGCGCACAGCTGACGAATGGTCGAAGTTATTAACCACAATTTAAGAATGAACGAAAGTGAATATGCATATATATACCGTTTTGTATTGATTGAATTAAACTCCTATAAAATTATCTCTAGTAAATGTTGAATAAATTTAATTAATTATTGTTGAGATTTTTTTCATAAAATATTTATTGAACATTTTTACTGATATTGAACTGAAAATATTTCAATTCTTTTTACCGTTATTGTTTTGATAATCATTTCAATGCAACTAATGTGTGAGCAGAGTGTGTATATTATTTTGTAAAGGTCACTGTATATTTCTCGGCTTGAGGTTAATTCGTTTACCTTGTAGCTATTTAGCCGCAGGTGTGAGTTCAAGCGTACACAGGTATAAATGTTGTTATTTGGAAAGGATAAACAGAAAGAATTAGAAAGAGTATATGCTGCCATGATGTTAATACACTAAGATTTAATACACGATGAGAATAAAGATACAATAATTAAATTGTGTAAATTAATTGAAAATAAAATTCTGATTCGTAATTCCGAAAGTGTATAAAAATAAAAGGAAACAATTTTTGATTACTTTCTTAGCGGCAATTGGCGTGAAGATTCAAATATGAAGCAAAAAATAGTAGTTTTAATCTTTAATAAAAACTAAATGCAATATTACCCAATTTGATATACCATTGTACATCTGTTTGATATCTTGTACAGATAAACGACAGAATTACCATACAAGCATTTATAGTCAACACAATCAGAAAGAGTTCCCATCGTTAGACGGGGAATATGAAGGCTTCCAAGAATGAACAAGTGACATGTCTAACTCTGAACAGTTAGAAAACAGACTATCGACATCGACCGCTTGTTCTTGATATTTGAAACTGTATGCATATATATACGTATACGTTTATGATATAGTGATGAGTTCTTGCGTCTAACAAAAACTAAATTCCTTCATGGTTATATCTTGCCATACGTTTATATTGGTTTGTAAGGTGATTACTCAAAATCGTTATTTGAAAATCCTGTTTGTGAGATGTAGATTCATTTCAATACAGAAATTTCGTCTATATATTTCACAAGTGTATAACACGGAGAAGCTCTGAAGGTTCATTACTCCCATTTTGTTTGGGTGTGAACCATCGATGTTTACAGCAATATCAAAGAATAAGGTGAAGATGGTAGAAAGAACTATGGGCGTCATGTGGCAAATATTACATGCATATCGGACAATGAGTTGTCAATCTGTATGAAAAGATTTCCAATACAACTATATTATTGAGAAGGAATGTTTACATGCTATACTCTCGTACTAGTATTACAGGGTTCTTGTGGCGTTCACCTTAGACACACATCGTTTGAACGATGTTTAAAAAAAGACAGAACCAATTTAATGTCATATTTCCCTATTTTTTAAATATAACTAAATTCTTTTATCTGACAAGAATACCCCTATTTAGCGAACAAGTAATTTATTCTTTTTTCTGTTATTGAATACCTAGAAAGAAAATAAATCCCGAAATTAATTTGAAACTTTGATACTCAAAAGTTTCCCAGCAAAATATTCACATCCCCTGGGGATAATTAGTGTTCGTCCAGTGGCATATATAACAATTGTGATGACGAACTCCTTCCTTTGTTTGAGAACAATCTTATTGAAATATAAATCTGTGATTTTCCTAGGTCCACAGCTTCAATGAACCAAAGCAAAAGTTATACATCGACCTGTATTTAAATCAAATTGGTTCTCTTCTTCTTTTGGTATACAACTGTAGTCTATCGACATTCGATGATTACATACTGTTGGCATACGTGGACTAGTCTATTTTCAACACTTTTACCCCTATTTATTCAAAATATATGTTTTTTTCTTATGTTCAATGTATACACGTATATATTTTAAATTGCGCTATAGTTCCGTAACTTTCTATCCAGTCGTATAAACGAATCGTCGGCAAGTGCGTACATTTTTTTAAATCAATATTTCTGGTCTGTTCCAATCTGTCCTTCACTATTGACAATGACTATATATTACATTTTCCCAAATTCACCCTTGGAAAAAATATTTAAATAGATTTTAATTTCATCAAATCTTATTTTTTGGGTATTATTTATATTTTTATGAATTATATTCTTTACACCAGAAATGTTATTTATAAACAAGCGTTTGAGTTTAGTAATGACAAGTAAGACAGAGTTGTATATTATACATCTGATAGTTCAAAATGGAAAGTTATAAGTTATAAGTTATCAGCCGTGTACACTGATCAATACCTGCAGAAGTGAAACGATGCATGAACTTGCAAGCCCGACAGGAAATCGCTGGAATACCTGGACGTGTCACCTCACACCCCTCACAATACCTTTGGAAGTAATACCTTTAGCCATGCTGGTGATCAGATGAGGGAAGATCAAAATATATTTGAAAAAAGTTTATTACTTTAAAGAATTATGAACAAATTTGATTTTCGAAAACAATTTTCACGGAACACTTAATTATGATTTCAACTTTGACTTTTCACCTAATTCCAATATCAACAGTTTAAAAACAACAGACCATGGTATTTTAAAAAAAAGTAAGAATATTTTCCGTATCAAGTTAGTTAGTCGGATTAAACAACCGTACGATTGACAAGATATCGACACGCAATTACGACTACATCGGTTACTGTAGTTTTGTTTCTTTGTGGTTTATAGACATATCGTTTTTATTCATCGGGAAAGAAGACAAGATGGCGGATCTCGGAGAATTGATACTCTAAATTTAAAATCGATGGTGATCGCTTATCTAGCGGAATAAAACTTTAATATCTATGAATTTGAGCATTTTTATACAGAATGAACATAATATCAATTTTTGATTTTTTTGCGAAGTTTCCCTTTAAAGACCTGGCGAATTTTAGCCTTTTGCAATGGATGTGATGTATGTTTAAAAAAAAATCATGGTTTGTTTGGACATTTTTATAAATCAAGTCTTGTTTTTAAATTATTTGCAAGTAAGTTTTAAGTCATGAACAAATAATCACTCACAGAAAGACGTCAAATCCATCAACAAAAGAAAAAAATTAATAGACGACCGACAACGCACAGAATATCATGTATGTGTTCCGGACCAAATGAGTATTTGGACCATACGCATATATCATGACCATAAGGGTATACTAATATGGTCCAACCATACACGTAAGGTCCAAATACTCATAAGGTCCGGAACATATTTTATTTGCGATCACAAATGCACGAAGACGTCCATTTCTATGTAAATTGGGTCGATTTTTTTTATATAGATAAGATGAATGCGTTTCTGTTGCCAAGTGTTTTTCACAAGTATAGTAGCAGTATAGCAGAACGGTTTAAGTTTCCTATATACACCAAATGATACATTTTGCCAATACAATAACGTAAATGCATGCAAATTTCACAAGGTTTAATCCAAATAGCTTTCTTACTATCCAATAACTTTCAAGTACGAAAAAGACAGGGCAGAAGTATATTTTGTCTTTATGTTTCGTATTTGCACAACTTTTGAAAGTGGATTATGCATTCGTTCTAAAATAAAATTAGACCAGATAAAAGTTAAAAGATTACATAACTCGACAATCGAAATTGTTAAATCCGAAAAAGATAATCAATCAATACATGCATTCAGTAAGTCATTCTTTTTTCTGAAAGAACATGGCTTTGCGATATCTTATTATGAAAATTGATTGTCGAAACATAACAAAAACACAAGTAAAGGACGTTTAATTAATCAATATAAATCAAAACACAAATTCCTGATTAGTATTTCGAATTATTTTATATAGGCGTTGAGAACCTTTGGTGACCCCACGGTTTAAATGTTTATATTAAGGACGTCGTGAGCAATGAGCGTTATAGACGATCGTTCACCTAATCTGTCCCAGTCAATGGGATATTAAAGTGCGCCAATCAATGTCCATAGCCACACTGTTATGAATTCGATACTATGTTTGCCAATGAGACAACTCTCTGCCAGAGACCAAATGACATACAAGGTTAACAACTTTATGTCACCGTACGGCCTTCAACACTGCGCAAACCACATACCGAATAGCTAGCTATTAAAGGACATGAAATGACAAATGCAAAACAATTCAAACGAGAAAACTAACTGCCTGATTTATGTTCACAACAATAAACGAAAAACAATTATGATATAAAGCAAAAACGACAATCACTCAAATACAGGCTCCTGACTTGGGACAGGCACATTCATAATTTAACGGGGCCAAACAAGGTTATGGGCACGGCAACCCTCCATCTAATCAGGGACAGGGTGTCACAGAACACCATTAGAACAAACAAGGCTAAATAAGTGTTATATATTATGAATCATAAACGTAATATTACATTCCATACCCAAAACATTTACATACTTGAATCAAACAGCGAATACAGCAAAAATAATCATCAACCTTTTACCTGTTCTGAAAACACATATTGATATAATAAGATACAACTAAACAAATAATAAAGTCTTCCTTGTGCATTATTTACATTTACACTTCTTCTTCTAGGACATTTGATTTATCAATATCTCGGAAAGTATAAAAAAAAATATTCTTATTTCCAGTTGAACATTCTCTAGTTTCTTGCAAATTTGTCCGAGTATAATGTATATTATCATCCATCAAGTACCCAGTGCCTCGGATGACCTGATGTATTTCACTTTTTTAAATTTAATTTTTGGTCCTATAGTTCTTCAAGTGTAACAGTTCTTGGCTTTCAAATGTTCAGCTTTGAAGGTTTCTGATGAAAATAAATCCAGAAAATAGATTCGGACACATGCAATTCATTAAGTGTTGGCTTTCAATACATTTTTTCATCTATTACTCAAGAGATCTTTTCGCAAAAAACTTGAGATCTCTTAAAATTGTGATACAGCAATTACATAAAATCTCACCATCTTGATCTGTGATTGGTTTAGTATTTCCTTGTTGCAAAAAAATTTCAGTGTCGCAATTATCAATAATATGAGACATAATTCTTTCGTCCTCTTTGCAATGATAACATTAATTTGAACAACTTCATACACTTTATATATTTTGTTTTAGAATCTATATATTTTTAGCCGTTCAGAAAATTAGGGTTATTTTTGCATGAATAAACATTTTTAAATAGACATTTTCGGAAACTATCACACAACTAAGAATAGGATTACAATAACACTCCCGACAGGTAGCGATATAAATCTTGGATCGCCTCAAAGTGTAGATATTTAAACTTTTAATACTTTGATGTTGTTTTTTTTTTTATAGTTGAACAAAGTTTTTATTTGAAAAACATATCTAGTAATGTGTATTCATTAATTATTGAATATAATGGAATCAAGGTTGAACATGCAGTAAATGTACGGAGTATATGATAGAATGAATAGACAAAGTTTAATTAAGTATACATGAGATAAATAACAAACATTTTGCAATAATCGTTGCAGAAGGTATGTTTAGACAATTTTAAATAGTTGGAGTTAGACTTTGAATAAAACAAGTGCCGATCATCTAAGGAGCATGTTTACAATATTCATTGTTTCTGCTAAGACATACATTCTCCTTGTGTTTAAAAGAGGACGATGGAATACAGAGGGCAAGTGTTTATGAATAAGTCATTCTTCGTGGCATTTTACTTGTTGTTCTATGTATTTTCATTTTTTTTTAAAATTCTGAATTGGACGAACAATTGTGTCTACGTTTTTTTTCTCTCTATATCTATAAATTATAAAGAAAACAATATACGAAAATAAATACAACACTGTTAAAAGTGAATTTCAATATGTCGAATATGTAATTTAAACTATTCGTCAAAATCTGTTGAAATGTAAGAATAGATGTACACAGATAGGTGGAATTTTATTATTTATCTTTTATAATACAATAAATGACAATCGGGACCTATGTTATCTTTTGTACAATTGTTATAGAGATCATTTAAATCGTTTTAGTATAGACGTTTTCTTTTACAGTGTCACTAATTCTCTCGCATGAACATGGGTCAGGCTAGTATGCTCGAAGCATGGGCGTTGACTCTGGACGAGAGATCGGTACAATTTTCTTCAGATTGTCCTATAGAGTTTCCTATGAGCGAAAGCGTAGCTGATTGTGCTATATGAAACAAGGTTATGCACATAATTTAATAAACACATAACATTTAAAAGGAATAATGTGACTCGGGGAAACCGCATGGTTCTCTGCAATCTATGCGGGGAGACAAAATATATATATATCTGAACAGTATTGACACCTTATGAAAAGCAACAGATTGTTCGAAAATATGTAGAGGAAGCGTAGAAAATTAAATAGACTTATTACATACTATAGAGTAGAGATTGAACAAGCCATCGGAGAATAAAAATAAATTACAAACTAGTATCTCAATTGTTTGTAAAACAATTGAAAGGTCTTTCCTGTAAAAGTGATGTTTTCGTAATGTACTTTGTACGACCTTTCGTTTGATATACGACAAGCATACCATCTCAAACTTTTCGCTTTTAACACTTAATGACCTCATCCGCCTATATTTTTGAGATTGGAAGTATGATTGAATTGAAGGTCTTGAATTACTGATCATCTTTGCAGTTTATAGTAGGTTGATATCTGTTACCTTTAAAAAGATATACACACAATACTATACTTTTAAGACTTATCCCGTTGCAACTTTTGAACAGACGGTCGGACATTTTTGGACTTATAGTATAAAATGTAGAGCTCGTCGAGAACAACATTTTATACGCTGTATGTATGCAGCAAAGTCTTATCGTTTTCCTAATATGTAAGTTTGAAATTGCAGCTTAATTTTTTTTTGCACTCGATGACCTTTGACCTTAGGTGCATATTAAAGGTCATATGAATTTAAGATTATTGGTGAAGGTTCCAAGTCTCTATGACTTCTGGTTCTCGAAATAGAATTTTTGAAAAATTATTTTAAATTTTTAAAGGGAAATAACTCCATATAAGGGTTAGTAACAAATTAATTGTTTATGTTTATAAACATTGCCATCTGTTCTAATACATGCTGTCATTTTCAATTCAATTCTATCTGTAATACTTTTTGAGAAAAATGCAAATAAAAGAAATTGCTTCAAGGGGATACAACTCTCAAAGGGGATGATGAAATCTTATGCAGCCTCATATGGTAATACATCATGATGAGATCTACATATTGTCCAAATAAAGTCATGATATCTTTTAACACATTTGTGGGGGACCATGTTGAAAAAAATCAATAAAAGGGAGATTACTTCTAAAGGAGATGGTGAAATCCTACAAAAGTTCATCTGGTAAAAGTTCATGTTTAGGTCTATCGATGATTCAATTTTGGTATTCATAACTCCAATAGAAGCGGTAGGAGGGCGTGCCAAAAAAATGCTGGAAGAAAAAAAAGAAAAAACTAGTATCTCAATTGTTTGTAAAACAATTGAAAGGTCTTTCCTGTAAAAGTGATGTTTTCGTATTGTACTTTGTACCACCTTTCGTTTGATAAACGACAAGCACACCTTCTGAAACTTTTCGCTTTTTACACTTAATGACCTCATCCGTCTACATTTTTGAGATCGGAATTATGATATATGGAACAGAGTAGATGAGCTTTCGTTTGATATGCGACAACACCATGTTCTTGAAAGTTTGATTTTTGCACTTAATAACCCTATCCAACAAATTTTTGGAGGTCGGGAATTTGATATTTCAAATGTACACATCATGACCTTTCATTTGATATACAACAACCCTACCTTAAAAGAACATTTATTTTTTGCACTCAATGACCCCATCCAACCCATTTTTGGGAGACGTCAATTTGAAATTTGAAATGTACGCTTTATGTTCTTTCATTTGATATGCGACAACCTTACCATCTGAGAAATTTGAATGTTTGCACTTAATGACCCCACCAGTCCCCCTGGGATAAAAAAAGGGGTTTAAAATTTTCATTTTTAAGTAGAGTACATTTAGACCTTCAATTTGATATATCAGATGACCCCATTTGACAAAGTGCCAATAATGATGCAATATCAACTATATAAATAGAAGTTATGAAACTTACAAAGTCAATGCAAAACTTGAAAATTTCAATTGATTTTTTGGTGTTGTTTTTCCATGAAATGTTTTTGGTATTTTGTCAAACATATAACTATGTTAACCTCTTCAATTTCTAAAACATTTTAAGTAGTAAGCTCTTGTTTGGTTCAGAAATACATGCCTCCGCTCGCAAAACTTCAAACTGCATTATCTCTAAAATGACACTAGATATCTCAAATCTGTTAAATTATAAATGATCTACAGTTGAAGGACAACATTATAGAAAAAGAATTGGGACAATTTCAAAGTTCACCAAGGTCACAATTAATCATCAAATATATGATGCAATACCAAACTTAAGAACCGGAAGTCGTAGAGACATAAGACTAGCACCATTCAAATCAGGACCACTTAACCTTTCAAATATCACAAGGTCAAGGTCATTGTATACTGTGAAGGTCAAGGTGAAATTTCGTCATGACCTGACATTGACCTCAAATTGAAGGTCTTGAATTACTGATCATCTTTGCAGTTTATAGTAGGTTGATATCTGTTACCTTTAAAAAGATATACACACAATACTATACTTTTAAGACTTATCCCGTTGCAACTTTTGAACAGACGGTCGGACATTTTTGGACTTATAGTATAAAATGTAGAGCTCGTCGAGAACAACATTTTATACGCTGTATGTATGCAGCAAAGTCTTATCGTTTTCCTAATATGTAAGTTTGAAATTGCAGCTTAATTTTTTTTTTGCACTCGATGACCTTTGACCTTAGGTGCATATTAAAGGTCATATGAATTTAAGATTATTGGTGAAGGTTCCAAGTCTCTATGACTTCTGGTTCTCGAAATAGAATTTTTGAAAAATTATTTTAAATTTTTAAAGGGAAATAACTCCATATAAGGGTTAGTAACAAATTAATTGTTTATGTTTATAAACATTGCCATCTGTTCTAATACATGCTGTCATTTTCAATTCAATTCTATCTGTAATACTTTTTGAGAAAAATGCAAATAAAAGAAATTGCTTCAAGGGATACAACTCTCAAAGGGGATGATGAAATCTTATGCAGCCTCATATGGTAATACATCATGATGAGATCTACATATTGTCCAAATAAAGTCATGATATCTTTTAACACATTTGTGGGGGACCATGTTGAAAAAAATCAATAAAAGGGAGATTACTTCTAAAGGAGATGGTGAAATCCTACAAAAGTTCATCTGGTAAAAGTTCATGTTTAGGTCTATCGATGATTCAATTTTGGTATTCATAACTCCAATAGAAGCGGTAGGAGGGCGTGCCAAAAAAATGCTGGAAGAAAAAAAAAAAAACTAGTATCTCAATTGTTTGTAAAACAATTGAAAGGTCTTTCCTGTAAAAGTGATGTTTTCGTATTGTACTTTGTACCACCTTTCGTTTGATATACGACAAGCACACCTTCTGAAACTTTTCGCTTTTTACACTTAATGACCTCATCCGTCTACATTTTTGAGATCGGAATTATGATATATGGAACAGAGTAGATGAGCTTTCGTTTGATATGCGACAACACCATGTTCTTGAAAGTTTGATTTTTGCACTTAATAACCCTATCCAACAAATTTTTGGAGGTCGGGAATTTGATATTTCAAATGTACACATCATGACCTTTCATTTGATATACAACAACCCTACCTTAAAAGAACATTTATTTTTTGCACTCAATGACCCCATCCAACCCATTTTTGGGAGACGTCAATTTGAAATTTGAAATGTACGCTTTATGTTCTTTCATTTGATATGCGACAACCTTACCATCTGAGAAATTTGAATGTTTGCACTAAATGACCCCACCCGTCCCCCTGGGATGAAAAGGGGGTTTAAAATTTTCATTTTTAAGTAGAGTACATTTAGACCTTCAATTTGATATATCAGATGACCCCATTTGACAAAGTGCAAAAAATGATGCAATATCAACTATATAAATAGAAGTTATGAAACTTGCAAAGTCAATGAAAAACTTGAAAATTTCAAATTGAATTTTTGGCGTTTTTTTCCATGGAATGTTTTTGGTATTTAGTCAAACATATAACTATATTAACCTCTTCAATTTCTAAACATTTTAAGTGGTAAGCTGTTGGTGATTCAGAAATACATGCCGCTGCTCGCAAAATATCAAACTGGATTATCTCTAAAACGACAATAAATATCTCAAATCTGTTAAATGGTAAATGATCTACAGTTAAAGCACAACATCATAGAAAAAGAATTGGGACAATTTCCAAGTTCACCAAGGTCACAATTAATCATCAAATATATGATGCAATACCAAACTTCAGAACCGGAAGTCGTAGAGATATGGGACTATCACCATTCAACTCAGGACCACTTGACCTTTCAAATATCACAAGGTCAAGGTCATAGTATAATGTGAAGGTCAACGTGAAATTTCATCATGACCTGACATTGACCTCAAATTGAAGGTCTTGAATTACTGATCATCTTTGCAGTTAATAGTAGGTTGATATCTGTTACCTTTAAAAAGATATACACACAATACTATACTTTTAAGAATCATCCCGTCGTAACTTTTGAACAGACAGTCGGACACTTTTGAGCTCAGTGTATAAAATGTAGAGCTCATAGAGAGGAACATTTTATATGCTGTAAGTATGCAGCAAACTCTTATCGTTTTCTTAATATGCAAGCTTGAAATTGCAGCGTAATTTTTTTTTGCACTTGGTGACCTTTGACCTTGGGTGCAAATTAAAGGTCACATGAACTTAAGATTATTGGTGTAGGTCCCAAGTCTTTACGACTTCCGGTTCTCGAGATACAATTTTTCAAAAATTGGGTATATTTTTTCAAGGGAAATAACTCCTTATAAGGGTTAACATCAAAATAATTGTATATGTTCATTATCATTGCCATCTGTTCTTGTACATGTTGCCGTTTTCAAATCAATTCTATCTTGAATACTTTTGAGAAAAATGTAAAAGAAAGAAATTGCTTCAAGGGGACGTAACTCTCATAGGGAATAATGAAATCCTTAGCAGCCTCATATGGTAACACATCGTGATGAGATCTAACTGTTGTCCAAATAAGGTCATGATATCTTTAAAAACAACGAGGGGGGGCCATGTCGAAAAAAACCAATAAAAGGGAGATAACTTCTAAAGGGGATGATGAAATCCTACACAGCCTCATCTGGTAATACTTCAAGATGAGTTCTACCGATGGTCCATATTTGGTCTTGATAACTCCAATAGAAACGAGGGGAGGCCATGTCAAAGAAATGCTGGATGAAAAAGAAAAAAAAAAAAAAAAACTAGTATCTCAATTGTTTGTAAAACAATTGAAAGGTCTTTCCTGTAAAAGTGATGTTTTCGTTATGGTCTTTGTACGACCTTTCGTTTGATATACGACAATCATACCTTCTGAAACTTTTCGCTTTTTACACTTAATGACCTCATCCGCCTACATTTTTGAGATCGGAAGTATGATATATGTAACACAGGGTAGATGAGCTTTCATTTGATATGCGACAACGCCATGTTCTAAAAAATTTGATTTTTGCACTTAATAACCCCATCCAGCCAACTTTTGGAGGTTGTGAATTTGATATTTTAAATGTACACATCATGACCTTTCATTTGATATACAACAACCCTATCGTAAAAGAAAATTTATTTTTTGCACTCAATGACCCCATCCAACAAGTTTTTGGGGGACGTCAATTTGAAATTTGAAATGTACGCTTTATGTTCTTTCATTTGATATGCGACAACCTTACCATCTGAGAAATTTGAATTTTTGCACTAAATGACCCCACCCTTCCACCTGGGATGAAAAAGAGGTTTAAAATTTTCATTTTTAAGTAGAATTTATTGAGACCTTCAATTTGATATATCAGATGACCCCATTTGACAAAGTACCAAAAATGATGCAATATCAATGGTATAAATAGAAGTTATGAAACTTACAAAGGCAATGCAAAACATGAAAATTTCAAAATGATTTTTTGGTGTTTTTTTCCATGGAATGTTTTTGGTATTTGGTTAAACATATAACTATGTTAATCTCTGCACTTTCTTAAACATTTTAAGTGGTTAGCTGTTGTTGATTCAGAAATACATGCCGCCGCTCGAAAAATTTCAAACTGCATTATCTCTAAAACGACAATAGATATCTCAAATCTGTTAAATGGTAAATGATCTACAGTTAAAGGACAACATTATAGAAAAAAAATTTGGACAATTTCAAAGTTCACCAAGGTCACAATTAATCATCAAATATATGATGCAATACCAAACTTAAGAACCGGAAGCCGTGGAGACATGGGACTACCACCATTCAGCTCAGGACCACTTGACCTTTCAAATATCACAAGGTCAAGGTCATAGTATAATGTGAAGGTCAAGGTGAAATTTCATCATGACCTGACATTGACCTCAAATTGAAGATCTTGAACTACTGATCATCTTTGCAGTTGATAGTAGGTTGATATATGTTACCTTTAAAAAGATATACACAAAATACTATACTTTTAAGAATCATCCCGTTGTAACTTTTGAACAGACAGTCGGACATTTTTGGACTGATCATATAAAATGTAGAGCTCGTCGAGAGGAACGTTTTATACGCTGTATGTATGCAGCTAAGTCTTATCGTTTTACTAATATGTAAGATTGAAATTGCAGCGAAATTTTTTTTTGCACTCAGTGACCTTTGACCTTGACTGCATATTAAAGGTCACATGAATTTAAGATTATTGGTGAAGGTCCCAAGTCTCTACGACTTCTGGTTCTCAAAATACAATTTTTCTAAAATTATGTACATTTTTTCAAGGGGAATAACTCCTTATAAGGGTTATTAACAAAATGATTGTACATGTTCATTAACATTGCCATCCGTTCATGTACATGTTGCCGTTTTCAAATTGATTCTATCTCTTATACTTTTTGAGAAAAATGCAAAGGAAATAAATTGTTTCAAGGGGATATAACTGTCATAGGGGATGCTGAAATCCTTTTCAGCCTCACTTGGTAATACATCATGATGAGATTTACATTATGTCCAATTAAGGTCATGATATCTTTAAAACCAACGAGGGGGGGCCATATTGAAAATAATCAATAAAAGGGAGATAACTCCTAAAGGGGATGATGAAATCCTTAACAGGGTCATTTGGTAATACATCTTGGTGAGGTCTAGCGATGGTCCATATTTGGTCTTAATAACTTCAACAGAAACAAGAGGCGCGCATGTCAAAAAAATGTTGGAAGAAAAAAAAGAAAAACTAGTATCTCAATTGTTTGTAAAACAATTGAAAGGTCTTTCCTGTAAAAGTGATGTTTTCGTAATGTACTTTGTATGAGCTTTCGTTTGATATACGACACGCATACCTTCTGAAACTTTTCGCTTTTTTACACTTAATGACCTCATCCGCCTACATTTTTTTAGATCGGAAGTATGATATATGCAACACAGGGTAGATGAGCTTTCATTTGATATGCGACAACGCCATGTTCTAAAAAGTTTGATTTTTGCACTTAATAACCTCATCCAACTAATTTTTGGAGGTCGGGAATTTGATATTTCCAATGTACACATCATGACCTTTCATTTAATATACAACAACCCTATCTTAAAAGAAAATTTATTTTTTGCACTCAATGACCCCATCCAACCAATTTTTTGGGAGACGTCAATTTTAAATTTGAAATGTACGCTTTATGTTCTTTCATTTGATATGCGACAACCTTACCATCTGAGAAATTTGAATATTTGCACTAAATGACCCCACCCGTCCTCCTGGGATGAAAAGGGGGTTTAAAATTTTCATTTTTAAGTAGAGTTTATTAAGACCTTCAATTTGATATATCAGATGACCCCATTTGATAAAGTGCAAAAAATGATGCAATATCAACGATATAAATAGAAGTTATGAAACTTACAAAGTCAATGCAAAACTTGAAAATTTCAAATTGAATTTTTGGCGTTTTTTTCCATGGAATGTTTTTGGTATTTGGTCAAACATAGAACTATGTTAACCTCTTCAATTTCTAAAACATTTTAAGAGGTACGCTCTTGTTGATTCAGAAATACATGCCTCCGCTCGCAAAACTTCAAACTGCATTATCTCTAGAACGACAATAGATATCTCAAATCTGTTAAATGATAAATGATCTACAGTTGAAGGACAACATTATAGAAAAAGAATTGGGACAATTTCAAAGTTCACCAAGGTCACAATTAATCATCAAATATATGATGCAATACCAAACTTAAGAACCGGAAGTCGTGGAGACATGGGACTAGCAACATTCAACTCAGGACCACTTGACCTTTCAAATATCACAAGGTCAAGGTCATAGTATACTGTGAAGGTCAAGGTGAAATTTCATCATGACCTGACATTGACCTCAAATTGAAGGTCTTGAATTACTGATCATCTTTGCAGTTTATAGTAGGTTGATATCTGTTACCTTTAAAAAGATATACACACAATATTATACTTTTAAGAATCATCCCGTCGTAACTTTTGAACAGACAGTCGGACACTTTTGAGCTCAGTGTATAAAATGTAGAGCTCATAGAGAGGAATATTTTATACGCTGTAAGTATGCAGCAAACTCTTATCGTTTTCTTAATATGCAAGCTTGAAATTGCAGCGTAATTTTATTTTGCACTTGGTGACCTTTGACCTTGGGTGCAAATTAAAGGTCACATGAACTTAAGATTATTGGTGTAGGTCCCAAGTCTTTACGACTTCCGGTTCTCGAGATACAATTTTTCAAAAATTGGGTATATTTTTTCAAGGGAAATAACTCCTTATAAGGGTTAACAACAAAATGATTGTATATGTTCATTATCATTGCCATATGGTCTTGTACATGTTGCCGTTTTCAAATCAATTCTATCTTGAATACTTTTTGAGAAAAATGTAAAAGAAAGAAATTGCTTCAAGGGGACGTAACTCTCATAGGGAATAATGAAATCCTTAGCAGCCTCATATGGTAACACATCATGATGAGATCTAACTGTTGTCCAAATAAGGTCATGATATCTTTAAAAACAACGAGGGGGGGCCATGTTGAAAAAAACCAATAAAAGGGAGATAACTTCTAAAGGGGATGATGAAATCCTACACAGCCTCATCTGGTAATACTTCATGATGAGTTCTACCGATGGTCCATATTTGGTCTTGATAACTCCAATAGAAACGAGGGGAGGCCATGTCAAAGAAATGCTGGATGAAAAAAAAAAAAAAAAAAAAAAAAAAAAAAAAAAACAGGAGAAAAACTAGTATCTCAATTGTTTGTAAAACAATTGAAAGGTCTTTCCTGTAAAAGTGATGTTTTCGTATTGTACTTTGTACGACCTTTCGTTTGATATACGACAAGCACACCTTCTGAAACTTTTCGCTTTTTACACTTAATGACCTCATCCGTCTACATTTTTGAGATCGGAATTATGATATATGGAACAAAGTAGATGAGCTTTCGTTTGATATGCGACAACACCATGTTCTTGAAAGTTTGATTTTTGCACTTAATAACCCTATCCAACAATTTTTTGGAGGTCGGGAATTTGATATTTCAAATGTACACATCATGACCTTTCATTTGATATACAACAACCCTACCTTAAAAGAACATTTATTTTTTGCACTCAATGACCCCATCCAACCCATTTTTGGGAGACGTCAATTTGAAATTTGAAATGTACGCTTTATGTTCTTTCATTTGATATGCGACAACCTTACCATCTGAGAAATTTGAATGTTTGCACTAAATGACCCCACCCGTCCCCCTGGGATGAAAAGGGGGTTTAAAATTTTCATTTTTAAGTAGAGTTTATTAAGACCTTCAATTTGATATATCAGATGACCCCATTTGACAAAGTGCAAATAATGATGCAATATCAATTATATAAATAGAAGTTATGAAACTTACAAAGTCAATGCAAAACTTGAAAATTTCAAATTGATTTTTTGGTGTTTTTTTCCATGGAATGTTTTTGGTATTTGGTCAAACATATAACTATGTCAACCTCTTCAATTTCTAAAACATTTTAAGTGGTAAGCTCTTGATAATTCAGAAATACATGCCTCCGCTCGAAAAACTTCAAACTGCATTATCTCTAAAACGACAATAGATATCTCAAATCTGTTAAATGATAAATGATCTACAGTTGAAGGACAACATTATAGAAAAATAATTGGGACAATTTCAAAGTTCACCAAGGTCACAATTAATCATCAAATATATGATGCAATACAAAACTTGAGAACCGGAAGTCGTAGAGACATGGGACTATCACCATTCAACTCAGGACCACTTGACCTTTCAAATATCACAAGGTCAAGGTCATAGTAAAATGTGAAGGTCAAGGTGAAATTTCATCATGACCTGACATTGACCTCAAATTGAAGGTCTTGAACTACTGATCATCTTTGCAGTTTATAGTAGGTTGATATCTGTTACCTTTAAAAAGATATACACACAATACTATACTTTTAAGAATCATCCCGTCGTAACTTTTGAACAGACAGTCGGACTCTTTTGAGGTCAGTGTATAAAATGTAGAGCTCGTCGAGAGGAACATTTTATACGCTGTAAGTATGCAGCAAACTCTTATCGTTTTCTTAATATGAAAGCTTGAAATTGCAGCGTAATTTTTTTTTGCACTCGGTGACCTTTGACCTTGGGTGCAAATTAACGGTCACATGAACTTAAGATTATTGGTGTAAGTCCCAAGTCTTTACGACTTCCGGTTCTTGAGATACAATTTTTCAAAAATTGTTTATATTTTTTCAAGGGAAATAACTCCTTATAAGGGTTAACAACAAATGATCGTATATGTTAATTAACATTGCCATCTGGTCTTGTACATGTTGCCGTTTTCAAATCGATTCTATCTTGAATACTTTTTGAAAAAAAAGTAAAAGAAAGAAATTGCTTCAAGGGAACATAACTCTCATAGGGAATGATGAAATCCTTAGCAGCCTCATATGGTAACACATCATGATGAGATCTAACTATTGTCCAAATAAGGTCATGATATCTTCAAAAACAACGAGGGGGGGCCATATCGAAAAAAAACAATAAAAGGGAGATAACTTCTAAAGGGGATGATGAAATCCTACACAGCCTCATCTGGTAATACTTCATGATGAGGTCTACTGATAGTCCATATTTGGTCTTGATAACTCCAATAGAAACAAGGGGAGGCCATGTTAAACAAATGCTGGATGAAAAAAAAAAAAAAAAAACAGGAGAAAAACAATAAGGTCTTTCCTCGCGGAGAGGAAAGACCTTAACTAGTATCTCAATTGTTTGTAAAACAATTGAAAGGTCTTTCCTGTAAAAGTGATGTTTTCGTATTGTACTTTGAACGTCCTTTCGTTTGATATACGACAAGCATACCTTCTGAAACTTTTCCCTTTTTACACTTAATGACCTTATCCGCCTACATTTTTTAGATCGGAATTATAATATATGAAACAGAGTATATGAGCTTTCATTTGATATGCGACAACGCCATGTTCTAGAAAGTTTATTTTTTGCTCTTAATAACCCTATCCAACTAATTTTTGGAGGTTGGGAATTTGATATTTCAAATGTACACATCATGGCCTTTCATTTGATATACAACAACCCTACCTTAAAAGAACATTTATTTTTTGCACTCAATGACCCCATCTAACCCATTTTTGGGAGACGTCAATTTGAAATTTGAAATGTACGCTTTATGTTCTTTCATTTGATATGCGACAACCTTACCATCTGAGAAATTTGAATGTTTGCACTAAATGACCCCACCCGTCCCTTTGGGATGAAAAGGGGGTTTAAAATTTTCATTTTTAAGTAGAGTTTATTAAGACCTTCAATTTGATATATCAGATGACCCCATTTGACAAAGTGCAAATAATGATGCAATATCAACTATATAAATAGAAGTTATGAAACTTACAAAGTCAATGCAAAACTTGAAAATTTCAAATTGACTTTTTGGTGTTTTTTTCCATGGAATGTTTTTGGTATTTGGTCAAACATATAACTATGTCAACCTCTTCAATTTCTAATACATTTTAAGTGGTAAGCTCTTGATGATTTAGAAATACATGCCTCCGCTCGAAAAACTTCAAACTGCATTACCTCTAAAACGACAATAGATATCTCAAATCTGTTAAATGATAAATGATCTACAGTTGAAGGACAACATTATAGAAAAAGAATTGGGACAATTTCAATGTTCACCAAGGTCACAATTAATCATCAAATATATGATGCAATACCAAACTTGCGAACCGGAAGTCGTAGATACATGGGACTATCACCATTCAACTCAAGACCACTTGACCTTTCAAATATCACAAGGTCAAGGTCATAGTATAATGTGAAGGTCAAGGTGAAATTTCATCATGACCTGACATTGACCTCAAATTGAAGGTCTTGAACTACTGATCATCTTTTCAGTTTATAGTAGGTTGATATCTGTTACCTTTAAAAAGATATACACAAAAGACTATACTTTAAAGAATCATCCCGTTGTAACTTTTGAACAGACGGTCGGACATTTTTGGGCTTATTATATAAAATGTAGAGTTCGTCGAGAGGAACATTTTATACGCTGTATGTAGGCAGCAAAGTCTTATCGTTTTCCTAATATGTAAGCTTGAAATTGCAGCGTAATTTTTTTTTGCACTCTGTGACCTTTGACTTTGGGTGCATATTGAAGGTCACATGAATTAAAGATTATTGGTGAAGGTCCCAAGTCTCTACGACTTCCAGTTCTCGAAATAGATTTTTTCTAAAATTGTATACAATTTTTCAAGGGGAATAACTCCTTATAAGGGTTAATAACAAAATGATTGTATATGTTCATTAACATTGCCATCTCTTCCTGTACATGTTGCCGTTTTCAAATCGATTCTATCTCTAACATTTTTTGAGAAATGAGCAAAGGAAAGAAATTGTTTCAAGGGGAAATAACTCTCATAGGGGATGATGAAATTCTATGCAGCCTCATATGGTAATACATCATGATGAGATGTACCTATTGTCCAAATAAGATCATGATATCTTCAAAAACAACGAGGGGGGGCCATGTTGAAAAAAATCAATAAAAGGGAGATAACTTCTAAAGGGGATGATGAAATCCTACACAGCCTCATCTGGTAATACTTCATAATGAGGTCTACCGATGGTCCATATTTGGGTTTGATAACTCCAATAAAAACGAGGGGAGGCCATGTCAAACAAATGCTGGATGAAAAAAAAAAAAAAAAAACATGCGAAAAACAATAAGGTCTTTCCTCGCGGAGAGGAAAGACCTTAACAATAAGGTCTTTCCTCGGGAAGAGGAAAGACCTTAAATATACGACAAGCACACCTTCGGAAACTTTTCGCTTTTTACACTTAATGACCTCATCCGTCTACATTTTTGAGATCGGAATTATGATATATGGAACAGAGTAGATGAGCTTTCGTTTGATATGCGACAACACCATGTTCTTGAAAGTTTGATTTTTGCACTTAATAACCCTATCCAACAAATTTTTGGAGGTCGGGAATTTGATATTTCAAATGTACACATCATGACCTTTCATTTGATATACAACAACCCTACCTTAAAAGAACATTTATTTTTTGCACTAAATGACCCCATCCAACCCATTTTTGGGAGACGTCAATTTGAAATTTGAAATGTACGCTTTATGTTCTTTCATTTGATATGCGACAACCTTACCATCTGAGAAATTTGAATGTTTGCACTAAATGACCCCACCCGTCCCCCTTGGATGAAAAGGGGGTTTAAAATTTTCATTTTTAAGTAGAGTTTATTAAGACCTTCAATTTGATATATCAGATGACCCCATTTGACAAAGTGCAAATAATGATGCAATATCAATTATATAAATAGAAGTTATGAAACTTACAAAGTCAATGCAAAACTTGAAAATTTCAAATTCATTTGTTGGTGTTTTTTTCCATGGAATGTTTTTGGTATTTGGTCAAACATATAACTATGTCAACGTCTTCAATTTCTAAAACATTTTAAGTGGTAAGCTCTTGATCATTCAGAAATACATGCCTCCGCTCGAAAAACTTCAAACTGCATTATCTCTAAAACGACAATAGATATCTCAAATCTGTTAAATGATAAATGATCTGCAGTTAAGGTGGATCCCTACAGATAAAGCAATTTTTTTTTTCACCAATGAATTTTTCTCTAAATTTGTATTCATATACTATGCAATGGCCTCTATCAAAATTTGAGTTAAAAATATGATGTCACCAGATTCGTTTCCATGGTAACGGCCATCGAAGTTGGCACATCACATATGTGAATGAATACATACCTGAAGTAAAAATCTTGGATTTTTTTCAGGCTTTAAAAGTTTTTTGAAAGGTTTGTTCTTCATTTAGTACATAAATAATGTTGAAAATGTAAATAAAACACAAATAATAGCAGTTTTATACATATTTATTAAATCCCGCCCCCCTTTCGTCAACAATAGTGCAAATGAAAAACAAAGATTTTGTTGAAATTTTCTATTTTTCTTAAATTTCCAAAAAATTGGTCCAATGAATTTTTTTTTAAATTTGACAGAATATGATCCAAACAATGAGCTTTAAAAAAAAAAAAAAAAAAATATAGGTCACCAGACTATTTTTTCATCGAAAATCATTTTTGTTACCCATGCCGACACAGTAATCAACAGCAATTCTTTATATTTTTTCAAAATTTGTGTAAATAAAGTGTTGCACATGTTTCAATACCTTTTGTTAATCCTACACATATCAATAAAATTTCGCATATGAATCAAAAGGAAGACATTCTTTGTATATATGTACAATGGTTACCATGGCAACGGGACAAGAAGAAGTAAAATTCTAATTTTATGTATACATACAAAGTGTGGCAAATATTGTCATATCTTTTGTATAACCTAAACACAATAACATAGTTTGACATGAGAATCCAATTAAAGCTGTTGTTTTGTTTCTAGGAACAATAGTTACCATGGCAACCAGGTAAGACGTAGGAAAATTCAGATCATATAGATTTTTTTTTCATTCAAATATTGATTTATAACAACAAATCAAGCATGTAAATGGATAAGAAAAACTCATGACTTTCCCCCCTGTCATAAATTAACAATTTTTGTTTGATGAAGCATACATATTACTTGCCATGGCAACATTTATACAAAAACTGACCATACAACATGAATTTATATACAGAATTCAGTTTTCTTCCTTTGGGCCACCCGCCTCTTAAGGAAGTACACCACTAATTCATGATCCCATTGCTTTCTATGTTAAATTCCTTTATTTCAAGCAGGCACACCTCTTTTGTTTTAAGTTCAAATAAAGTGGAAATCATTGCATTTCAAAGCAACACTTTATGGTGTCTTGTACTGAAAAAATCAACATACCTTTAATGGCATATAAGAAAGAACTGGTTCCTGGAACTTCGGATGTACCAAAACAGGTACTTCAGATCTGACAAACAGACAAAATGTACCCTCTTTTTAAAATTTGATGCAGTTTTTTTAATATTCAAAATTAAAAGTCCAAAAGTTTTCTACAATGATCATCAGTCCTTCAACTTTCATTTGCTATCAAAAATACCTAAATATTCTACATAGTTTGAAAGTTACACTCATGCACAGGAAGTATTTTGTGTTAAATATGTACTACTTTCTGGTACATGTGCCTTTTGGGCGGGGCCTGAATTATTGGTGTTATACCTCAAATGTGAATAATAATGTAAATTTTTACACCTCACTGATAATTATCATATATATTCCAACATATAGTTTTCAAATAGAGTAATATTAAATGATAAAAAAAACACCTATATATCATCAAGACTCTAATTTTTAGCAACATAACAAGTCATAACATATATAATATTGTTTACTCCTCTGGTACTGTCAAAAACTGAATGATAGGTCCGGCATATTTAGCGGTTACATGATTATCTGTCAAAACAGCTTTTACTCCATTCTCATCTCGAGCATTTGCAATCTTTAAATGACACAAATGGACTCCACTTCTTGCCAATTTTGAACATATCAATGAATTTATAATTTTCCTATCAATTAAAGGTTTAAATGATACCTTTGCATGATTATAGTTCAGATTGTAAAGATCTTCATTAATACATTTTTCCTGAAGTTTAACTTCAAAAAGTTTTTTCAACGAAAGAACATCTTCTTTTGCATTATGTGCACTGTAAGTCGACTGTAAAATTTCTTTAACAAGAGTCTGTTGCTTGTAATTTTCTACTTCATGTTTTGGAATGACACGTTTAGAAACTTTTAAGGTGTCAATAAATCCTTTTGCACAAGCAGAAAAAGTTGAAAACAAATGGAATTCCTTTAATCTATTCTCTAACACCAACATATCAAAGTTAGCAATATTATGTCCAACTAATATAGGTCTATCATTAAGTTTTAAAAAATCAATAAAATCTAGCAATGACTGCTCAACAGAACATGTTTCAACAAGTGTTCCATTTACATACATTTTGTTTGTAGAATGTGAAAATGTTATGCCAGTTATTGCACTTGCTTCTTGAGTAATTTCCGTTCTTGGAATAACATAGCGTTGAAATGTATTTGAACCACAGGCTGCAGCAATTTGAGTTATGTCACTGTTCCTTGACAAACCAGTAGTTTCCAAATCAAAAAATACAAAGTTGTCAGAATCATTTATGGTTGATGGTGAGGGTATTTCCTGAATATCTGGCATGGGTTCATTAACTTCTGCATTGTTTTCATAAGTTGTGCCTTCTTTCACCTTTGACCTAAACTCAGATTTCTTCTTTTGTTTTTTCAACTGAATACGCCTTCTTTTAAATTCTTTTGTATTTTGCCTTTCTCTTTCTCTTTTCAATTTCTTATCCATTTTTTTACCAATACTCAGTGTATGTTGTCCTGGAGACAATAAAGAAGCCTCATTTACCTGAAATATTTTAAAATTTGTTAGCATGGAGATATAATGTCAAGCAATTTGAAATATTTTATTTAAAAATCAAGTAATTAATTTTTGTAGACATAACATTCTTATATGATAAGCATATCAACACACACTTGAATGTGATTGGTCCTTAAGAGTATCTTTTTTAGGTTTACACTTTGATAACTTTTTGCTAAACTTTCTTACATGGTCTCTGGAAACAACTTTGAAGTGTGTGCATGCGAGACACATTCAGAAATGGTAAAATTAGTTTATTCCATGTTGTTTATTTCATATGAACAGTTTCACTACTATTCCAGAACCTGTTTCAGATTGCATTTAAAAGGGAATGACCATTTTTTTTTGTGTAAATATCTTTTATTACCATTTTGTTTCCAATTACTTTAGTCCAGTCAATCTAGCATAAATTTGACCCTAACCTGAAAGTAATTGCAACAGAAGATTTTTAAGTTTTAATCTTTATCATTATACCCCAAATATACACAGAAAAAAGTCCCATAAAATCTAACTTGAGGAAGACTAAAAAAATCACCATTTAAAATTCCTATGGAGATTTGCATTGAAAAGGGAGATAACTCTTGCAAAAAAGACAGAAACATCAATAAAAGAGGGACGAAAGATACCAAAGGGACAGTCAAACTCATAAATCTAAAACAAACTGACAACGCCATGGCTAAAAATAAAAAAGACAAACAGAAAAACAATAGTACACACGACACAACATGGAAAACTAAAGAATAAACAACACGAACCCCACCAAAAACTAGGGGTGATCTCAGGTGCTCCGGAAGGGTAAGCAGATCCTGCTCCACATGTGGCACCCGTCGTGTTGCTTAAGTGATTACAAATCCGGTAAATAGTCTAATTCGGTAGGTCATATTCATGAAAGGGAAGGGGATTGTAGTTACGACGTAAGGAACATATCCGATATCATTTGTGAAACGGTTATTCCATATCGGTCAACCAACTCGTGATGGCGTCCGTAAAATTTACGAAGGGATGATTTCAACTTCACCATTTGGAACTCTTGGTTTAATAGCTTCCTTGTGAGCAGCAAACCTCTATCAAGAAAATCATGATAGGAAATGCAAGCACGGGAATATCGTATCAATTGGGAGATATATACCCCGTATGCAGGTGCTGCTGGAATGTTGCTACTTAGAAATGGAAAGTTCACAATTGGAAAGCTGAAATCATCTCTTTTGTCGTAAAGTTTTGTTTTCAACCGACCCTCATTGTCAATTTCTAGATGTAAGTCAAGATATGAAGCCGACTTAACAATAAAAATTTATACAAAATTATAACTTTACAGCTTCTAATCATCAGAATGGATTAATTCGTGATTTTTTAGCAGTCTTTAGAGTATAACAAACAACTCTTAAGGTGTTTTCATATCTTTTATCAAGCTATAATATAAATATCGTAGTTCATTAGTTGACTGTTTATTGAATTTTTCAACATGTCAAGGTAAAGAATCTCAAATTTAATAAAAATAATAAAGCATGTATTCTTTTTTTTGTGGTTTAAAGTTTCTTTAGATTAGTAAGTTGCTGAAAAAATATAATATACAGATATAAACAATACCAAATTTTCACATTATTTTTTTTAAATGGTTACAAAGCTTCAAATTTGCAATTTCTTTTAAGAAAAATGCATGAAAAAATAAAACTACCCATAACACTTTGGTTTTGTACATTTCATGAGCAGAAAATTAAAGAATTTAGTCAAATAGAAACTTAAAACCCCATCAAAGTATCATACTTTACATAAATTTCAAGAAAAACAACCAAAAACTGACCAAAGAAAGACTCATTTTTTCAAGAGTTATCTCCCCTTCCAATGTTAATTTCCATAGGAAATTAAAAATGCTGATGTTGAGTTTTCCTCAAGTTAAATTTTATGGGACTTTTTACTGTGTATATAAAGGGCATAATGTTATAGATTAGAACCAAAAACATTTTCTGTTGCAATTAGTTTGAGGTTAAATCTTAGTTTGACTGGACTATTGTTTAATTTTTTCATTTACCTTTGACAGCCATGTATAGCCTTCATTCTTCTGTAATACTGAGGCAGATAACCTATTGCTTAATGATGATGATCCACCATAAAACCTATAAATAAAACATATATAATAAAAGCATGGTTTTAAATCAAGGTTATTATGTATAATTGAGTTTAAAAATATAAATCTTTTTCACATGAATAAGACCAACAGTTTGCTCAGTTGAATTGTTTTACATTTGTCATTTTTGGGCCTTTTATAGCTGACTATGCGGTATGGGCTTGGCTAATTGTTGAAGGCCATATGGTAGCCTATAGCTATTAATTTATGTGTTATTTGGTCTCTCATATCACATCTTCTTCTTTTTTAGATTAAGATGAAGTACAATAGAAATCTCAAAACGACTTTTATTGTAAACTAGTGGGTTGAAACAAAATGATAATTTTCATCAATATGTAAGTGCAACCCCTATAGAATTGAATGCATCTTATTCACAGTGGTGGTGGAGGGGGGGAGGGGTCAAAATTTACAGGCCACACTAGAGTGCTCACATTTCAAATTTTCTCATTGTTATCAAATCTTGGCCAAAATTTCAAATAAAACATAGCCATAAAAATTGAAACTAAGGGGCAATAACTCTTATATTGGGTCAACATGATTTCTTCAATGATGTACATGTAAGAGATTTTCTGAAATAAGAAGTTGATCAAATAGTTTAAATATACACATAGCTGTTTTTAAAATAAATGTTCTAAGTAAACTTTAGATTCTGAGGAGAAGATTTATATAATCAAAATCTTAAAAAGTTAACAGAAAATAATTATGAGAAAAGTTCACTTCACCATTTTGTTAAGGTGAGCAATAATTGAAAACAAATTATTAAAATACATCAGTCTGGTTACCAGTTTTTTTTATCAAATATTTACCGTGACTTTGGGGCTTTGCTTGCCACAATCTGGTTGAAATTTTCGTTTCCCTGTGTTGATCCCATATTCTGTAATGTTCCAGCTCTATTACTATATTTCTCCATCAAAGTAGATATCTCTTTTTTTAGGGCATCATTAGAGAGAGATTTGCCATTTGGCAAACTCTTATATCTAAAAGTAAACAATAATATATGAAATATTTTTTAAATATTTATAGATAGCACTTTATATATATTTGCAGTGTACTGTATCACATGTATATGATCCATCACCCTGTAAGATTTATCGTTAACTATTTATTCAGTCCTAATTGTACTATTATAACAAACATTTTCATTGATATAAATTTAATAATTATATATAACAATCAGAAACTTTATATAGTACTATTTATAGATTTTTTTTGGGCATCACTATACGATTGACTACATGCGCACTCCCTTGAAGCAAGTTTTATAAATGTAAAATCTACATAGAAAATATAAAATGTCATTGCAAAATAAAAGTGGTAAAAAATGATGTGAATATTTTTTTGTTTTGTATGTTATTTACATTTATATATATGTTTTACATAAATTGGATTTAATCAAGTATTTACATGTATACATTACTTAACAAACACAATATCCTTTTCTATGAGATGTAGTCTTTTGCTCATTGATGAAGGTGTATACATTTACAGTAACCTATTATTGCTGTGGCACAGTGTCTACAATTTTTCTAAGGAAGACTGAGTTGTCTCTTTGCATGGCAATATTACCGCACCTTCTTATTTTCATATGCATACCAATTTTAAGGTGTAATTTATCATGTCTTACACGTACCTATAATTTTCTGGGTCATTCTTATATGTACACCATTCAGCATCTGTACATGAAGTATGGTCTCCAAAAATGTGTTGGACTAATCTGCTGAAGGCACTCTTTATGTTTTCTGAGGAATCGTTATTTTCTTTTATGGCATACATGAAGCAGCGTACAAGGTATGGTATGACTTCTGGGTGTTTCAATTCCTTAAACGTTTTAGACAAATCATACAGTTTCTTAGAAAAACCTTTCTTGATATGGTTCTGATCATCTTTCTTTTGCAGTTCTTTAAAATCAACCTTTAATCTTGCTGTTGTGGTGGAATCATTGTCTGCATGGAGAACCTGAATAGGGCATCCATTATCATTTAGATTGTGGGTCATCTCTAAGGCCATATCAGGTTCCATGCCTTTACTTGTTCCCTGCCAATTCTTGCTGCAATCATGTGAAGGGACTGTCTCTTTCCTACCCATATGGTATTCACAGACTCTGCAATTACGGCTTCTATGAGAGAAGTCTATGACTTTACCCGTCATTGTTCCTATCATGCTGGCATGTCCTAAAATTTACAATATAAAGATTATTCTAAGATACATGTATGCAATATTACAGTTATTCTAATATGATTTGCATATCAACAATTACTTGAACGTATCTATCGATTAAATTTTCTTCTGATAAATTAACTCATACACTGAATAAAATTCAGATTCCTTATAATAAGAAAATTACCAAAAAAAAACACAAAGTGAAGCAGACCCATGAACATAGGCGAATGTTTCTAAAGTTATCACAAAGTAATTATTATGTTAAGAATTTACAAGCTCCAATGTGACCTTTAGATTTTATTTCCCTAATAATAATTGTGGACAAATTAGATTAATCCAGTAGTTTTCTATAATTCTTTGTGATGACAGCTGTTATAGTCATATGTATGATATTGTTGCATTACAGTTTTGAAGGTTAATGTTCTATTACTGAACTGTCAAGTTGAAGAACAGAAAAAAAAGCCCTGTTTATTGAGGTTTTATTGATATGTTTTTATTTTTTCTCTGTATAGTTTGCAATTTTGTTGCATGTACATGTACATCTACTCCATATCCTGCAATTTTTTTGATTAAGTTGAAGCCTAAACTGTTTTAATTTACCTGTATTACTATCATAATTCCAACCAGTACCCCGCTTTTGCCACCCTGCATCAAAACTTGCTTCAACCTAAATGACAAAAAATAGAATTAATGAAAGAACATGCTGTGTTCAATAAGTATGTAGCTATAAACATAGTAAATATAAAAATAAATGAATAAGTAGGCTGTCAACATTGTTATTTGTAATAATAAATATAGAATAACCATACATTGTTTTGAAATATGAATGTTAGTTGTAAATGGCTAAGAACCAGGTTGAAAGCGAGGCTATGCATCCTATTTAGAGCCAAGTTCAAATGAAGTGGAAGGGAAGGTGAAAAAAGGTGGGGGATTTTTTTATCGATTCTGATTTCAGAAATTAAAAAAAAATCTTCAAATATCATTATTTTTTTTTGAAAAAAAAGGGGGTAGGGGTTAAACATTTGGGAGGTCAATTCACAACAGCATAGCGTAATTTGCACAAAAGTGAACCAGATGCTCTGCAGGGCGCAGCTTTATACGACCGCAGAGGTTGGACCCTGAACGGTTGGGGCAAGTATGGACACAACATTCAAGCTGGATTCAGCTCTAAATTTGGATTTTGATTAAATAGTTGACACAGCATAGGTTTCGACACAGAATGAATGTGGTCTTATGAACTTAAAATACTTTTTTTTGCCTTTGAGCAATTCACTATGCTGTTGAATATTAATCCTCTCAAAAAAATGTTTGAAGAAATTTTCTTTATTTATGAAATCTGAAATGAGAAAAATTTAACCCCCCCCCCCCCATTTTTTTTCACATCCCCCTTTCCCTTTTTCCGAAACTGATCTCAATTCAAATTTCTAATGGAGTTTGCAACAATAACTACTCATTTAAATACATCATAAAATATTACAAGAGTGTACACGCTGAAATGTCTTGCCTTCTATACTAATCATTGATATTATGTTGATAGTCCTAAGTATAAAGCTAAGCTTTATTACAACTGTCACATAAACTTAACATTAACCAAGATAACTAAACAAAGACCAATGAACCTTGAAAAAGAGGTCCAGGTCAGATGAACCATTGCCAGGCAGACAAGTACAGCTAACAATGCTTCTATACAACATATATAGTTGACACATTACTTATAGTTTAAGAAAAATAGACCAAACACACAAAACTTAACACTGTGCAATGAACCGTGAAAATGAGGTCACGGTTAAATAAAACCTGCTCGACTGACTTAAAGATCATAAAATATTTCCATACACCAAATATAGTTGACCTATGGCATATAGCATTAGATAAAAAGACCAAAACTCAAAAACTTAACTTTGACCACTGAACCATGAAAATGAGGTCAAGGTCACATGACATCTGCCCGCTAGACATGTACACTTAACAATCATTCCATACAACAAATATAGTAGACCTATTGCATATGGTATGAGAAAAACAGACCAAAACACAAAAATTTAACTATAACCACTGAACCATGAAAATGGGGTCAAGGTCAGATGACACCTGCCAGTTGGACATGTACACCTTACAGTCCTTCCATACACCGAATATACTAGCCCTATTGCTTATAGTATCTGAGATATGGACTTGACCACCAAAACTTAACCTTGTTCACTGATCCATGAAATGAGGTCGAGGTCAAGTGAAAACTGTCTGACAGACACGAGGACCTTGCAAGGTACGCACATATCAAATATAGTTATCCTATTACTTATAATAAGAGAGAATTTAACATTACAAAAAATTTGAACTTTTTTTTCAAGTGGTCACTGAACCATGAAAATGAGGTCAAGGACATTGGACATGTGACTGACGGAAACTTCGTAACATGAAGCATCTATATACATAGTATGAAGCATCCAGGTCTTCCACCTTCAAAAATATAAAGCTTTTAAGAAGTGAGCTAACACCGCCGCCGTAGCCGCCGCCGGATCACTATCCCTATGTCGAGCTTTCTGCAACAAAGTTGCAGGCTCGACAAAAATGTAACAAAAGGTGCTTGTTATCACTGAATGGTAAAGATTGTTTTAATTTATCAGTTGGTAGTAAAAGTGAATATACATTGTATATTGTATAAAACAATGATTTAAGTTGATTCAACTACTATTCTGGACAAAGAAAGATAACTCCAATCAATTGAAAATTTCTTGCTATTGCATAATATTGTGCAATTAGATATTTCTTGCTATTGCACAATACTGTGCAATTGAAAATATATTTGCTATTGCACAATACTGTGCAATTGAAGATTTCTTGTTATTGCGCAATACTGTGCAATTGAAAAAATATATACTTGCTATTGCACAGTACTGTGCAATTGAAGATTTCTTGCTATTGCTGAATACTGTGCAATTGAAAATTTCTTGCTATTGCACAATACTTAATATAATAATTTTGGATCCTGATTTGAACCAACTTGAAAACTGGGCCCATAATCAAAAATCTAAGTACATGTTTAGATTCCGCATATCGAAAAAGCCCAAGAATTCAATTTTTGTTAAAATCAAACTTAGTTTAATTTTGGACCCTTTGGACTTTTATGTAGACCACTTGTAAACGGGACTAAAAATGAAGAATCTACATACACAGTTAGATTTGGCATATCAAAGAACCCCAACTATTCAATTTTTGATGAAATCAAACAAAGTTTAATTTTGGACCTCGATTTGGACCAACTTGAAAACTGGGCCAATAACCAAAAATCTAGGTACATTTTTAGATTCAGCATATCAAAGAACCCCAAGGATTCAATTTTTGTTAAATCAAACTAAGTTTAATTTTGGACCTTTTGGACCTTAATGTAGACCAATTTGAAAACGGGACCAAAAATTTAGAATCTACATACACAGTTAGAATCGGCATATCAAAGAACCCCAATTATTCAATTTTTGATGAAATCAAACAAAGTTCAATTTTGGACCCTTTGGGCCCCTCATTCCTAAACTGTTGGGACCAAAACTCCCAAAATCAAACCCAACCTTCCTTTCATGGTCATAAACCTTGTGTTTAAATTTCATAGATTTCTATTTACCTATACTAGAGTTATGGTGTGAAAACCAAGAATAATGCTTACTTGGGCCCCTTTTTGGCCCCTAATTCCTAAACTGTTCAGACCTCAACCCCCAAAATCTATCCCAACCTTCCTTTTGTGGTCATAAACCTTGTGTTTAAATTTCATTGATTTCTATTTCCTTCTACTAAAGTTATAGTGCGAAAACCAAGAAAATGCTTTTTTGGGCCCTTTTTGGCAACTAATTCCTAAAATGTTGGGACCAAAACTCCCAAAATTAATCCCAACCTTCCTTTTGTGGTCATAAACCTTTAAAATTTCATAGATTTCTATTCACTTTTATTAAAGTTAGAGTGCAAAAACTAAAAGTATTCGGACGACGACGACGCCAACGTCATACCAATATACGACAAAAAAAAATTCAATTTTTGCAGTCGTATAAAAAAGGGGGTGCATAAAACATTCCAATTTAAACCTGTATCAAGTTTGAATATTGTATCCAATTTTGCCCCAACTGTTCAGGTTTTGATCTCTGAGGTCGTATCCAGCTGTGGTCAGCGAAGCAATTAATCTAATTTTAAATATTGACCCTGAACCTAAAATTATAACCAAAATCTTAATCATGTATAAACCTAATTAATTTTCTCGGACGGCAAGAGCAAAATTAAATATACAGTCCTCATTATACTCTACTATATATACTTTGTAAAATTATCAAAACATTGCTTAAGAAATATCTGCCAGAATAATATTATTATTAAATTACCTTTCCATTACTCATTAAATGTTCCTTCTTTTGATTTGAATGACATGATTCTCTTGCAACTTCAAATATTTTTTTCCCAATTTCATTTTCCTTTTTCTTGATGGTGGAGGAATTCACAGGAGGAACATTCAATGCACCAAGAAAATTGTTGACATGTGTGGCCCCAATTCCTGCATGTATCATTCCTAAAAAATCAAGTATTTTTAATCTAAAAACATTGATATTGTGCTTAATGTGAAACAACAGTCTGCATATTGGTAATTTAGATAATACTAAATCTAAATATTACAATAAAATATTTCAAGTTCTGACTTCTTTGGAATATAATATTTTTTTATATTTAATTTATTTATATGATTGTAAATCCATATCTACATTTATACTTATAGATCAAAGACTCATATAAATTTCTTATAATGACTAATGATTCACTAATAATACTGTATACCCTAAAGAAAATTATATACCAACATGTCATTTTTCTTTATTCATCCACCTTAATTGTGCAGTTAAAATTTTAAATAAAGTTCACCAAAATGGTCACTAAATAAAAGTATACATAGTACATAAATATGTTATATCCATAAACTGCATGTGTACGAAGACAACCTTTTGAAACCGGTTAGGCATATGACCCAACAAATGGGAATTACTTCATGTAATTTGAACTAGAAGGGGGAGGGGGTAAAAATTGAAAAATAAATGCATAAAATGACTAAGTCCAGATTCATAAAAAATTTGGGCAGCACTTCCCCTAAAAATTACACTTTTTCATCCCAAACCCCAGACCAGAATAGAGGGGAATTCAAGAAAGAAAAGGAGAGGTGTGGGGCAGGTTCATTTATACAAGACATGAAACCATACACCTTCTCCACCCAGAAAAAATAGCATACAGAATCTAGAGAGAATCTTGTAAATTCTTACCTAATGCAACTTTTGAATTCACTACAAATGCACCAGTCTCACTTCTTTTTCCCGTTTCCACACTGTTACAAGCACTGCAGCTACTACAGGGTATGAACAAAATGCTACCAAGGCCGTACTTCCGTTCGCCGACAGTGTCAATTAACTGCAAGGGACAGTTACACATTTTGCAGAAGAGATTCTGTGCGAGGTGGAACAGTTCCACTACCCGACGACCTTCTTTCCATGTTTCGTCAAAAGAAGGGTCACTGTGAACGGACACCGATTGTCCAACGTCCAACTCACAAAAACTTACATCTTGCGAATTATTAGCGAGAGTACTATTAGTGTGGTCTTCCCGACTGAGGCTATTTAAATTATTCATTCTCAAAGAGCGCTTTAATTTATCCTTTTTGATGAACTGTCCTCCCCTACGTATGCGACCCATGACGAAAAAAAGTATTATATTGACTAACTAGTATTGTTTATTCGTTACCAGACGACGACAAAGCTGTTACCGTGACATCGGAATATAGGCGATATATACAATGACGTAAATCGTAAACCAGTCTAATACCAGTAAAACGTTGTTGTCTCCCTTAGTGTCGGAAGTTACCTTAAAGGACAACATTATAGAAAAAGAATTGGGACAATTTCAAAGTTCACCAAGGTCACAATTAATCATCAAATATATGATGCAATACAAAACTTGAGAACCGGAAGTCGTAGAGACATGGGACTATCACCATTCAACTCAGGACCACTTGACCTTTCAAATATTACAAGGTCAAGGTCATAGTAAAATATGAAGGTCAAGGTGAAATTTGATCATGACCTGACATTGACCTCAAATTGAAGGTCTTGAATTACTGATCATCTTTGCAGTTGACAGTAGGTTGATATATGTTACCTTTAAAAAGATATACACAAAATACTATACTTTTAAGAATCATCCCGTTGTAACTTTTGAACAGACAGTCGGACTCTTTTGAGGTCAGATTATAAAATGTAGAGCTCGTCGAGGGGAACATTTTATACGCTGTAAGTAAGCAGCAAACTCTTATCGTTTTACTAATATGTAAGCTTGAAATTGCAGCGTAATTTTTTTTTGCACTCGGTGACCTTTGACCTTGAGTGCAAATTAAAGGTCACATGAATTTAAGATTACTGATGTAGGTCCCAAGTCTTTACGACTTCCGGTTCTCGAGATACAATTTTTCAAAAATTGTTTATATTTTTTCAAGGGAAATAACTCCTTATAAGGGTTAACAACAAAATGAGTGTATATGTTAATTAACATTGCCATCTGGTCCTGTACATGTTGCCGTTTTCAAATCGATTCTATCTTGAATACTTTTTGAGAAAAATGTAAAAGAAAGAAATTGCTGCAAGGGGACATAACTCTCATAGGAATGATGAAATCCTTAGCAGCCTCATATGGTAACACATCATGATGAGATCTAACTTTTGTCCAAATAAGGTCATGATATCTTCAAAAACAACGAGGGGGGGCCATGTCGAAAAAAAACAATAAAAGGTAGATAACTTCTAAAGGGGATGATGAAATCCTACACAGCCTCATCTGGTAATACTTCATGATGAGGTCTACCGATGGTCCATATTTGGTCTTGATAACTTCAATAGAAACAAGGGGAGGCCATGTTAAACAAATGCTGGATGAAAAAAAAAAAAAAAAAAAAACAGGAGAAAAACAATAAGGTCTTTCCTCGCAGATAGGAAAGACCTTAACTAGTATCTCAATTGTTTGTAAAACAATTGAAAGGTCTTTCCTGTTAAAGTGATGTTTTCGTATTGTACTTTGTACGACCTTTCGTTTGATATACGACAAGCATACCTTATGAAACTTTTCGCTTTTTACACTTAATGACCTCATCCGCCTACATTTTTGAGATCAGAATTATGATATATGGAACAGAGTAGATGAGCTTTTACTTGATATGAGACAACGCCATGTTCTAGAAAGTTTGATTTTTGCACTTAATAACCCTATCCAACCAATTTTTGGAGGTGGGAATTTGATATTTCAAATGTACACATCATGACCTTTCATTTGATATACAACAACCCTACCTTAAAAGAACATTTATTTTTTGCACTCAATGACCCCATCCAACCCATTTTTGGGAGACGTCAATTTGAAATTTGAAATGTACGCTTTATGTTCTTTCATTTGATATGCGACAACCTTACCATCTGAGAAATTTGAATGTTTGCACTAAATGACCCCACCCGTCCCCCTGGGATGAAAAGGGGGTTTAAAATTTTCATTTTTAAGTAGAGTGTATTAGACCTTCAATTTGATATATCAGATGACCCCATTTGACAAAGTGCAAATAATGATGCAATATCAACGATATAAATAGAAGTTATGAAACTTACAAAGTCAATGCAAAACTTGAAATTTCAAATTGATTTTTTGGTGTTTTTTTCCATGGAATGTTTTTGGTATTTGGTCAAACATATAACTATGTAACCTCTTCAATTTCTAAAACATTTTAAGTGGTAAGCTGTTGTTTGATTCAGAAATACATGCCGCCGCTCGCAAAACTTCAAACTGCATTATCTCTAAAACGACAATAGAAAATCTCAAATCTGTTAAATGATAAATGATCTACAGTTAAGGACAACATTATAGAAAAAGAATTGGGACAATTTCAAAGTTCACCAAGGTCACAATTAATCATCAAATATATGATGCAATACCAAACTTGAGAACCGGAAGTCGTGGAGACATGGGACTACACCATTCAACTCAGGACCACTTGACCTTTCAAATATCACAAGGTCAAGGTCATAGTATAATGTGAAGGTCAAGGTGAAATTTCATCATGACCTGACATTGACCTCAAATTGAAGGTCTTGAATTACTGATCATCTTTGCAGTTTATAGTAGGTTGATATCTGTTCCCTTTAAAAAGATATAACACAAATACTATACTTTTAAGAATCATCCCGTTGTAACTTTTGAACAGACAGTCGGACATTTTTGAGGCTATGTATAAATGTAGAGCTCGTCGAGAGGAACATTTATACGCTGTATGTATGCAGCAAATCTTATCGTTTTCTAATATGTAAGCTTAAATTGCAGCGTATTTTTTTTTGCACTCTGTGACCTTTGACCTTGGGTGCATATTAAAGGTCACATGAATTAAAGATTATTGGTGAAGGTCCCAAGTCTCTACGACTTCCGGTTCTCGAAATACAATTTTTCAAAAATTGATAACAATTTTTCAAGGGGAATAACTCCTTATAATGGTTAATAACAAAATGATTGTATATGTTCATATAACATTGCCATCTGTTCCTGTACATGTTGCCGTTTTCAAATCGATTCTATCTCTTATACTTTTTGAGAAAAATGCAAAGGAAAGAAATTGTTTAAGGGGATATAACTCTCATAGGGGAATATGAAATCCTTTGCAGCCTCATATGGTAATACATCATGATGAGATCTACCTATTGTCCAAATAAGTCATGATATCTTTAAAAACAACGAGGGGGGCCATGTTGAAAAAAACAATAAAAGGGAGATAACTTCTAAAGGGGATGATGAAATCCTTACACAGCTCATCTGGTAATACTTCATGATGTAGGTCTATCGATGGTCCATATTTTGGTACTTGATAACTCAATAGAACGGGGAGGGCATGTCAAAAAAATGCTGGAAAAAAAAAAAAAAAAAAAAAAAACATTAGAAAAACAATAAGGTCTTTCCTCATGTAGCTTAAAACAATTGAAAAGGTCTTATTAAAGGATCTTTCTCGTATGTATGAGAAACCTTTCGATTATATACGACAACATACCTTAGAAAAACATTTTCGCTTTGTAAACTTAAATGACTCATCCGTATCATTTTTGTAGACAATGAAGTTATTATATGTAACAAGTGAGTTATGAGCTTTTCACTTTGATATACGACAACGCATGTTCTAGAAATTTTGATTTTTGCACTTAATACCTCATCCCCTAATTTTTGAGTCGGGAATTTGATATTTAAATGTAACATGAGTATGACTTTCATTTGATATCACAACGCCTATTGTAGAAATTTGATTTTTGCACTCAATGAACCCATCCAACCAATTTTTGGAGTCAGGAGTAATTTGATATTTGAAATGTACCTTATTCATTTCATTTCATTTTTTTTTGATGAATTTTGCGACAAAATACCTTACCATCTGAGAAATTTGAATGTTTGCACTAAATGACCCCACCCGTCCCCCTGGATGAAAAGGGGGTTTAAAATTTTCATTTTTAAGTAGAGTTTATTAGACCTTCAATTTGATATATCAGATGACCCCATTTGACAAAGTGCAAATAATGATGCAATATCAACATATAAATAGAAGTTATGAAACTTACAAAGTCAATGCAAAACTGAAAATTTCAAATTGATTTTTTGGTGTTTTTTTTCCATGGAATGTTTTTGGTATTTGGTCAAACATATAACTATGTCAACCTCTTCAATTTCTTAAACATTTTAAGTGGTAAGCTGTTGTTGATTCAGAAATAAATGCCCCGCTCGCAAAATTTCAAACTGCATTATCTCTAAAACGACAATAGATATCTCAAATCTGTTAAATGGATAAATGATCTACAGTTAAAGGACAACATTATAGAAAAAGAATTGGGACAATTTCAAAGTTCACAAGGTCACAATTAATCATCAAATATATGATGCAATACCAAACTGAGAACCGGAAGTCGTAGAGACATGGGACTATCACCATTCAACTCAGACCACTTGACCTTTCAAATATCACAAGGTCAAGGTCGTAGTATACTGTGAAGGTCAAGGTGAAATTTCATCATGACCTGATATTGACCTCAAATTGACGGTCTTGAATTACTGATCATCTTTGCAGTTTATAGTAGGTTGATATCTGTTACATTTAAAAAGATATACACAAAATACTATACTTTTAAGAATCATCCCGTTGTAACTTTTGAACAGACAGTCGGAGATTTTTGAACATATCATATAAAATGTAGAGCTCGTCGAGAGGAACATTTTATACGCTGTATGTATGCAGCAAAATCTTATCGTTTTCCTAATATGTAAGCTTAAAATTGCAGCGTAATTTTATTTTGCACTCTGTGACCTTTGACCTTGGGTGCATATTAAAGGTCACACGAATTAAAGATTATTGGTGAAGGTCCCAAGTCTCTACGACTTCCGGTTCTTGAAATACATTTTTTCTAAAATTGAACACAATTTTTCAAGGGGAATAACTCCTTATAAGAGTTAATAACAAAAATGATTGTATATGTTCATTAACATTGCCATCTGTTCCTGTACATGTTGCCCATTTTCAAATCGATTCTATCTCTTATCCGTTTTGAGAAAAATGCAAAGGAAAGAAATTGTTTTAAGGGGATATAACTCTCATAGGGGACAATGAAATCCTATTCAACCTCATATGGTAATACATCATGATGAGATCTACCTATTGTCCAAATAATTTCATGATATCTTTAAAAACAACGACGGGGTGCCGTGTTGAAAAAAAACAATAAAAGGGAGATAACTTCTAAAGAGGATGATGAAATCCTTAACAGGGTCATTTGGTAATACTGCATGATGAGGTCTATCAATGGTCCATATTTGGTCTTGGTAACTTTAACATAAAGAAGGGGCGGGCATGTCAAAAAAATGTTGGAAGAAAAAAAAGAAAAACTAGTATCTCAATTGTTTGTAAAACAATTGAAAGGTCTTTCCTGTAAAAGTGATGTTTTCGTAATGTTCTTTGTACGACCTTTCGTTTGATATAGTACGACAAGCATACCTTCTGAAACTTTTCGCTTTTTACACTTAATGACCTCATCCGCCTACATTTTTGAGATCGGAAGTATGATACATGTAACATAGAGTAGATGAGCTTTCATTTGATATGAACAACGCCATGTTCTAGAAAGTTTGATTTTTGCACTTAATAACCCTATCTTACAAATTTTTGGAGGTCAGGAATTTGATATTTCAAATGTATACATCATTACCTTTCATTTGATATACAACAACCCTATCGTAAAAAGAAAATTTATTTTTTGCACTCAATGACCCCTTCAAACCAATTTTTGGGGGACGTCAATTTGAAATTTGAAATGTACGCTTTATGTTCTTTCATTTGATATGCGACAACCTTACCATCTGAGAAATTTGAATGTTTGCACTAAATGACCCCACCCTTCCCCCTGGGATGAAAAGGGGGTTTAAAATTTTCATTTTTAAGTAGAGTTTATTAAGACCTTCAATTTGATATATCAGATGACCCCATTTGACAAAGTGCAAATAATGATGCAATATCAACTATATAAATAGACGTTATGAAACTTACAAAGTCAATGCAAAACATGAAAATTTCAAATTGATTTTTTGGTGTTTTTTTCCATGGAATGTTTTTGGTATTTGGTCAAACATATAACTATGTCAACCTCTTCAATTTCTAAAACATTTTAAGTGGTAAGGTCTTGATGATTCAGAAATACATGCCTCCGTTCGCAAAACTTGAAACTGCATTATCTCTAAAACGACAATAGATATCTCAAATCTGTTAAATGATAAATGATTTACAGTTGAAGGACAACATTATAGAAAAAGAATTTGGACAATTTCAAAGTTCACCAAGGTCACAATTAATCATCAAATATATGATGCAATACAAAACTTGAGAACCGGAAGTCGTAGAGACATGGGACTATCACCATTCAACTCAGGACCACTTGACCTTTCAAATGTCACAAGGTCAAGGTCATAGTATAATGTGAAGGTCAAGGTGAAATTTCATCATGACCTGACATTGACCTCAAATTGAAGGTCTTGAACTACTGATCATCTTTGCAGTTTATAGTAGGTTGATATCTGTTACCTTTAAAAAGATATACACACAATACTATACTTTTAAGAACCATCCCGTCGTAACTTTTGAACAGACAGTCGGACTCTTTTGAGCTCGGAGTATAAAATGTAGAGCTCGTCGAGAGGAACATTTTATACGCTGTAAGTATGCAGCAAACTCTTATCGTTTTCTTAATATGAAAGCTTGAAATTGCAGCGTAATTTTTTTTTGCACTCGGTGACCTTTGACCTTGGGTGCAAATTAAAGGTCACATGAATTTAAGATTATTGGTGTAGGTCCCAAGTCTTTACGACTTCCGGTTCTCGAGATACAATTTTTCAAAAATTGTGTATATTTTTTCAAGGGAAATAACTCCTTATAAGGGTTAACGACAGAATGATTGTATATGTTTATTATCATTGCCATCTGGTCATGTACATGTTGCCGTTTTCAAATCGATTCTATCTTGAATACTTTTTGAGAAAAATGTAAAAGAATGAAATTGCTTGAAGGGGACGTAACTCTCACAGAGAATGATGAAATCCGTAGCAGCCTCATATGGTAACACATCATGATGAGATCTAACTTTTGTCCAAATAAGGTCATGATATCTTTAAAAACAACGAGGGGGGGCCATGTCGAAAAAAACCAATAAAAGGGAGATAACTTCTAAAGGGGATGATGAAATCCTACACAGCCTCATCTGGTAATACTTCATGATGAGGTCTACCGATGGTCCATATTTGGTCTTGATAACTCCAATAGAAACGAGGGGAGGCTATGTCAAACAAATGCTGGATGAAAAAAAAAAAAAAAAAAACAGGAGAAAAACAATAAGGTCTTTCCTCGCGGAGAGGAAAGACCTTAAAAAGAAAAAAAAAAACATTAGAAAAACAATAAGGTCTTTCCCATGTAGGGGAAAGACCTTAAAAAGAAAAAGAAAAAGAAACTAGTTTCTCAATTGTTTGTAAAACAATTGAAAGGTCTTTCCTGTAAAAGTGATGTTTTCGTAATGTACTTTGTATGACCTTACGTTTGATATACGACAAGCATACCTTCTGAAACTTTTCGCTTTTTACACTTAATGACCTCATCCGCCTACATTTTTGAGATCGGAAGTATGATATATGTAACACAGGGTAGATGAGCTTTCATTTGATATGCGACAACGCCATGTTCTAGAAAGTTTGATTTTTGCACTTAATAACCCCATCCAACTACTTTTTGGAGGTCGGGAATTTGATATTTCAAATGTACACATCACGACCTTTCATTTGATATACAACAACCCTATCGTAAAAGAAAATTTATTTTTTGCACTCAATGACCCCATCCAACCCATTTTTGGGAGACGTCAATTTTAAATTTGAAATGTACGCTTTATGTTCTTTCATTTGATATGCGACAACCTTACCATCTGAGAAATTTGAATGTTTGCACTAAATGACCCCACCCGTCCTTCTGGGATGAAAAGGGGGTTTAAATTTTTCATTTGTAAGTAGAGTTTATTAAGACCTTCAATTTGATATATCAGATGACCCCATTTGACAAAGTGCAAATAATGATGCAATATCAACTATATAAATAGAAGTTATGAAACTTACAAAGTCAATGCAAAACTTGAAAATTTCAAATTGATTTTTTGGTGTTTTTTTCCATGGAATGTTTTTGGTATTTGGTCAAACATATAACTATGTCAACCTCTTCAATTTCTATAACATTTTAAGTGGTAAGCTCTTGATGATTCAGAAATACATGCCTCCGCTCGAAAAACTTCAAACTGCATTATCTCTAAAACGACAATAGATATCTCAAATCTGTTAAATGATAAATGATCTACAATTGAGGGACAACATTATAAAAAAAGAATTGGGACAATTTCAAAGTTCACCAAGGTCACAATTAATCATCAAATATATGATGCAATACCAAACTTGAGAACCAGAAGTCGTAGAGACATGGGACTATCACCATTCAACTCAAGACTACTTGACCTTTCAAATATTACAAGGTCAAGGTCATAGTAAAATGTGAAGGTCAAGGTGAAATTTCATCATGACCTGACATTGACCTCAAATTGAAGGTCTTGAACTACTGATCATCTTTGCAGTTTATAGTAGGTTGATATCTGTTACCTTTAAAAAGATATACACAAAATACTATACTTTTAAGAATCATCCCGTTGTAACTTTTGAAAAGACGGTCGGACCTTTATGGGCTTATAATATAAAATGTAGAGCTCGTCGAGAGGAACATTTTATACGCTGTATGTAGCAAGTCTTATCGTTTTCCTAATATGTAAGCTTGAAATTGCAGCGTAATTTTATTTTGCACTCGGTGACCTTTGACCTTGGGTGCATATTGAAGGTCACATAAATTAAGGATTATTGGTGAAGGTTCAAGGTCTCTATGACTTCCAGTTCTGAAAATAGAATTTTTCAAAAATTATTTATAATTTTTAAAGGGAAATAACTCCTTATAAGGGTAAGTAACAAATTAATTGTTTATGTTTATAAACATTGCCATCTGTTCTTGTACATGCTGTCATTTTCAATTACATTCTATCTCTAATATTTTTTGAGAAAAATGCAAATATAAAAATTGCTATAAAGGGATATAACTCTCAAAGGGGATGATGAAATCCTATGCAGCCTCATGTGGTAATACATCATGATGATATCTACCTATTGTCTATGTAAAGTCATGATATCTTTCAAAACATTAAAGGGGGGCCATGTTGAAAAAAATCAATAAAAGGGAAATAACTTCTAAAGGGGATGATGAAATCCTACAAAAGTTCATCTGGTAAAAGTTCATGATGAGGTCTATCGATGGTCCATATTTGGTCTTGATAACTTCAACAGAAAGGGGAGGAGGCCCTGTCAAAAAAATGTTGGAAGAAAAAAAAGAAAAAGAAAAAGAAAAAGAAAAAAAAACATTAGAAAAACAATAAGGTCTTTCCCATGTAGGGGAAAGACCTTAAAAACTAGTATCTCAATTGTTTGTAAAACAATTGAAAGGTCTTTCCTGTAAAAGTGATGTTTTCGTTATATTCTTTGTACGACCTTTCGTTTGATATACGACAAGCATACCTTTTGAAACTTTTCGCTTTTTACACTTAATGACCTCATCCGCCTACATTTTTGAGATCGGAAGTATGATATATGTAACACAGGGTAGATGAGCTTTCATTTGATATGCGACAACGCCATGTTCTAAAAAGTTTGATTTTTGCACTTAATAACCCCATCCAACCAATTTTTGGAGGTTGGGAATTAGATATTTCAAATGTACACATCATGACCTTTCATTTGATATACAACAACCCTATCGTAAAAGAAAATTTATTTTTTGCACTCAATGACCGCATTCAACCAATTTTTGGGGGACGTCAATTTGAAATTTGAAATGTACGCTTTATGTTCTTTCATTTGATATGCGACAACCTTACCATCAGAAATTTGAATTTTTGCACTAAATGACCCCACCCTTCCACCTGGGATGAAAAAGAGGTTTAAAATTTTCATTTTAGTAGAGTTTATTGAGACCTTCAATTTGATATATCAGATGACCCCATTTGACAAAGTGCCAAAAATGATGCAATATCAACTATATAAATAGAAGTTATGAAATTTACAAAGTCAATGCAAAACATGAAAATTTCAAAATGATTTTTTGGTGTTTTTTTAAATGGAATGTTTTTGGTATTTGTTCAAACATATAACTATGTTAACCTCTTCAATTTCTAAAACATTTTAAGTGGTAAGCTGTTGTTGATTCAGAAATACATGCCACCGCTCGCAAAATTTCAAACTGCATTATCTCTAAAACGACAATAGATATCTCAAATCTGTTAAATGGTAAATGATCTACAGTTAAAGGACAACATTATAGAAAAAGAATTGGGACAATTTCAAAGTTCACCAAGGTCACAATTAATCATCAAATATATGATGCAATACCAGACTTGAGAACCGGAAGTCGTAGAGACATGGGATTACCACCATTCAATTTAGGACCACTTGACCTTTCAAATATTGCAAGGTCAAGGTCATAGTATAATGTGAAGGTCAAGGCGAAATTTCATCATGACCTGACATTGACCTCAAATTGACGGTCTTGAATTACTGATCATCTTTGCAGTTTATAGTAGATTGATATCTGTTACCTTTAAAAAGATATACACAAAATACTATACTTTTAAGAATCATCCCGTTGTAACTTTTGAACAGACGGTCGGACATTTTTGGGCTTTTTATAAAATGTAGAGCTCGTCGAGAGGAACATTTTATACGCTGTATGTATGCAGCAAAGTCTTATCGTTTTCCTAATATGTAAGCTTGAAATTGCAGCGTAATTTTTTTTTGCACTCAGTGACCTTTGAACTTGACTGCATATTAAAGGTCACATGAATTAAAGATTATTGGTGAAGGTTCCAAGTTTCTACGACTCTGGTTCTCGAAATACAATTTTTCTAAAATTATGTTCAATTTTTCAAGGCGAATAACTCCTTATAAGGGTTAATAACAAAATGATTCTACATGTTCATTAACATTGCCTTTTGTTCCTGTACATGTTGGCGTTTTCAAATCAATTCTATCTCTTATACTTTTTGAGAAAAATGCAAAGGAAAGAAATTGTTTCAAGGGGATATAACTCTCATAGGGGACGATGAAATCCTATTCAGCCTCACATGGTAATACATCATGATGAGATCTACATTATGTCCAATTAAGGTCATGATATCTTTAAAACCAACAAGGGGGGCCATGTTGAAAAAAATCAATAAAAGGGAGATAACTCCTAAAGGGGATGATGAAATCCTTAACAGGGTCATTTGATAATACATCTTGGTGAGGTCTAGCGATGGTCCATATTTGGTCTTAATAACTTCAACAGAAACAAGAGGCGAGCATGTCAAAAAAATGTTGGAAGAAAAAAAAGAAAAAAAAAAACATTAGAAAAACAACTAGTATCTCAATTGTTTGTAAAACAATTGAAAGGTCTTTCCTGTAAAAGTGATGTTTTCGTATTGTACTTTGTACGACCTTTCGTTTGATATACGACAAGCACACCTTCTGAAACTTTTCGCTTTTTACACTTAATGACCTCATCCGCCTACATTTTTGAAATCGGAATTATGATATATGGAACAGAGTAGATGAGCTTTCGTTTGATATGCAACAACACCATGTTCTTGAAAGTTTGATTTTTGCACTTCATAACCCTATCCAACAAATTTTTGGAGGTCGGGAATTTGATATTTCAAATGTACACATCATGACCTTTCATTTGATATACAACAACCCTACCTTAAAAGAACATTTATTTTTTGCACTCAATGACCCCATCCAACCCATTTTTGGGAGACGTCAATTTGAAATTTGAAATGTACGCTTTATGTTCTTTCATTTGATATGCGACAACCTTACCATCTGAGAAATTTGAATGTTTGCACTAAATGACCCCATCCGTCCCCCTGGGATGAAAAGGGGGTTTAAAATTTTCATTTTTAAGTAGAGTTTATTAAGACCTTCAATTTGATATATCAGATGACCCCATTTGACAAAGTGCAAATAATGATGCAATACCAATTATATAAATAGAAGTTATGAAACTTACAAAGTCAATGCAAAACTTGAAAATTTCAAATTGATTTTTTGGTGTTTATTTCCATGGAATGTTTTTGGTATTTGGTCAAACATATAACTATGTCAACCTCTTCAATTTCTAAAACATTTTAAGTGGTAAGCTCTTGACGATTCAGAAATACATGCCTCCGCTCGCAAAACTTCAAACTGCATTATCTCTAAAACGACAATAGATATCTCAAATCTGTTAAATGATAAATGATCTACAGTTGAAGGACAACATTATAGAAAAAGAATTGGGACAATTTCAAAGTTCACCAAGGTCACAATTAATCATCAAATATATGATGCAATACAAAACTTGAGAACCGGAAGTCGTAGAGACATGGGACTATCACCATTCAACTCAGACCACTTGACCTTTCAAATATCACAAGGTCAAGGTCATAGTATAATGTGAAGGTCAAGGTGAAATTTCATCATGACCTGACATTGACCTCAAATTGAAGGTCTTGAATACTGATCATCTTTGCAGTTTATAGTAGGTTGATATCTGTTACCTTTAAAAAGATATACACACAATACTATACTTTTAAGAATCATCCCGTTGTAACTTTTGAACAGACGTCGGACTTTTTGAGCTTATTATAAAATGTAGAGCTCGTCGAGAGGAACATTTTATACGCTGTAAGTATGCAGCAAATCTTATCGTTTTCTAATATGTAAGCTTGAAATTGCAGCGTAATTTTTTTTTGCACTCGGTGACCTTTGACCTTGGAGTGCAAATTAAAGGTCACATGAATTAAGATTATTGGTGTAAGGTCCCAAGTCTTACGACTTCCGGTTCTCGAATACAATTTTTCTAAAATTGTTATAATTTTTTCAAGGGAAATAACTCCTTATAAGGGTTAAAACAAAATGATTGTATATGTTATTAACATTGCCATCTGTTCTTGTACATGTTGCCGTTTTCAAATCGATTCTATCTTAATACTTTTTGAGAAAATGTAAAAGAAAGAAATTGCTTCAAGGGGACTAACTCTCATAGGGATGATGAAATCCTTAGCAGCCTCATATGGTAACACATCATGATGAGATCTAACTATTTGTCCAAATAAGGTCATGATATCTTTAAAAACAACGAGGGGGGCCATGTCGAAAAAAACAATAAAAGGGAGATAACTTCTAAAGGGGATGATGAAATCCTACACAGTCATCTGGTAATACTTCATGATGAGGTCTACGATGGTCCATATTTGGTCTTGATAACTTCAATAGAAACGAGGGGAGGCCATGTCAAACAAATGTGGAAGAAAAAAAAAAAAAAAAAAAAAAGAAAAACTAGTATCTCAATTGTTTGTAAAACAATTGAAAGGTCTTTCCTGTAAAAGTGATGTTTTCGTAATGTTCTTTGTACGACCTTTCGTTTGATATACGACAAGCATACCTTCTGAAACTTTTCGCTTTTTACACTTAATGACCTCATCCGCCTACATTTTTGAGATCGGAATTATGATATATGAACAGAGTAGATGAGCTTTCATTTGATATGCGACAACACCATGTTCTAGAAAGTTTGATTTTTGCACTTAATAACCCTATCCAACTAATTTTTGGAGGTCGGGAATTTGATATTTCAAATGTACACATCATGACCTTTCATTTGATATACAACAACCCTACTTAAAAGAACATTTTTTTTGCACTCAATGACCCCATCCAACCCATTTTTGGGAGACGTCAATTTGAAATTTGAAATGTACGCTTTATGTTCTTTCATTTGATATGCGACAACCTTACCATCTGAGAAATTTGAATGTTTGCACTAAATGACCCCACCCGTCCCCTGGGATGAAAAGGGGTTTAAAATTTTCATTTTTAAGTAGAGTTTATTAAGACCTTCAATTTGATATATCAGATGACCCCATTTGACAAAGTGCAAATAATGATGCAATATCAATTATATAAATAGAAGTTATGAAACTTACAAAGTCAATGCAAAACTTGAAAATTTCAAATTGATTTTTTGGTGTTTTTTTCCATGGAATGTTTTTGGTATTTGGTCAAAATATAACTATGTCAACCTCTTCAATTTCTAAAACATTTCAAGTGGTAAGCTCTTGATGATTCAGAAATACATGCCTCCGCTCCCAAAACTTCAAACTGCATTATCTCTAAAACGACACTAGGTATCTCAAATCTGTTAAATGATAAATGATTTACGGTTGAAGGACAACATTATAGAAAAAGAATTGGGACAATTTCAAAGTTCACCAAGGTCACAATTAATCATCAAATATATGATGCAATACAAAACTTAAGAACCGGAAGTCGTAGAGATATGGGACTATCATCATTCAACTCAGGACCACTTGACCTTTCAAATATCACAAGGTCAAGGTCATAGTATAATGTGAAGGTCAAGGTGAAATTTCATCATGACCTGACATTGACCTCAAATTGAAGGTCTTGAATTACTGATCATCTTTGCAGTTTATAGTAGGTTGATATCTGTTACCTTTAAAAAGATATACACACAATACTATACTTTTAAGAATCATCCCGTCGTAACTTTTGAACAGACAGTCGGACACTTTTGAGCTCAGTGTATAAAATGTAGAGCTCATAGAGAGGAACATTTTATACGCTGTAAGTATGCAGCAAACTCTTATCGTTTTCTTAATATGCAAGCTTGAAATTGCAGCGTAATTTTTTTTTGCACTTGGTGACCTTTGACCTTGGGTGCAAATTAAAGGTCACATGAACTTAAGATTATTGGTGTAGGTCCCAAGTCTTTACGACTTCCGGTTCTCGAGATACAATTTTTCAAAAATTGGGTATATTTGTTCAAGGGAAATAACTCCTTATAAGGGTTAACAACAAAATGATTGTATATGTTCATTATCATTGCCATCTGGTCTTGTACATGTTGCCGTTTTCAAATCAATTCTATCATGAATACTTTTTGAGAAAAATGTAAAAGAAAGAAATTGCTTCAAGGGGACGTAACTCTCATAGGGAATAATGAAATCCTTAGCAGCCTCATATGGTAACACATCATGATGAGATCTAACTGTTGTCCAAATAAGGTCATGATATCTTTAAAAACAACGAGGGGGGGCCATGTCGAAAAAAACCAATAAAAGGGAGATAACTTCTAAAGGGGATGATGAAATCCTACACAGCCTCATCTGGTAATACTTCATGATGAGTTCTACCGATGGTCCATATTTGGTCTTGATAACTCCAATAGAAACGAGGGGAGGCCATGTCAAAGAAATGCTGGATGAAAAAAAAAAAAAAAAAAAAAAAAAAAAAAACTAGTATCTCAATTGTTTGTAAACAATTGAAAGGTCTTTCCTGTAAAAGTGGTGTCTTCGTTATGTTCTTTGTACGAACTTTCGTTTGATATACGACAAGCATACCTTCTCAAACTTTCTGCTTTTAACACTTAATGACCTCATCCGCCTACATTTCGTGAGATTGGAAGTATGATATATGTAACATAGAGTAGATGGGCTTTCATTTGATATGCGACAACGCCATGTTCTAGAAAGTTTGATTTTTGCACTTAATAACCCTATCCAACTAATTTTTGGAGGTCGGGAATTTGATATTTCAAATGTACACATCATGACCTTTCATTTGATATACAACAACCCTGTCTTAAAAGAAATTTTATTTTTTGCACTCAATGACCCCACCCAACGATTTGTTTGGGGACGTCAATTTGAAATTTGAAATGTACGCTTTATGTCCTTTCATTTGATATGCGACAACCTTACCATCTGATAAATTTGAATTTTTGCACTAAATGACCCAACCCTTCCCCCTGGAATGAAAAAGGGGTTTAAAATTTTTATTTTTAAGCAGAGTTTATTAAGACCTTCAATTTGATATATAGATGACCCCATTTGACAAAGTGCCAAACATGATGCAATATCAACTATATAAATAGAACTTATGAAACTCACAAAGTCAATGCAAAACCGGAAAATTTCAAATTGATTTTTTGGTTTTTTTTTCAATGGAATGTTTTTGGTATTTTGTTAAACATATAACTATGTTAACCTCTTCAATTTCTTAAACATTTTAAGTGGTAATCTGTTGTTTATTCAGAAATATATGCCGCTGCTTGCAAAATTACAAACTGCATTATCTCTAAAACGACAATAGATATCTCAAATCTGTTAAATGATAAATGATGTACAGTTGAAGGACAACATTATAGAAAAACAATTGGGACAATTTCAAAGTTCAATAAGGTCACAATTAATCATCAAATATATGATGCAATATCAAACTTGAGAACCGGAAGTCGTGGAGACATGGGACTACCACCATTCAACTCAAGACCACTTGACCTTTCAAATATCACAAGGTCAAGGTCATAGTATAATTTGAAGGTCAAGGTGAAATTTCATCATGACCTGACATTGACCTCAAATTGAAGGTCTTGAATTACTGATCATCTTTGCTGTTTATAGTAGGTTGATATCTGTTACCTTTAAAAAGATATACATACAATACTATACTTTTAAGAATCATCCTGTTGTAACTTTTGAACAGACAGTTGGACATTTTTTGACTTATCATATAAAATGTAGAGCTCGTCGAGAGGAACATTTTATACGCTGTATGTATGCAGCAAAGTCTTATCGTTTTCCTAATATGTAAGCTTGAATTTGCAGCGTAATTTTATTTTGCACTCAGTGACCTTTGACCTTGACTGCATATTAAAGGTCACATGAATTAAAGATTATTGGTGAAGGTCCCAAGTCTCTACGACATTTAGTTCTCGATATACAATTTTTCTAAAATTATGTACAATTTTTCAAGGGGAACAACTCCTTATAAGGGTTAATAACAAAATAATTGTACATGTTTATTAACATTGCCATCTGTTCTTGTACATAATGCCGTTTTCAAATCAATTCTATCTCTTATACTTTTTGAGAAAAATGCAAAGGAAAGACATTGTTTCAAGGGGATATAACTCTCATAGGGACGATGAAATCCTATTCAGGCTCACATGGTCATACATCATGACGAGATCTACATTATGTCCAATAAAGGTCACAATATCTTTAAAACCAACGAGGGAGGGCCATGTTGAAAAAAATCAATAAAAGGGAGATAACTCTTAAAGGGGATGATGAAATCCTTAACAAGGTCATTTGGTAATACATCTTGGTGAGGTCTAGCGATGGTCCATATTTGGTCTTAATAACTTCAACAGAAACAAGAGGCGGGCATGTCAAAAAAATGTTGGAAAAAAAAAAGAAAAAAAAGAAAAAGAAAAAGAAAAAAAAACATTAGAAAAACAATAAGGTCTTTCCTCACGTAGGGGAAAGACCTTAAAAAAAAACAATATGTAACACAGGGTAGATGAGCTTTCATTTGATATGCGACAACGCCATGTTCTAAAAAGTTTGATTTTTGCACTTAATAACCCCATCCAACTACTTTTTGGAGGTCGGGAATTTGATATTTCAAATGTACACATCATGACCTTTCATTTGATATACAACAACCCTATCGTAAAAAAAAATATTTTTTGCACTCAATGACCCCATCCAACCAATTTTTGGGGGACGTCAATTTGAAATTTGAAATGTACGCTTTATGTTCTTTCATTTGATATGCGACAACCTTACCATCTGAGAAATTTGAATGTTTGCACTAAATGACCCCACCCGTCCCCCTGGGATGAAAAGGGGGTTTAAAATTTTAATTTTTAAGTAGAGTTTATTAAGACCTTCAATTTGATATATGTGATGACCCCATTTGACAAAGTGCAAATAATGATGCAATATCAACTATATAAATAGAAGTTATGAAACTTACAAAGTCAATGCAAAACTTGAAAATTTCAAATTGAATTTTTGGTGTTTTTTTCCATGGAATGTTTTTGGTATTTGGTCAAACATATAACTATGTTAACCTCTTCATTTTTTTAAACATTTTAAGTGGTAAGCTCTTGTTGATTCAGAAATACATGCCTCCGCTCGCAAAACTTCAAACTGCATTATCTCTAAAACGACAATAGATATCTCAAAACTGTTAAATGATAAATGATCTACAGTTGAAGGACAACATTATAGAAAAAAATTGGGACAATTTCAAAGTTCACCAAGGTCACAATTAATCATCCAATATATGATGCAATACTAAACTTGAGAACCGGAAGTCGTAGAGACATGGGACTATCACCATTCAACTCAGGACCACTTGATATCACAAATATCACAAGGTCAAGGTCATAGTATAATGTGAAGGTCAAGGTGAAATTTCATCATGACCTGACATTGATCTCAAATTGAAGGTCTTGAACTACTGATCATCTTTGCAGTTTATAGTAGGTTGATATCTGTTACCTTTAAAAAGATATACACATAATACTATACTTTTAAGAATCATCCCGTCGTTACTTTTGAACAGACAGTCAGGCTCTTTTGGAGCTCAGTGTATAAAATGTAGAGCTCGTCGAGAGGAACATTTTATACGCTGTAAGTATGCAGCAAACTCTTATCGTTTTCTTAATATGAAAGCTTGAAATTGCAGCGTAATTTTTTTTTTGCACTCAGTGACCTTTGACCTTGGTGCAAATTAAAGGTCACATGAACTTAAGATTATTGGTGTAGGTCCCAAGTCTTTACGACTTCCGGTTCTCGAGATACAAATTTTCAAAAATTGTGTATATTTTTTCAAGGGAAATAACTCCTTATAAGGGTTAACAATAAAATGATTGTATATGTTAATTAACATTGCCATCTGGTCTTGTACATGTTGCCGTTTTCAAATGGATTCTATCTTGAATACTTTTTGAGAAAAATGTAAAAGAAAGAAATTGCTTCAAGGGGACATAACTCTTATAGGAAATGATGAAATCCTTAGCAGCCTCATATGGTAACACATCATGATGAGATCTAACTATTGCCCAAATAAGGTCATGATCTCTTAAAAAACAACGAGGGGGGGCCATGTCGAAAAAAACCAATAAAAGGGAGATAACTTCTAAAGGGGATGATGAAATCCTACACAGCCTCATCTGGTAATACTTCATGATGAGTTCTACCGATGGTCCATATTTGGTCTTGATAACTCAAATAGAAACGAGGGAGGCCATGTCAAACAAATGCTGGATGAAAAAAAAAAAAAAAAAACAGGAGAAAAACAATAAGGTCTTTCCTCGCGGAGAGGAAAGACCTTAAAAAGAAAAAAAAACATTAGAAAAACAATAAGGTCTTTCCATGTAGGGGAAAGACCTTAAATAAGGTCTTTCCTCGCGGAGAGGAAAGACCTTAAAAACATTAGAAAAACAATAAGGTCTTTCCTCACGAAGGGAAAGACCTTAAAAAACAGGAGAAAAACTAGTATCTCAATTGTTTGTAAAACAATTGAAAGGTCTTTCCTGTAAAAGTGATGTTTTCGTAATGTACTTTGTATGAGCTCTCGTTTGATATACGACAAGCATACCTTCTGAAACTTTTTGCTTTTTACACTTAATGACCTCATCCGCCTACATTTTTTAGATCGGAAGTATGATATATGCTACACAGGGTAGATGAGCTTTCATTTGATATGCGACAACGCCATGTTCTAAAAAGTTTGATTTTTGCACTTAATAACCCCATCCAACTAATTTTTGGAGGTCGGGAATTTGATATTTCAAATGTACACATCACAACCTTTCATTTGATATACAACAACCCTATCGTAAAAGAACATTTATTTTTGCACTCAATGACCCCATCCAACCGATTTTGGGGGGACGTCAATTTGAAATTTGAAATGTACGCTTTATGTTCTTTCATTTGATATGCGACAACCTTACCATCTGAGAAATTTGAATGTTTGCACTAAATGACCCCACCCGTCCCCCTGGGATGAAAAAGAAGTTTAAATTTTTCATTTTTAAGTAGAGTTTCTTAAGACCTTCAATTTGATATATCAGATGACCCCATTTGACAAAGTGCAAATAATGATGCAATATCAACTATATAAATAGAAGTTATGAAACTTACAAAGTCAATGCAAAACTTGAAAACTTGAAATTGATTTTTTGGTGTTTTTTTCCATGGAATGTGTTTGGTATTTGGTCAAACATATAACTATGTCAACCTCTTCAATTTCTAAAACATTTTAAGTGGTAAGCTCTTGATGATTCAGAAATGCATGCCTCCGCTCGCAAAACTTCAAACTGCATTATCTCTAAAACGACAATAGATATCTCAAATCTGTTAAATGATAAATGACCTACAGTTGAAGGACAACATTATAGAAAAAGAATTGGGACAATTTCAAAGTTCACCAAGGTCACAATTAATCATCAAATATATGATGCAATACAAAACTTGAGAACCGGAAGTCGTAGAGACATGGCACTATCACCATTCAACTCAGGACCACTTGACCTTTCAAATATCACAAGGTCAAGGTCATAGTGTAATGTGAAGGTCAAGGTGAAATTTCATCATGACCTGACATTGACCTCAAATTGAAGGTCTTGAACTACTGATCATCTTTGCAGTTTATAGTAGGTTGATATCTGTTACCTTTAAAAAGATATACACATAATACTATACTTTTAAGAATCATCCCGTCGTAACTTTTGAACAGACAGTCGAACTCTTTTGAGCTCAGTGTATAAAATGTAGAGCTTGTCGAGAGGAACATTTTATACGCTGTAAGTATGCAGCAAACTCTTATCGTTTTCTTAATATGAACACTTGAAATTGCAGCGTAAATTTTTTTTGCACTCGGTGACCTTTGAACTTGGGTGCAAATTAAAGGTCACATGAACTTAAGATTATTGGTGTAGGTCCCAAGTCTTTACGACTTCCGGTTCTCGAGATACAATTTTTCAAAAATTGTGTATATTTTTTCAAGGGAAATAACTCCTTATAAAGGTTAACAACAAAATGATTGTATATGTTAATTAACATTGCCATCTGGTCTTGTACATGTTGCCGTTTTCAAATGGATTCTATCTTGAATACTTTTTGAGAAAAATGTAAAAGAAAGAAATTGCTTCAAGGGGACATAACTCTCATAGAAAATGATGAAATCCTTAGCAGCCTCATATGGTAACACATCATGATGAGATCTAACTATTGTCCAAATAAGGTCATGATATCTTTAAAAACAACGAGGGGGGGCCATGTCGAAAAAACCCAATAAAAGGGAGATAACTTCTAAAGAAGATGATGAAATCCTACACAGCCTCATCTGGTAATACTTCATGATGAGGTCTACCGATGGTCCATATTTGGTCTTGATAACTCCAATAGAAACGAGGGGAGGCCATGTCAAACAAATGCTGGATGAAAAAAAAAAAAACAAAAAAAAACAGGAGAAAATATACGACAAGCATACCTTCTCAAACTTTCTGCTTTTAACACTTAATGACCTCATCCGCCTACATTTTTGAGATTGGAAGTATGATATATGTAACATAGAGTAGATGGGCTTTCATTTGATATGCGACAACGCCATGTTCTAGAAAGTTTGATTTTTGCACTAAATAACCCTATCCAACTAATTTTTGGAGGTCGGGAATTTGATATTTCAAATGTACACATCATGACCTTTCATTTGATATACAACAACCCTATCTTAAAAGAACATTTATTTTTTGCACTCAATGACCCCATCCAACCCATGTTTGGGAGACGTCAATTTGAAATTTGAAATGTACGCTTTATGTTCTTTCATTTGATATGCGACAACCTTACCATCTGAGAAATTTGAATGTTTGCACTAAATGACCCCACCCGTCCCCCTGGGATGAAAAGGGGGTTTAAAATTTTCAGTTTTAAGTAGAGTTTATTAAGACCTTCAATTTGATATATCAGATGACCCCATTTGACAAAGTGCAAATAATGATGCAATATCAATTATATAAATAGAAGTTATGAAACTTACAAAGTCAATGCAAAACTTGAAAATTTCAAATTGATTTTTTGGTGTTTTTTTCCATGGAATGTTTTTGGTATTTGGTCAAACATATAACTATGTCAACCTCTTCAATTTCTAAAACATTTTAAGTGGTAAGCTCTTGTTGATTCAGAAATACATGCCTCCGCTCGAAAAACTTCAAACTGCATTATCTCTAAAACAACAATAGATATCTCAAATCTGTTAAATGATAAATGATCTACAGTTGAAGGACAACATTATAGAAAAAGAATTTGGACAATTTCAAAGTTCACCAAGGTCACAATTAATCATCAAATATATGATGCAATACAAAACTTGAGAACCGGAAGTCGTAGAGACATGGGACTATCACCATTCAACTCAGGACCACTTGACCTTTCAAATATTACAAGGTCAAGGTCATAGTAAATATGAAGGTCAAGGTGAAATTTCATCATGACCTGACATTGACCTCAAATTGAAGGTCTTGAACTACTGATCATCTTTGCAGTTTATAGTAGGTTGATATCTGTTACCTTTAAAAAGATATACACACAATACTATACTTTTAAGAATCATCCCGTCGTAACTTTTGAACAGACAGTCGGACTCTTTTGAGGTCAGTGTATAAAATGTAGAGCTTGTGCGAGGAACATTTTATACGCTGTAAGTATGCAGCAAACTCTTATCGTTTTCTTAATATGAAGCTTGAAATTGCAGCGTAATTTTTTTTGCACTCGGTGACCTTTGACCTTGGGTGCAAATTAAAGGTCACATGAACTTAAGATTATTGGTGTAGGTCCCAAGTCTTTACGACTTCCGGTTCTCGAGATACAATTTTTCAAAAATTGTTTATATTTTTTCAAGGGAAATAACTCCTTATAAGGGTTAACAACAAAATGATTGTATATGTTAATTAACATTGCCATCTGGTCTTGTACATGTTGCCGTTTTCAAATGGATTCTATCTTGAATACTTTTTGAGAAAAATGTAAAAGAAAGAAATTGCCTCAAGGGGACATAACTCTCATAGGGAATGATGAAATCCTTAGCAGCCTCATATGGTAACACATCATGATGAGATCTAACTATTGTCCAAATAAGGTCATGATATCTTCAAAAACAACGAGGGGGGGCCATGTCGAAAAAAACCAATAAAAGGGAGATAACTTCTAAAGGGGACGATGAAATCCTACACAGCCTCATCTGGTAATACTTCATGATGAGGTCTACCGATGGTCCATATTTGGTCTTGATAACTCCAATAGAAACAAGGGGAGGTCATGTTAAACAAATGCTGGATGAAAAAAAAAAAAAAAAAACCAGGAAAACTAGTATCTCAATTGTTTGTAAAACAATTGAAAGGTCTTTCCTGTAAAAGTGATGTTTTCGTAATGTACTTTGTACGACCTTTCGTTTGATATACGACAAGCATACCTTTTGAAACTTTTCGCTTTTTACACTTAATGACCTCATCCTCCTACATTTTTGAGATCGGAAGTATGATATATGTAACACAGGGTAGATGAGCTTTCATTTGATATGCGACAACACCATGTTCTAAAAAGTTTGATTTTTGCACTTAATAACCCCATCCAACCAATTTTTGGAGGTTGGGAATTTGATATTTCAAATGTACACATCATGACCTTTCATTTGATATACAACAACCCTATCGTAAAAGAAAATTTATTTTTGCACTCAATGACCCCATCCAACCAATTTTTGGGGGACGTCAATTTGGAATTTGAAATGTACGCTTTATGTTCTTTCATTTGATATGCGACAACCTTACCATCTGAGAAATTTGAATGTTTGCACTAAATGACCCCACCCTTCCCCTGGGATGAAAAGGGGTTTAAAATTTTCATTTTTTAAGTAGAGTTTATTAAGACCTTCAATTTGATATATCAGATGACCCCATTTGACAAAGTGCAAATAATGATGCAATATCAACTATATAAATAGAAGTTATGAAACTTACAAAGTCAATGCAAAACATGAAAATTTCAAATTGATTTTTTGGTGTTTTTTTCCATGGAATTTTTTTGGTATTTGGTCAAACATATAACTATGTCAACCTCTTCAATTTCTTAAACATTTTAATTGGTAAGCTCTTGATGATTCAGAAATACATGCCTCCGCTCGCAAAACTTCAAACTGCGTTATCTCTAAAACGACAATAGATATCTCAAATCTGTTAAATGATAAATAATCTACAGTTGAAGGACAACATTATAGAAAAGAATGTGGACAATTTCAAAGTTCACCAAGGTCACAATTAATCATCAAATATATGATGCAATACAAAACTTGAGAACCGGAAGTCGTAGAGACATGGGACTATCACCATTCAACTCAGGACCACTTGACCTTTCAAATGTCACAAGGTCAAGGTCTAGTATAATGTGAAGGTCAAGGTGAAATTTCATCATGACCTGACATTGACCTCAAATTGAAGGTCTTGAACTACTGATCATCTTTGCAGTTTATAGTAGGTTGATATCTGTTACCTTTAAAAAGATATACACACAATACTATACTTTTAAGAATCATCCCGTCGTAACTTTTGAACAGACAGTCGGAATCTGTTGAGCTCAGTGTATAAATTGTAGAGCTCGTCGAGAGGAACATTTTATACGCTGTAAGTATGCAGCAAACTCTTATCGTTTTCTTAATATGCAAGCTTGAAATTGCAGCGTAATTTTTTTTTGCACTTGGTGACCTTTGACCTTGGGTGCAAATTAAAGGTCACATGAACTTAAGATTATTGGTGTAGGTCCCAAGTCTTTACGACTTCCGGTTCTCGAGATACAATTTTTCAAAAATTGTGTATATTTTTTCAAGGGAAATAACTCCTTATAAGGGTTAACAACAAAATGATTGTATATGTTTATTATCATTGCCATCTGGTCTTGTACATGTTGCCGTTTTCAAATCGATTCTATCTTGAATACTTTTTGAGAAAAATGTAAAAGAAAGAAATTGCTTCAAGGTGACGTCATTCTCATAGGGAATGATGAAATCCTTAGCAGCCTCATATGGTAACACATAATGATGAGATCTAACTTTTGTCCAAATAAGGTCATGATATCTTCAAAAAAAACGAGGGGGGGCCATGTCGAAAAAAAACAATAAAAGGGAGATAACTTCTAAAGGGGATGATGAAATCCAACACAGCCTCATCTGGTAATACTTCATGATGAGGTCTACCGATGGTCCATATTTGGTCTTGATAACTCCAATAGAAACGAGGGGAGGCCATGTCAAACAAATGCTGGATGAAAAAAAAAAAAAAAAAAAAAAAAAAAAAAAAAAAACAGGAGAAAAACAATAAGGTCTTTCCTCGCGGAGAGGAAAGACCTTAACAATAAGGTCTTTCCCATGTAGGGGAAAGACCTTAAAAACATTAGAAAAACAATAAGGTCTTTCCTCGCGGAGAGGAAAGACCTTAATAATAAATAGGAACTTGGTGGCGACATCAAAGACATCGATTACAATATATTGTGACTATAAACATTCTAACAATTGTGTGTCATCGGAAAGACTTGTTTACATAATATTTTGTTTTATAATTTTACAATCATGTATCCTTTTTGTCTTTTTTTTATAGTTTGAAATGACCCCTTGTTTTTTCAATAATTAGGTGAGACCCAAGGTGTATCCCCTAGTTTCCGCAAATATCCGGTGTATAAATAGATTTCGTTTGATGTTTACACTATTCAACTTTTTCACACACCTCGAATATTATATTAATAAAAAGGTAAATTAAAATAATGGACACGGAAAACCCATGAAGGCAAAAAAAAAAACAACCAAATTGTAAGAGATTTTTCTTCGTTTGCTCGTGTATTGAATTTGGTAATATCAAGGTATACTATATACCTATATATCTTTTATCATATTTGACCGAAAACTAATATTATGGAAGATTGAATAACCTTTCTGAGCAACTGCGATCATCGCCGGTTTCAGGTAAGGTTTGTTTACATTGCAGTGCAGTGTTGTATGTCGGATTGGCTATAATGGTTGGATACTATATCCTTGTTTTTTCTTCTTTCATTTAACTAGTGACAATATAACTATACAGCTTGTTCAAAGTTAAATGAATACAACAAAACAGAAATTAACACTCAGATATGGATGTGAGACTTAGTATTGTGTGTATGTTTGAAAAAAAACCAATACTTCAAAATAACTATTTTTGGCAAGCAATTTATTTACACGATTTATTTTATTAGAAAATTGAAATATAAATAACCTTGTTCTTCTTTAAATAGTATGAAAATATAGTGAGAAATTGCCAAACATCGCTGACAGGTCAATTATTAATTGTCTTAATAATTTACTTTAACATATCTTTAATTTTGCCATACATATTCTTATTGTACATGCATTATCTTGGATATGGCAATTATCATTCATTGCATGAAAGATTAACGCTATGGTGTTCTGAATACATTAATGAAAATATTATGTGGCACATCTACCAGAAAATTTTATTGCGAAACCATGACCAAGTAGATTTGGAATACTTAGTAGAATAGGTTTACATACATGTTTAAATTTCAATTTAAAGTAAGAAAAAAATGTTTGTTACATGTTGCTGTGGTAACCATCAATATCAAAACTGCTACGTTTAGTCAGAGGTTGCCTACTTTTGCAAAACGCTATTGATGCTAAATGGTTGAATATTTGGTTTTATACCTTCACCGTAATTTTTTTACTTTATACTAATAAATATAATAATTTACATTTGACCAGGATTGCCAGTTTTCTAGCCGACGGTTGGTGGTTCTCATCGTCACTATGGATCACTCCACCAACAAAAACTGACCACTACAAAGTAGAGAAAATGGAAGCCAACCAATCAATCAATCGTTTGAATACTTCTTCTATTATTTTAACAATTTAGGAAGTGTAAGTACAACTAAAATCATTGCAAAGTGCTAGAATTTTCAAATAAAAATAGACTGTAAGTTAAAGTAACTGCAACATTTCCTTTGTTTACAAGGAAATTGCATAGTTTGAAATTTTTTGAGACCGTATAATAGAATTGTGAAGTCGACGTCAGCGACATCGTCCTAGTCGTTCGAAAACATTTAGTTTCTAGACAATTAATTGAGAATAGGCGTATGGATCACTATGAAATTCTATTACACAGTTACATAGTTATCAAAGGTACCAGGATTATAATTTAGTACGCCAGACGCGCATTTCGTCTACATAAAGACTCATCAGTGACGCTCATATCAAAATATTTATAAAGCCAAACAAGTTCAAATTTGAAGAGCATTGAGGGTCCAAAGTTATGTAAAAAGGAAATTTGTAAAAATGACCACATTATTAGTATTCATGCTAACACCGAAATGTTGACTACTGGGCTGGTGATACCCATGGGTACGAAACGTCCACCAGCAGTGGTATCGGCCCAGTGGTGAAAATAGTTATCAAAGGTACCATGATTATAATTTAGTACGCCATATGCGCGTTTCGTCTACATAAAGACTCATCAGTGACGCTCATATCAAAATATTTATAAAGCCAAACAAGTTCAAAGTTGAAGAGCATTGAGGGTCCAAAATTTCCAAAACGTTGTGCCAAATACGGCTACGATAATCTATGCCTGGGATAAGAAAATCCTTAGTTTAAAAAAAAAATCTAAGTTATGTAAACAGGAAATTTGTAAAAATGACCACATTATGCTATAAACAAAAGGTAGGGTGTAAATTTGGGGGTTATTGTCCGAAAATTTTAGGAATAAGGGGCCAAAAACAATCATTTTCTAGCTTCCAAACAATAACTTGAGTTCAAGTCTGTGTATCACTATGAAATTTTACCACAAGGTTCGATACTCCCCGCAATAAAGGAAGGTTTGGATTGATGTCGGGGATTATAGCAAAGTGTTGAATTCTTTGGTTCATTAATATGATGAATCTAACCGCGAATTTAGATTTTTGATATTGGGCTCTATGTTTCAATTGGTCCACTTAGAGGTCCAAAGGGTTAAAAATTAAACTTTGTTTGACTTTAAAACTTATCTATCGGGGTTCTTTGATATACCTAGTCTGACCGTGTAATTAGATCTTAAATTTTTGGTCCCGTTTTCAATGGGTCCACATTAAGGTCTTAAGGATAAAAAATGTAACTTGTTTTTATTTAAACAAAAATCGAATTCGTGGGCTTCATTTAAATGCTGAATCTAACATTTATGAAGATTTTTTATTTTGGGCCAAGTTCTCAAGTTGGTCCCAATTGGGATCCAAAATTAAACTTTTTTATTTCTACAAAAATTAAATATATAGGGTTCTTTGTTATGCTATATCTAATCGTGTATTTAGATTTCAGATGTTGGATCATACTAGGAAAATGTCCTTTCAAAAATTTTAATTTCATCTTCGTACTTGTTTGGCTTGATAAATATTTTGATATGAGTGTCACTAATGAGTCTTGTGTAGACGAAACGCGCGTCTGGCGTACTAAATTATAATCCGGGTATCTTTGATAACTATTAAGATCCAAGACCACAGCCATTCTGTGTCAAAAACCTATGCTGTGTCAAATATTTAATCACAGTCACTAAACATTCCGAGCTGTTTCAAGCTTGAGTGGCGTGTCCATACTTAATCCAAATGCTTATGGTTCGATCTTTGCCGTCGAATCGAGTTGCGTCCTGTTGGGCGCATTTAATTATCATTTTCAAAAGAATTCCTGGAAAGCATCACTTTTTTTTAATACGTTATCAATATTTAAAGTGTGTTTGATATTTGACTCATGTATAAATACAAATGAACTTTCTCTTTGATATAACTTATGTCTTTTTGATGATGGCAATGACCACACCTGCGAAAGACCACTACCTTATACTAACGTTGAACAGCTGAAAACACCAAAAAGGACCAAACTTAAAGCCAAAACACAAACAAGGAATCAGAGCTAAACTCGAGTGGGTTACAATTTTTCATTTAAAACGATTTCGAAATTTTATAATATCAAATTTGAATAGAACAATGTACGGTACCTATAGGTACTAGCTACAAGGCTGGTGATACCCTCGAGGACTAACAGTCTATTAGGCTATAATACACAAAGTTGGCAGCTGAGTTATTGTAGGCTCTAGTAGACTAAAGGTGAGTCATATTAATTTCGATTTATCTCAAAATTATCTTGTTCAGAGCCATTTAAACAATTGGCATAATGTTTGCATTATTTTATTTTCTGTTGATTTTTTTTCACATCTTGACAGTAATGCCCCAACCGCTATGCAAAGGGGGTCTTAATGTTTACCCTTGTCCGTGCGTACGTATATCCCGAAATTGGTTTCCATTCTTAAACCTTACTTTGGCACAACCAAATTTTCGCAATACACAATGCTTAATATCACCAAACACAGATCAAGTTCAAATTTCGGTATCGTTACTTTCACCGTTCTTGAGTTATGCCCCTTTATGAAAAAAAATATGGAGAACAGTTTGCAGTTTCCGCTGTTTTCCTTTACTTTGCCTTAACCAATGTTATGAATCGTTTACCCAATGCTTATTACCATCACATACAGATCAAGTTCTAATTTGAGTGGCATCACAGTCACCCTTCTCGAGTTATTAGATATATATTAGAGCGCACTGCCTCCTGGAAATTTGGTATTACAAAAACTGGTATATCTTATCGGCATAACAGGTCAAGTGTGCCTTCTATTATAATTTCATTTTTTTTTAATTATCAGAAAGAAAAAGTTTTACAGGGATTTCAAGTCCTTAAGCTTTCATTTGATACCAAAGTTACTCTTACATATTTCTAGTAAAGAAGTTACAACTATGTATAGGAACTATTCTGATTAAGGTATGTACTACTTTCTTGTCTGTTCTTCCTGACTAGGGCCGAATTAGTGGTTCCTGTTTATACTGGATAAAAACTGTGTAAAAAATCCTTATATTGACATATCGTGTTTTAATATGTATAAAAGCAACACAAATTGGTATAAGGCTCTAGAAGATCAAATTAATGACATCAAAGGGGTGGGGCACATTAAAAAATAACACAACAAACATACTGTTTGCAAAAGCATGAATAATTCGAAATACTAATGATTTTAGGTCCTCAATGCTCTTCTCCGTTATTCTTGTTTGGCCTTCTGTTATGATATTGTAATTATTGTATTTATTTATGTTGGCCTGATAGTTGTTTACAGAATAATCTTAGAACTGTGCAGTTTAGAAATCACTGGAACAACTACACAATGATTGGAACTTTCCAGAATGATCCTAATAAAAGATGCGTTATATAAACTTCTACACTTTACTAGAAACTTCTGTTGTAACTTTCTAGGATGTTCCATTATAGACTGTTCTAGAATCTTCCATGACAACTATATATATTCAGACACTAAAGTTAAACAGACACTCTTGGACTTACACTTAGACTTAGACATCGATAGACATTTATATTCATAGCATTTGGATTGACACTTTTATTCTACAAACAACATCATACTGGATTGTGACCGTAATATTCATATTGGATTCCAAAAGATATCCGGATACAGATAAAGATAAAAGATTGGACTCATATTTTGGACAGTAAAGTTGACAGTAATATTTGTGTAATACTTCTTGCAAACTTTTGTATAATAAATATTGTTAAATTTTATTATTGATTTGTGTCTTTTGTTGGCTACAATTTTAAGGCGATTTCTGGCCGTAACAGAAATTGGGGGCTCGTCCGGGATCACGAAAATATCTTATTCAAAATTTATTCAGTATTTTTATTATAACTAGCCAACAAAATTCTACAAAATGGCATTTGATGCCGGTAAATTTTTGAAAACGTCAGACCTGGAGGGGTTTGATAATTTAAAGAAAGAGGAATTAGTGTTGCTCGCTAAACATCTGAAATTAGATTTTAAAGTATCTATGAGAAAACAAATTATAAAAAATTTGGTTATAGACAAATTAGTTGACACAGAAATTTTAGGTGAAGAGGCTCTTAAACTAAAGGTAGACAATATTGACGCTTTTAAATTGAAACAGCTTGAGTAGAACATGAACTCAAATTAAAAGAACATGAATTTAAATTAAAACAAGCAGAACTGGAAATGAAGGAAAGGTTGGAAATAGAGAAAAAAGAAAAAGAAGATGAATTTAAATTAAAAGAACTGGAAATGAAGGAGAGGGAGAAAATAAAAGAAGATGAATTAAAATTAAAAGAACTTGAAATGAGAGAAAGGCTAGAGATGGAAAAACTGAAAATTGAAATGGTCAAAGAAGAAAGCAACTCTAGAGTCCAGTCGAAATCAGATTATTTTGATGCAGCAAAAAATATACGTTTGGTTCCCAGATTTTGTGAAAAAAACAGTTGATAAATATTTTCCACAGTTTGAGAAAATTGCTAATAATTTGAAATGGCCAAAGCCATATTGGACTACAATGCTACAAAGTGTTTTTGAGGGTAAAGCCGCTGAAATATACTCCGCACTTCCATCAGAAAAAAGTTCCGATTATGACACGGTGAAACAGGAAGTTTTGAAAGCTTATGAGCTAGTACCAGAAGCATATAGACAGAAATTTAGATCTTATAAAAAGTTTGATTCACAAACCTATGTGGAATTTGCTCGGGAAAAAGAAGATCTATTTGATAAATGGCTTACTTCAAAGAAAACAGATAACAATTTTGATAACCTAAGACAATTGATGTTATTAGAAGAGTTCAAACAATGTGTTCATTTAGACTTAAAAACACATTTAGACGACAAAACTGTTGGAACAATACATGATGCAGCTGTAATTTCAGATAATTATACCCTTTCACATAAAAGAAGTTTCAAGGGTCAAAATGTTAATACTTCAAGTGGAAATTACAAAAATCAAAGCACTGAGCGTACTGATAGTAAGCCTGTTGCACAGAATAAGAGTCAGTCCAGTTATAATATGTCTAGTCCAACATTTGATACTTTTGAGAAGAAGTCACTGATTTGTGCTTATTGTAAGAAAAATGGTCACCTGATGGCTGATTGTTTTAGACTCCAGAAGAAGAATGAACGAGATAATAAGCCGAAGTCCAGTGCTTGTACGACACCTTATATTACCAGTACGTTGGAATGTCCTGCGAGTCAGGCTTTTAAGTCCAGTTTTTGTGATTACATGGAGGAATATAAACCCTTTATGTCTGATGGGTTTATTTCTATTGTTGATGATACCACTCTTCAGCCTATTAAGATTTTACGGGACACTGGAGCTTCTCAGTCTTTATTGTTAGAAGGTGTTTTGCCTTTGTCCGAGAAGACTTCTGTTGGTGCCTCCGTTTTGTTACAAGGTATAGAGTTAGGTTGTATAGATGTTCCTCTCCATCGTATTTATTTGAAGTCAGATTTGATAACTGGACCAGTTATTGTAGGTGTTCGTCCTAATCTCCCTGTAGAGGGTGTTACATTATTGCTAGGAAATGATCTAGCTAGGAACAAAGTGATTGCTGAACCAATTGTTACCAGTGAACCAGTGGTGGATGTTAAATCACCTGAAGATGATGCTGAATTGTATCCAGCTTGTGTTGTTACTAGGGCGATGGCTAGAAAACAACAAGATGAGAATTTGCAAGAAGACCAGTTTGATTACATGGACCTTTCTGACACTTTCCTAGCTGACATTGAAGGTCCTGGTAGCTCAGAAAAGGCCATAATAAGACCACCTAGTGTTAACAAGAATGTTATTATGCCATGGCCAAACGTAAACAGCCATTCATTAGACCGAAAGAACCTTTTGGAAGAACAAAATAAAGACCCTGAGGTTCTTCAGCTCTGCAAGAGGGCTCAACCACAGGAGGAAGCAGACAAAGTGGCTGAATGCTATTTCCATCAGGACGGCATTTTAATGAGGAAGTGGAGGCCTCCTGATGCTACCCCAGAAGAGGAATGGAGAGTGGTATACCAAGTGGTGGTGCCTAAAGTTTATAGGCAAGAAATTATTGGTCTTGCCCATGACACCCCCTTGGCTGGACACTTAGGTATAAGAAAGACTTGCCTTAAGATCTTGCAGCATTTCTACTGGCCAAGACTTAGAAATGATGTTGCAGAATACTGCAAATCCTGTCATATATGCCAGGTTGTTGGTAAGCCTAACCAGAAAATACCACCAGCACCACTTCTGCCTATTCCAGCCTTTGACGAACCTTTCAGCAGAGTTCTAATTGACTGCGTTGGACCTTTACCAAAGACCAAAACTGGAAATGCGTATTTATTGACAATCATGTGTACATCCACTCGCTTTCCTGAGGCTATTCCGCTAAGAAATATCAAGACACCTACTATTGTCAAAGCACTTATCAAATTTTTCACATTAGTAGGACTTCCTAAGTCTATACAGTCCGACCAGGGATCAAATTTCATGTCAGGTTTATTTCAGCAAGTCATGTACCAGTTAGGGATTGCTCAGTATAGACCAAGTGCGTACCATCCAGAATCTCAAGGTGCCTTAGAACGTTTTCATCAAACATTGAAGAACATGATAAGACCTTTTTGTCTTCAATTTGACAGAGACTGGGATGATGGAGTTCACTTTCTACTTTTTGCAGTCCGAGAGGCTGTTCAAGAATCCCTTGGATTTAGTCCCTTTGAGTTGGTATTTGGCCATACTGTAAGGGGACCGTTGAAATTGATTAAGGAAAAGTGTCTTATTGAACATACTGACTTAAATCTTTTAGACTATGTATCTAGATTTAAAGAAAAATTGTATACTGCTTGTCAAATTGCTCAGAAAAACTTAAAAAATGTACAGAACAAGATGAAAATATGGTATGATAAAGATGCCAGGGATAGAGTTTTTGAGCCTGGTGATAAGGTACTTGTATTTTTGCCAGTCCCTGGACATCCTTTACAGGCTAACTATTGTGGTCCTTATACAATAGAGAGTAAAATCAATGATTTGAATTATATTGTAAAAACTCCAGGTCGGCGCAAACAAAACAGAGTGTGTCATATTAATATGTTAAAACCATACTTTGAGCGTACTAATGAATGTGAGAGTAAACCAGTTGCCACTTTAGGCATGGTTAAATTTGAGAACAATCATGACAAACCAGATGTAATTGAACCAACTTTTAGTTCTAAAACTATGGAAGAGACGGTTAGATTGAAAAATTCAGAAATTTTGTCAAATTTAGACTCAAAACTTGCACATCTGTCTTTTGATCATAGAGAAGAAATAAAAACTTTGGTATTTTCTTTTAAAAATCTTTTTCCAGATGTGCCAAACAAAACCACTGCTGTTTGTCATGATGTTGATGTAGGATATTCTTGTCCAATTAAGTAACATCCTTACCGGCTTAATCCACTCAAACTTGAAGCTATGAGAAAAGAAATTAAATATATGCTTGACAATGCTATTATTGAGCCGAGTAACAGTGAATGGAGCTCTCCTTGTCTCCTTGTGCCAAAACCAGATAAAACTTTTCGTTTCGTGACTGATTTCAGAAAAGTAAATTCAGTCTCAAAATCTGATTCCTATTCGATTCCAAGGATAGACGATTGTATTGACAACATTGGTCAAGCAAAATTTGTGAGCAAATTTGATTTGTTGAAAGGTTATTGGCAAGTTCCACTGACACAGAGAGCTCGTGAAATATCAGCTTTTGTTACACCAGATGGCTTATTTCAATATACTGTAATGCCGTTTGGCATGAAAAGTGCACCAGCTACATTTCAAAGAATGATCAATAATGTTATAAAAGATTTAAACTGTTGTTATGCTTATATTGATGATCTAATTGTATGTAGTGATAGCTGGGAACAGCATTTAACACATTTGTATGATACTTTTGATAGATTGTCACAATCAAATTTGACTGTTAATCTTGGTAAAAGTGAATTTTGTCAGGCCACTGTTGATTATTTAGGGCATACAGTTGGCCAAGGTCAAGTGAAACCTATTATGGCTAAAGTGGAAGCCATTTCCAAGTTTCCTCCTCCTACAAATAGAAAACAACTTATGAGATATTTAGGCATGATTGGATTTTACAGAAAATTTTGTTCAAATTTTGCTACTGTGGTTCAACCATTGACTCATCTTTTACGAAAAGATTCTAAATTTATCTGGAGTGAAAATTGTCAAAACGCTTTTGAAAATAGCAAATCACTTTTAATTAATAGTCCAGTTCTGATTACTCCAGACTTTGAAAAACAATTTAAACTTGCCGTTGATGCAAGCGATGTAGGAATTGGAGCTGTTTTATATCAAGAGACAGATGATAATGTTGAGAAACCTATATCATATTTTTCCAAGAAATTAGATAAACATCAGAAAAATTATTCAACTATTGAAAAAGAGTGTTTTGCAATGTTGTCAGCACTTCGACATTTTGATGTATATTTGAATCCCACTGTATATCCTATTCTTGTTTGTACTGATCATAATCCTCTCACCTTCATACATAAAATGAGAAACAAGAATCAGAGGTTGACTAGGTGGAGTTTATTGTTACAGGAATATGATGTAATTGTAAAACATATCAAGGGTAAGGATAATGTAATAGCAGATGCTTTATCTAGAGCTTATTAAAACACTTTGTATATACTATGTATTTTTGTTCATATTATTCATGATAAGTTTTTGTTACACTAAAACTTCTTTTAAGGGGGGAGGTGTTATGATATTGTAATTATTGTATTTATTTATGTTGGCCTGATTTGTGTTGTGTGGCCTGATAGTTGTTTACAGAATAATCTTAGAACTGTGCAGTTTAGAAATCACTGGAACAATTACAGAATGATTGGAACTTTCCAGAATGATCCTAATAAAAGATGCGTTATATAAACTTCTACACTTTACTAGAAACTTCTGTTGTAACTTTCTAGGATGTTCCATTATAGACTGTTCTAGAATCTTCCATGACAACTATATATATTCAGACACTAAAGTTAAACAGACACTCTTGGACTTACACTTAGACTTAGACATCGATAGACATTTATATTCATAGCATTTGGATTGACACTTTTATTCTACAAACAACATCATACTGGATTGTGACCGTAATATTCATATTGGATTCCGAAAGATATCCGGATACAGATAAAGATAAAAGATTGGACTCATATTTTGGACAGTTAAGTTGACAGAAATATTTGTGTAATACTTCTTGCAAACTTTTGTATAATAAATATTGTTAAATTTTATTATTGATTTGTGTCTTTTGTTGGCTACAATTTTAAGGCGATTTCTGGCCGTAACACTTCCTACTACTAGTATTTTGATCTGAGTGTCACTGATGGGTATTATGTAGACGAAACGCACGTCTTGGGTATCAAATTATCCGCCCGGTACATATGATAACTATTTACACCACTGAGTCGATGCCATTGCTGGTGGACGTTTTGAACAACTTTTTAGAATTTAAGGTCCTCAATGCTTTTCAACCTTATACTTGTTTGGCTTTCTAACTATATACTTGATCTGTGCGTCACTGATGAGTCTTATGTAGATGAAACACACGACTGTCGTATCAAATTATAAGCCTGGTACCTTTGCTAACTATCGCTTTCTATTCTATTATATATATATCAAGTAGGCATTACATCGGTACCAAGTTATGATACAAAACGAACCATTACCAAATAAGATTCGCAACATTCAGGACTAAAAAGTTACCAAATATTACGATTTGTTTTTAACTAACTTTTCAAGCAAACAAAACAATTTGACATTCTGCAGTCTACTTGCAATTACAATGCAGAAAAAGTTGTAGTGTATACAAATTTCGTGAAGCATTGTAAAATGTCAATGGTATGTTTCGCGCGCGTGTTCATTGCATACCGACCATTCATGTGGGTGTTGTCATATATCGCATAACACTGCCACAGCGGGTTATCAGAACGAATAGAATCAATACGACATCCAGATTTACGGCCACCTTCATCAATTGGTCGTCTGACACAACGTGTCTGTGTCTCAACTCACCAAATATGTTTTCTTGCCGTTCAATTAGATCTCCAGATATATAGCAGTATAGTCGTCTGATATGTAATTTTATAGATTCGTTATCATGATTTTTTCATAGTGCGAAAGTGTAACAATGGCTGTGTCATGTGTATCAAAATTAGAAACTGCAAATATACGTTGAAATTCCTACCATTGCAACATAGCATAAAGAACATGTCAAGTTGATTGGCCTTCATCAAAAATTACCTTGACCAAAACTTTAACCTGAAGCGGGGTAGACGAACGGTCGGACGAACGAACGAACGAACGGACGGACGGACGAACAGACGCACAGACCAGAAAATATAATGCCCCTCTACTATCGTAGGTGGGGCATACAATTTGTGGATACAGCAAAAATTGATCATCACTCATAACCTGTCCTCAAAGCATATATATACATAAAAAAAAACAGTTGTTGGCATGACACGGGTTATGTTCTTCTCATATATTTTATGATAGTATGATACTAAACCCCTAACGGGAGTGACTGTGCCTAATATTCATATGATGAAGACATAATCTTTCAATCAGTTTAATTGAGGTCTGGAGCTGGCATGTCAGTTAACTGCTAGTAGTCTTGTTATTATTTATGTATTATTGTCATTTTATTTATTTTCTTTTGTAACATCTTCTGACAGCGGACTCGGACTTCTTTTGAACTTCTCAATCCTATTGTTTGGATTTTAGACTAATAAAGTTCTTATTCTTATTTTTATTCTAATTCTTATGAACTGAATTTTAATGTGCGTAATGTTATGCGTTTACTTTTACGTTTACTTTAACACATTGGCTAGAGGTATAGGGGGAGGGTGGAGATTTCATAAACATGTTTAACCCCGTCGCAATTTTGCGCCTGTCCCAAGTCAGGAGCGTCTGGCCTTTGTTAGTCTTGTATGATTTTTAATTTTAGTTTCTTGTGTATAATTGGGAGTATGACGTCCATTATCACTGTACTAGTATACATATGTTTTAAGGGGCCAACTAAAGGACACCTCCGGGTGCGGGAGTTTCACGCTTCATTGAAGACCAATTGGTGGCCTTCGGCTGTTGTCTACTTTATGGTCGGGTTGTTGTCGCTTTGACACATTCCATATTTCCTTTATCAATTATATATATATATTGGGATTTCCAAAGGCCATCCTTATTACACGTTGTTATGTGTTTTGCTAGTTGAGATGATTAAACTTTCCTGGACATTACGCACGCAAGACTTTTAATCTGCGCGTCAACTTTGCGCGGATTGGTCCTACACTTGCGCGAAATTAACCTGTTGAAAAGTTACTACATTTGCGCGGATTTATACAAAAACATATGAAAAAGAAATCCATAAATGTTATAACAAAATAAACATTAAACTGAACAGTGTTGCATCTACGATATATAAATGTCAACTGCTCAGGACAAAATTGCAACAAATTTGCCGACTACACGGTGGGTATGGTTGTCCTGCGAGAGAACGTTCTGTGCTGGTGATTTGGTCCTGCCAGGTGCTGGTGGGTCCTGATTCTGTGCTGGTGGGTTTGTTTACATTGTATCAGAACGGCAATAAAACGACTGTTTTGTTGTTTAATTTTTCTCTGATGCGTCATAAGTACCATGCAAAGTATATTACAACAATATTATATTGCAAAAGTCGTGCAAGTTCGTTAAACGGAATTGTCCTGACGCTGTGCTGGTGATAAGAAAAACGGTCCTGGTTCTGTGCTCCTATGTCCTGGTTCTGTGCCTTTATATTTTAGTTAAAAGTGGCATATATTCAAGATCATTGATGCTGTACTGTTATTGACTAATTAACTGTTGTCTGCTTTCTTGAAATTGACATTGTTGTGAATCTGTTTACTGTTATTATGAGAGAAAAAATACCCCTATTTTTTTAAAAATTTTTTTTAAATTAACTGTAATCTTATTTATTGGCCTGTTAATGGAACCCTTCTTGCCCCCTTTTAAGATAAGAAAATATGTTTACGATTTTCGGGACAACGATCATTTTGCAAGATCACCAAAATACGTTGTAATTTATACAATACTTATATAAAGTAGATGATGTGGTATGTTTGTTGTCAATGGACAAATTTCCATAAGAAATCAAAGGAAGTATGTGTTAACAACCATACGTCATCATACGACCTTCAACAATAACCCATAAAATATAAATGTAAAAAGGTTTTGCATAAAAATGGAGAGCAAAAATATAGAACAAAGGACTTTCTGAGCGTTTGAATCATATGTCTTTAGCAGCTTAAAACACATTTGTTTGTGAACAATTTAGTGCTGACTATAAGAATGACAATAGTATTGCGGGTTTGTTTGTTTGGGGGTTTGTTTTTTTTTTGGGGGGGGGGGGGATGGGGGATAAGTTAGAGCGAGGTTACAGTGAAAGTTTTAAGCTTGGAATAGTTTCCCGTAAGATTTTAAAGTTGTATTTTAAAAGAAAAATGTATCTTATAGCTATTAAGAATCACTTGCTGTATCTGTAAGATTTTTTCAACATATTTTTTTTGTCTGAACGGTTATCAGGTATTTTTTTTCGAAAGTTCGATAGAACACTAAAAAAAATCACTATTTTATGAAAGGGCAGACTAGAATATGTCAATTTCAAAAATTAAAATATCTCGTAGCTTCATACTACCAATTGAGTATAATTCTTAGATTAAACACCTGTATTTAACTTTAAAACAGTTGAAAACAATACAAATCTACACACACAAAAAACTGGCTTAATATAATTTCAACTGGTTATCAACCCGAATCGCTATAAGATCATATATAAGCTCGACTGTGTCGAGGGGTCGTGTGAGGTTCATGTATTGTCTTGGCGTCCGCAATTACAAAAAGATCTTTTCTGAAATTACTTGACCAAATGTTACCAAATGATTTTTCAAGAGTGAATCTAGGAAAAACAATATTCATCAACAAACATGACCACTGTCTGTTAAAATGTATTCGAGTTTTTAGTTACAGCCGATTCCATTGAGTATGTAGGCAAAGGTAATATCTTTGGTTAGCCTGCATGTTAGCTAAACCGTGAAGTCATTGTTAGGTAAGGTAAACTACCCTCCTTTCGAAGTAGCCTGGTCCTACAGACAGAAAGATGTGGCATTTGTCGGACTAGTCTACTCTTAAAGTAGGGTAGTTTACATAACCTAACAATGACTTTTCTGTTCAGCCAGCAAGATAACCAAAGATATTCCCTTTGTCTACACACTCATTGAAATCGGCTTTTTTTTTTTAATATTGCAAAAGTTCAAGCAATTAGGGCAAAACTTACCGAGTAAAAAAAATCAAAAGGCCAATGTCTATCTACCTTGCATATTTCAGAAAATTCAGATCAGATAACGAAACTGGGTCCAGCAACATTTATAAGCAATTTAAGATTTTGACCCTCACAGTTTCCATTCACCACAAATATTCTCGTTACAACGAATCATTTTAAATACAAAAATACCAGTTGCAGCCTTTTGTGTATCTATTAATATATGTCTACGGATAAAGTTATAAAAGGCAGCAGGGTCACCAGGGTGAGGAGTCCATGTCTTCTGAAATAAATGCTAAGCATAGATCTTGAAAGCGACAGATAATCATGACATTAAAAAACTCTCTTCTTTTCGACTTTTTTCGAACAAATTGACACATAAAAAGAATTATATAGTATTGTGGAATTTTTAACTTGTGTTCAATTCATTGGTTACACCTTTTACTAGGATAACAATTCTGTCAAGTATGAGCTGGGTAAAATATTTCAGAAAAGAAGATGGACATGTGAAAGTTTCCGTGCGTCAGGTGCAACAGCATACGAACAGCTAACATGCCTCGTCAGGGTGGAAGCTAAAAAGTCCACAAAATTTGATTTAAAACCTTTATTCGTTCCAACAAAGTTATTGAGATTTTGTTGACTGGATTTAACCATCTACGACAACAAGAAACCATTGATCAAATTGCTTGCTATGATTGTTTGGATGTTTGTAAACGACAGATAAGTAGTCTGTTTACTATATACTAGAATTTGTTTGGACAATAAACATTAACTTCAATTCCTGTCAGTTTGTATTTGTCCAATAAAATCCCAGTATGTATTGAAACTCCGCCTACCTATTGTTGAAAACATCCAAGCAAACATAGCAAGCAAGTCAATCAAAGATTTTTTTGCATGCTTTTATAGGAGAGCTGTACTATATAATGCAAAGAAGCGTTTAAGTCTTTCGCCAAAAAAATACTATCAATTTCTTTTTGTCCTATGTAAACTTCCGTACCATTTCCTTCCTTTCATGATCATTAAATTGAACTGTAAAATATTTCTTGGTACCTTCTCAATTCCTTTATAAGTCTTATGTAAACATAATTATGACAATAACTGTTGTGAGCACAAGATTCACTGCACACTTTTAAAGTTCTGCTTCATTAAACATTAAAATGTGAACTTAAGTTTTGAGACTTTTTTAATCGACACGATTGGGATTTTTGTATATGAGAACATGGTTTATCTATTAGTTGAAAATCACGTTTTAAACTAGCTTTCAGTACCTGCGAGCATTCGTTGTTCAATAATGTGTGTCTTTGTGTTATTATTTTTTTATGTGATAAATTGTTGTGTTGGTACACCACTGTAACAATGAAGGAGAAAGTGAGGAGGGTTGGTTGGGTGGAAGTGGGGAGGGGTATGCGGAGCGCTAACAAACATGTCTATGCGGCATGGGCTTTGATCATTGTTTAAGCATCAATGTAAGGGGCATTTAATATCTTAATAAAACTATTCTTATTATAGATACTATATATTGTTATCTGATATTGGACGAAAGATGTTGCCCTTTTATGTAATTATGTAATACAAGATACGATAATTTGAAAACACATATTAAACAGCCAAATGGATGCACAAGAGCTAAAGTAGGAGTCATAGATCCTATTGACAACAATTATCTGCCTAATTTTAGATTGATTTTGTAACATTTGTTTCAAATATGACCAACTTCTTATCCAAAATCACCAGCACCGTATCAGAACTTACCAGCACAATAAGAGGACCCACCAGCACAGTATCAGGACATGAATAAATTGTGAAAATGCTAAATTTTAATAAATTGCAATGTTTTTTTCACAAAATAGTTTTGTCGTGTGGATTGCGGTATAGAAAGCGGACTCTATGAGCATTTTTGTTTTATTTTTTCAGTTCTAGATTTTCTGAAAATGAGCATTATTGTGTTACGCTTACTAAAACAGTTTAGAGGGTCAACTTTTTAATGGTTTACATATGCACCCATAAGAAATAAAATTGAAAAATCTCAACTGTTTTCTACCATTTTTTATGAGTGAAAACGTCAAAAATCATCGTTTTCGTCTTTGTTTACATTTTTTCATTGATCACCAGCACCCGTCAGGACCGAATCACCAGCACAGAACGTTCTCTCGCAGGACAACCATACCCACCGTGGACTACTTAGTAGAAAATTACGTTACTAGCGAGTCAAAATTTCTACCATACATAAATGTAGTGCTTTTTATGTTGATATAAACAATTAAAAGACTTGTGTTATATATGTTTATCAATATATGAAGAAACAAGATGTGGTATGATCGTAAATAATGTTAAAAACAATAATTGAAAACCAAATTACAGGTAAAAACACCTCAGGTAAACTATAGGTCAATTCGTACAAACGTAATACCATTTCTCCGCGCAAATGTAATGCGTGTCATTTAAAATCCGCGCAAATAAAGGTCCCCCTTTTAGTATTTTTAAAAGACTTAGTACTGGAAGAAGAATTAGTTAAACACACATTTCAATTAAACGGAATTTTAAATTAAGTGGTTTTAATATGGCATTTGTAGACCGGGATTCGAAGAATGTCAAATCCAAATCCTGTAATTGAAATCAGTTGGTAGATGCTAATGGGGGAAATACAAAATTTCTTCCGTGTGCGTTATTTAAATTTAGACTCCTTTTTGTCCGATATTTTATTTATATATTTCTCGGAAAGTTTACAATAAAATAGATTTTTATTTCGAGTTGAACATTCTAACAAGTAATCAGTTCTTCAGTTAAACTTGAAAAGCGTTGACCGAAGCACATGTTGCATAAAGCATAGAAGCACGTTATACGAAAAATGTTCGCATGGTCAAGGAATTTCACTACTTTAGAAGCATTCAATTGGAACAATTACAATTATATTAAGCTGACATTATCAGTTTTTTCGTTTGTTTTCCTACACATTGTTGTGACGTTGTCATGGACAGCATGTGCTGTTATTAATGTTTCTTTTTTATTTGGGAAATACAATCTAATTTTAAAATGTTTCTTGGATTTTGTCAGCTAATCAAAGGTGCAGATTCTTATGAAACTTACATATAATATTATTATTCAGTTTAAGATATAATTCCATTTTTTTAACTGTATTAGTATTTATTCTCTGTAGCATTTCATATATTCAGCCTTCTTAACATTGTTCTTGACTGTGTGGGTACATGTACTGCCCAAGGCCTGATAATCAATAGTTGACTGTTTTTTTTTCACAGATCGACAAGCTCTTAAACACAGACCGAGTATTCCTAAAATAGTACTGCAATTTTTACAATTGTATAATCCCGCTTCTTTTTCGAAATGGACGTTTTCACTCATAAACAACTTACATATAAGTTAAGGGCATACAATACAGTTACAGGGGAGGTAATGATATTACGTAAATTGTTATTTTTGCGACGTTAAACTATGACTTATCGGGAAAAGACTCCGTTTTCGACTGATTTTTATCATTCAAACTTATTTAACCTGAAAACGAGTTCATGGACCCCTCTTTTTTAAAATACCATTTGGTTTGATAACGTAAGACGATTATGTCTGCAAATTTCCCTGAAAACGCCAATAGTGCATTTTTTTTTAATTTGATAAATATACGGCAAAAAATAAAGTTTTTTTTTCTACATTCGTGAACATTTGATAAGTATGAATTATTTGAAAAAATAAATTGCACAAAGTAAAAGTACATAAATCAAGCAGAATTTTTTGATGGAATGATGACCCCTATAAGTTCTGATAAAGTTCAGTGCATGGTGTGTTTTTTTTTGTGGAACATATAGAGGCTCGATTTTTCTGTTTATGTTGGAAATTCCTTAAAATACTATTAAAGACTTCATAACTCTCAGATCGGTTATTTCAGGTGATAAACTATTTCCCATTATAACTCCAGTGGAGGTTATCAGGCGTTGACCGGACTAACGTTGTGGCCTCTACCACGCCCTCCACGACCCCTTCCTCTGGCTCTTGTCCTGATCAGAACGGTCTAATTTGCAACCTACAAAAAATATCAATCAAATACCGATAGGTTGAAAATTAGAATTAAAACGAATTGCAACGTAAAACATTTCAAAAGAGCATTTAAGATAAAAGTGAAAGCATTGACAAGGTTCCATCAAGGTTTTTAAAATTTCCATGATTCATGTATCCACTCAACAAAAATGTTATCTGAAAAAATCCTAAACAAAAAATCTTACTTTTGGAGTACAAAATAATCAAAATATTTAGGCCATTAAATAGGAACCAAATAATCTATTTGAATAGACAGATGTATCAATATTATATAAAGTGTACCTCTGTTGAAACCCTCTTGATTTCTATCAAATAAATGTGAAGATAAATGAAGAATTTAAACTGTCTTAAAAGACATCTTATCTCTTTATCCGTTTTCATTTGATATATAATATATTTATCAAATCTGCTCTACACTTATACATGTATTAACATTAATCAGAATATACGAAAAATGGGTTTTGGCTAACGAGTTGCCACCTTTTAATTTGTTTATAAAGTGACAAAATTGTGTATCTCTGTGACTTTCAAAATTAAATCTTTGTCCACAAATAAGAATAGGAAAAGATTAGTCTACTTTATTTGAAATTTCAGAAGAAGCTGAAGCCATGTGCACTGCTGATATATTAGTCTGTTTGGCCTATGAATCCACGCTAAACATCTTTATAACACAGTGATCTGTTAGTCTCACGCAGATATGTTGTTTTTAAAGTCCAGCGCGCTGGGGTGTAAAGTCTAGTGCCGTAAATCTAAAGTCGAGCGCTAGGGCTCTTTAGTCAAGAGTTTGAGATTTAAAGTTTTAAAGTTGTGTCCTCTCGATCACTTTTCAATCCTTTATGAAATGTTAGTATCGTCGTGAAAGGCATGTAATATTTGCCACTGAACGTTTTAATTAAAAACATCCAACAATCACTCAGTCAAATGCAAACCAAATGCTCAGATTATTTTTGATAACGACATTGTTTATGTAGTTCATACGTGTTTCTCGTTTTTATATAGATTAGACCGTTGGTTTTCCCGTTTGAATGGTTTTACACTAGTGATTTGTGGAGCCCTTTATAGCTTGCGGTTCGGTGTGAGCCAAGGCTTCGTGTTGAACGCCTTACCTTGACCTATAATGGTTTACTTTTATAAATTATAATTTGGATGGAGAGTTGTCTCATTAACACTCATACTTCATCTTCCTATATCTAAATAAACGAAACTCAACGGAAGATTGAGCAACATTCAACAACACAAAAGCAATCGGAACACTAATGTTAAACCACAACAATAACTTACAAGGGTGCAAAACGAATATTAAATAATTTACTGTTGTCTTAAACACGCTGCAATATCGGTAGACATTTTTACTGCATAACATTACTTCTCCCTATAACGAAACGTTCGTCGAGTTTCGTCCGTCCGAAAGATGTTGGGAAACCTCTAGTAGAACGTGCCCCGTGTATCTATAAAAAATCCTAACAAAACGTAACAATACGAAGAAGAACGTATCAAAACGTGGCATAACCTAATCAAACCACAGGTATTTGGGACATGGACCCCCTTTATTTGGCCTCACTAAAAAAAATTGTTTTTTTTCTATATTTACAATTTTGTACAATGTATATAGACATATGTCAAGTCTCAACAATCCATTACTAGTCGATTACAATACCGTTTTTTACTATCCATACGACCCCCAAGTGAATATTTTTAGATGATAGTATGAAGAAACCTCTGATTTATATTTAATGTGAAAAAACTTTCAATTGCATGTTTACTGAAAAATTGGTTTTTAATTTTTGTTATTTTAAGAAATACACAAAGTTTATATTGTAAAATAAATATTTATAAAACATCTGTAACACTTACATGGACATCAAATTAACACCAAATATATCAATTTTCCTTCACTTAAGTCTTTGTGCAAAACAGTCCGACTACGTAGGATAACGTAGGGCATTTAACCCCCTTATCAATTGAAATTGAGATTGAGATGGAAATGGGTAATGTGCCAAAGAGACAACAACCCAACCAAAGAGTAAAAAACAGCAGAAGGCCACCAATGGTCTTCAATACAACTTAAAAATCCCGCATCCGAAGGCGTGCTCTAGCTGACCCCTAAACAAAAATGGGTGTACTAGTTCAGTGATATGGACGTCATATTAATCTCCGAAACATATATTAAACTAAGACTAATGATACATAAATTAACTAAGGACTATTCTAGCAGTTACTGACATGCAAGCTACAAACCTCAATTAAACTGATTGAAAGATTATGTCTTCATCATATGAATATCAAGCACAATCTTTCCCGTTAGGGGATTAGTATCATACCATATAATTATGAGAAGAACATAACCCGTATCATGTATGCAGTTTTTGTGAAGTCCTACTTACAGCATTGAATTCCTTGTTATAAAGAACGTTTAACATCACCACCTGCTACTATAGCATAAGATGGGCATTTCGACAATAAATGTTTCTTAAATGATAATCGAGTCCCAGCTATTAATGAATTACCACGCACGAATCGCATCAATAAACATTGATGTCAATTATACAAAAATAAAATAGAAGTATGATAACTCATCTGATAGATGAATGCCTACGATAAAGATTTTTTTTTTGCAGTTTCAATTTCTATTTCGTCATGGATATGGGTGAAATATTTTACGACTGTGACTAACATTAAAATTTCACTGTTACATGTCTGAATTTCTTTTCAAAAACTTTTTCATAACCTTCAGTGCTTTTAAAAGATCTCTGAAATTAATTGATTTTCTTCTTTTTTTTACCCAGAAACTCTTTTGGTCAAGTTTTTGGATGTTGTACACGTTTTCTAACGACCGAAAATTGACATTTTTTTGGGTTCGGACACGTTTGGGGATGGACGCGTTCGAGAGTGTTACACATTTATCACTTTTAAAACTGCTATTAGAGTTGTCAAAACATCTTAGATTTATATAAAAAGAAGAAGAAAAGGGTCAAATTTTACTTTTACTAAGGTAACAGATTATTAGTTGATTCGAACTTGTTTTAATCTAAGCGTAGAAAGGGGAAGTATTTTCATTTATATTCCAACACTATCTTTATTATTAACTGAACTTCATTATCAATTTTTCAGTTATATGTTGTCTATAAAATGTTCAAATGTTCAACGGAGAAGTCTTGCAAAAACTCTCAACCCAAACCGTGCTGTTCTTTTTAAAAACGGTCTCCAGCATATTCATATATATGTTCAACTTTCTGCTTAGACCAATGACTATACATGTAGTATTTATGCTTAAACAATCAGTTGGTGTTTTGATACAAGACTCTTAAACCGTTCCTGCACTCAACAAATCGCAAAACAACGGAATAACGTTTCTACTGCCATTTGCCATAAAGTCATTTCATGTAAATTCTACTCCTTGACTACTTTTTGAGGTGGTTTTCGTTGTACAAGTGACTACTATACTGGTGGTACAAAGCGATGGAACAACGTTTCGACAGCAATTCGACATCAAGTCAATTCATGTTAACTATAGTTCTTCTCCTTGACTCTACTCTGAAACATCTTTGAGTGTCATTCAAGCCCACAACACCGCCATGAAAGGTTATATACATCGCTGCCAGCACTTGCATAGCCATTCTTTCTAATAATCATATTTTCTGATAGTCATGTGGTTTGCATTAGAACGTTTGTATATAAGATTTGTTCCCTTAACATTGACCCAAATACTATTCCCTTTTTTTAAGTTCAGATCAATTCTAACGGCCACAGACCTTTGTATGCCTGCTGGAATAACTTCAGGGGTGCACCGCTCGTACGTACTATTTATACTGTTTAAAATACACATATATATAGGCTTTGAGTCGTTATTTTGTTTGTTATAAAAATTCAACGATACATCGACTGAATATGATCCAGGCTGGAGGATAGTAATATATGTGCCGTTATTGTCTAGAATGAGAAATGATGCGTCGTGGAATGTCCATGGAATTTTACCGGACGTGTTTTTAACCTTTTGACTGTATGCACCGAAGTTGACCTTCAAATTGACAAACATAGGTTGCATTGCTGAAAAATGTCGTGTGCTATCTGCATACACTAAAATGTAATACAGTCCGACACTTACTGCAACACTAACTAGGGCGTTTAGTAGTACTACAAATATATGAGGATACAATCTTTTACATCGTTTTGCAATACTTTGTTTTTTCGCAGATATCTCTTTTTTACCACTACTGTTTTCTTCTGAGCTATCTGAATTGATGTTAGTGCTTTCAAGTGTTTCATTATCAATACCATCTCGCGGATTAAGGACTTTAGGACTTTTATCGGAGTGATTCTGACTACTTTTACGCTGTGTCTTCCCAGCATTCTCGGAAAGATTTGTATTTGCTGTCTTTTCTGATGTTAGTTGTAGTTTTTGCAAAAGGTGGATGTTTTCGTCGCTGTCTTCAGTATCTGGAAAAAAATACATTAGTCATATACATAACTTTAAAAAAGAGACAACATCTCGACCAAAGAACAGAAAACAGACCCACCGGCCCTAGTTACATTGTGTCACTTTTAACTAATATAATTTTTGGTAAATGGAACGCAAAGCTATCTATGTTTAACCACATCTCCGGTTGATTGTCCAATCTAGATGAAGAAGAGAACAATTCAAATGAAGAAGAGAACAATTTAAAAGTTATATAATGTTCCGACGGTGTCTGTATCATAATAGCCATCTGATATGAATTACCGGAGGGAACGTTTCCCGGCTGTGACAAATTGACTCATGCAGCATGCAACGAAAAAAATACCAATTTAATAATTTTAGATTTCCACTATCTATCGGAACGTATGAAAAAGTAAAAGGACAAAATACCAAACACAAAGGAAAATTAAAATCGGAAAGTCCCTTAACATAAGGCAAGATGAAATGCTCAAACACATCAAGATAATAAAAATGACTGTCTTATTCCAGGCTTTTCCTTATGTAGAAAATGGTGGATAAAACAAGATTTTGGAAAGCTCAACCTCTCACTTGTATGACAGTCGCATAAAATTAATTATACTTACAACAATTTGTGAAAATAAACCAACAAAAAACAGACGTAAAAGGTAAAATGTAAAAAAATATGAGTACAGCAGCCAACATATTAATAACCATAAAAACAAACAAATATCGGTATCTAAAGAAAGAAAAACAAATTTGCATAGATCTATATAGGCGAAGGCCGTTTGAGTTTAGATATATATATATGAACTTATATAATAAGGGAGTAATGACTTGGTCATGAGGTTGTTAATAAAATGTGGAATAGGAAATTAGGATGAATGAAAATAATATTTATACTTGATTTGGGTGAATTCCGCGTTTAATTTGCTCTAAACACAAAGAAAAATTACATTTCAGCTCAGGCGCACATGAATTAATCATACGTTGCATCAGAGTAATTATTTAAGTAAATCTTAAAAATTCGTAAGGGTTCCGCGGAACCCAGTGTCTCGTCTACTTTTGCTGTTAATCGCACACTCAACAAAAAATGAAGATAAAAACCAATAAAAACATACCTCTCAATACTATCTTTTGATTGTAAGAAGTTTCTGTCTAAGTTTGGTAAAAAATCAAGGATGATATTTTCTGAATCTTATAAATGTTTTAAAAACTTTTTTTTATGGAAGAAAAACTAAGTCCATTTTTAAGTAAAATACGGAAAAAATGTAATTTTATTTTTACAAAATTTACTTCTGGATCATAAACAAGCTTCTGTCTAAGTTTGGTACAAATCCAGGATAGTTTAAGAAAGTTATTAAGATTTTAAAAACTTTAACCACAGAGTGAAATTCAATGTAATGTTTCCTGGCAGAAAAACTTAGTCCATTTATAAGTAAAATACGGAAAAAAATGGGAATTTTATTTTTACAAAATTTACTTTTGCATACTATCTTATGAACATAAACAAGCTTCTGTTCAAGTTTAGTAGAAATCCAGGATAGTTTAAGAAAGTTATTAAATTTCAAAAACTTTAACCAAAGAGTGAAATTTTATATTTGTGGGCGCCGCCGCCGCCGACGGAATGTAGGATCGCTATGTCTCGCTTTTTCGACTTAAGTCGAAGGCTCGACAAAAATGCAAAAGAACCATCATTATACTGAAAAAAGTAATAAAATAAAAATGAAATATTTACCAATTACACGTGTGCCACGTCTGCTTCCTATGTTAAATTCATCTCCATTAATTGTCCATGGCCTAGTACGTCCATGTCTTGTTAAATGAATTGAGTTGTTTTCATCCATATTCTGAGATAAATTTGTTTCTTGTCTGTTTATAAAATACTGCTTCTAATTGGAAATATTGATATATATACATGTGAAGTTCAAGGAAGTGTAAACAAAAAATAAGGTGGTTTCCTGTCACATGTTACAATGGAAAATCCCAAAAGCTATTTATATAATTATCAATAAGTGATAGTGTTGATAATTATATAAATAGCTTTTGGGATTTTCCATTGTTACAGAAGTAGAAACTGTCAAAAACGCATGCACATGTTGTTGTTATTTAAACTTATTACGCGGTGAAAATATCCTCCGTAGAACATGTTATAGACACACAGAACATCGCCCCTCTATGCATATTTAATTTTATTGGCAGTTCTTCGTCTTAATCAGATAACTGTATGAAGATAGTGATGATAAAGCCTTTTTTTTTAACTCAAAATATTGTCTAAAATTACTCAAATTTTCTTTCATAGCTGTTATTTTAATGAAAGAAAGCAGGGTGATACCTAGATTTGAGTAATTTTAGACATTGTTTGGGTTATTAAAAGCAAGAACACGTTTAGATAATTGATTTAATGTTAAAGTTAGAAAGAAATGCATCGTTTCAACTAACACATGACGAACGACAAACTGTAGACGCATTTGCAGCGAGTGTATAGTCTGCTTTCGTCTCATTTTTGTGTGAAATTACGTCAAAAAGTTCCAATGAAAAAAAAATTGACTGTAATGTGACCTATAGTTGTTATTAATAATTTCTGTGTTATTTGGTGTTCTGTGACGAGCTGCCTTATTGGTTGACTTTTTCTGCGGCGGGAATACGTCAGGACTTTTGAAGTAAAATAAATAAGACGGGTGTAACTAAGTTTGGATGAACATTGTTAACGATAAACATACAACACCATGATCAAAGGTACCAGGCTTATAATTTCATATGTCAGACGCTTGTTTTGTCTACATAAGACTCACCTGTAACGCTCAGATAAAAATAGTAAGAAAGCTCAACAAGTATAAAGTTGAAGAGCTTTGAGGACCCAAAATTAAAAAACAACGTAGATTTTCTCTTTTGAATTGCTTCATATTTTGTTTACTATATTATAAAATAGAAGATGTGATATGATTGCCAATGAGACAACTCGCCACAAAAGACAAAATGACACAGACATTAACAACTAGTCCGAGTACAGTTATTTCGTAGTGCATTTCTTTTAGACAATAAATGAAAATTAAAAAAATCCCACCTGCGCTTTCTCAATAATATTTTTACAGTGTGTTGTACTACTTTTGGGACAAATTATATCAAAATTATAGAAAACTTCATCAGCTCTAACTCAAAATATGGACAATTTTGTGTTAAGGGGGTCTTGAAATCTTTTGACAGCTTCCGAAGTGCTAATTTTTGACCTTTTTCAGCTGGACCTAATCACTACTTTACATTTACATTAATATTTATGACCCAAATTTTTTTACAGTGTCATTTCACCCCCAACTTGCTATATGAGGCATAAAACATGGAGAAATAAATTTGGAAGGGGTATAACAAAAATTGGCAAGTAACACACTGTCCACACTAAGGACTATATTCGTAGACAACGAAAATCAAAGGACGATAACTGTGTACTCGGACCAACTATGTATAGGTCACCTTACGGCCTTCAACAATGAGCAAATTATTTACCGCATAGTCAGCTAAAAAGGCCCCGACAATGTAAAACAATTCAAACGAGAAAACTAACCGCCTAATTTATGTACAAAAAATGAACGAAAAACCAAATATGTAACACATAAACAAACGACATTTACTGAATTACAGGCTTCTGAATTAGGACAGACACATTATACACGAGTCTATTCTATAGCATAATATTCTTGGCATGATGTATTTCATGAAGTGGAGTGTTGGAGCGATTTTGGAGTGACATTTTGGAGTGAATTTTAGGAGTTAGATTTTGGAGTGTATTTTTGGAGTATATAGTATAGTATTTCAGCACGTTTAGAATGGTTGGGAGTTGAATGTTTTGTTTAATTTTGAAAAAGGAATCTTTGAAATTTAAAATGTACAGTGCTATATATAAAAATACATTTTGGTCAAAGATGATGATCAATAATTATTTGCTCATGTTTATTCTAAAATTATAGAATATGCTTCTCGTATTAGCTGATCCTGCCGAAAATAGCATTTTGAATATTGGCCATTATTTGCCGTCCGTCATCTGAGTTCCGTTAACTTTATTTTAAAAGTCTTCTTCTCTGAATCCACCAGACCAATGATGCTGCCTTTAAAAAAAATAATCATTTAAAAAAGTCTTAACCTTCAAAACCGCCAGGTCAATCAAAAGTGAAAATTGCCATTCTTAGGGTGTCTGAAAATATATTTTCCTACATGTATTTACCTATATTGCCGATGTTTCTAACTAGATGTTGATAATCTAGGCCTTGTTTCTCACAAGAGTCCCAGCTTTTAAACATGATTATATTTAAATAATACCTCTGCTTCACTCACTATAAATTGAGCCAAAAGCTTATCTGACACTCAAATTTAATGTCAACTGAAGAAGAGGATATCAAACTAATATGTGTATCTTCATATGAGGCATGTGAGGATCGGATGAGTTGTGATGAGAAAGTGCATACTGAATTGTATATAACTTCAATGTTTAAAGGGTAATAATTCTGAGACAATTCAATGGACAGGGATATCATACGTATCTGCATATGTTCTTGCTAAAAATGAAATTCAAAATAAAATATTTTTTCAAATGGTAGGCTCATTCGTAAACTGCCTTAAAAATGAAAAAAAAGTCTAATGGTGAATTCAAGACCTTTTGTTGAGAATTTCTGTAATTACACTCCTATAAAATATTGCAGTTGACAACAATATATAATTCAATAAACGGTACCTTTGATTAGGCCGTATGGTCACGCGCTGAAATTGTGTTTATATAAACAAACTACATCCTTGTCGGGAAATTCCCTTTTCTTTTAGAATGCTTAAAAAAGATATTGCAGGCATGAACAAAAACATATCATACGACTTTATTATTTAGTTTTCTACAGGTATATACTTTGTACCAATATGAAAATTATGTCATAATTAGCATACAAACTTAGATTATCATGTTTTATAAAATATAAAACATCACATTAATTCACTCCCCATATGACTGAATTTTCTAACTATTTACCATATTCACTTGTTTAGCCAAATATGGCATTAAAGTATTTCATTTATTCTAAAAATATATTCAATATGATCTGCTTTGCCAAGGAAACTTTAGATTGCACTATTCGAACCGAACCAACAGTTACTGATATAGGATGGTTATAAATCCCTTAAAAACTACTTCTATGTTGATTGGAACAAATAAGAAACGGACTTTGCTAGGAAATGATATGAATATATGTATACAAGATAGCCCAATCACACCCGTTGAAATACAGAAACTTTTGGGTGTATATATTGACAAAAATTTGGATTGGAAATTTCAAATTGACTATGTATGTAAAAACTTAAGTTCTCGTATCGCACTGCTATCTAGAATTAAGAAATTTTTGGATATAAGTAGTAGAAAGCTGTTTTATAATGCTTATATTCTGCCCATATTTGATTTTTGTTGCTCAATATGGGGAAATTGCTATGAGGATGGTATATAAAAAATCCTTAAAATGCAGAAAAGAGCTGCAAGGATTATACTTGATGCACCAATACTAACACCTAGTATAAATTTATTTAAAGAGCTAAAGTGTTTGAATTTCAAATCTCGAATTTCATATCATAAACTTATTCTTGTTCATAAAATTCTAAACGATAAAGCACCTGATTACTTAAAGGAACTCTGTTGTCCAATTGTTAACCTACATAGTAGAAATCTAAGGTCATCTGCAAATAATAATTTAGCTGTTGTACGACCGAACACAAATTCAATGAAGAAATCTTTTGCATATAGCTCATCTATACTTTGGAATAAACTACCAAATGAAATAAAATGTTGTGAAAACCTGGACACTTTTAAACAAAAATGTGTTGATTTCTTGTCTATAAATGATTTATAACAACTTACTCAAATATTTTAATGATTTGAATGTTATGTATATATATATATCAATGAATTTATTTTTCTCTTGTTCTACAGACAGTTTAAAGTTTAATAGAATGAATAGTGCATTTACATAATGTGTTAGAAACTGTAAGCTTTGTAATATTTGTACTGTTTGTTCTTTGTGAGGGCCTCAAGGTAGATTAGCGAAAGCTAATTGAGTCACCCTCTGTAAATAAAGTCATTACTTACTTACTTACTTACTGATCAACATGACCTATTTAAATATAGATTAGGTGTTTTGATTTATTTTGATATATAAATAGATCGTAAACTATAAGATAGACACACAAAAGACACAAATGATTGTGTGTTTTGTGTACATTTTAGTGATGTCTGACAAAACTAAAGTAAAAGAAAACCAGACATTTGTTACGTTCGAAGCGATTTTCTGCATTAAGCTTCATAAAATACAATTATAAACAAAACTAGTATCTCAATTGTTTATAAAACAATTGAAAGGTCTCAATTGTTTATAAAACAATTGAAAGGTCTTTCCTGTAAAAGTGATGTTTTCGTAATGTACCTTGTACGACCTTTCGTTTGATATACGACAAGCATACCTTCTGAAACTTTCCACTTTTAACACATAATGACCTCATCCGCCTACAATTTTGAGATCGGAATTATGATATAAATAACATAGAGTAGATGAGCTTTCATTTGATATGCAACAACTCTCTTCAATTTCTAAAACATTTTAAGAGGTACGCTCTTGTTGATTCAGAAATACATGCCTCCGCTCGCAAAACTTCAAACTGCGTTATCTCTAAAACGACAATAGATATCTCAAATCTGTTAAATGATAAATGATCTACAGTTGAAGGACATCATTACAGAAAAAGAATTGGGACAATTTCAAAGTTCACCAAGGTCACAATTAATCATCAAATATATGATGCAATACCAAACTTAAGAACCGGAAGTCGTAGAGACATGGGACTAGCACCATTCAACTCAGGACCACTTGACCTTTCAAATATCACACGGTCAAGGTCATAGTATAATGTGAAGGTCAAGGTGAAATTTCATCATAACCTGACATTGACCTCATATTGAAGGTCTTGAATTACTGATCATCTTTGCAGTTTATAGTAGGTTGATATCTGTGACCTTTAAAAAGATATACACAAAATACTATACTTTTAAGAATCATCCCGTTGTAACTTTTGAACAGAAGGTCGGACATTTTTGGGCTTATTATATAAAATGTAGAGCTCATCGAGAGGAACATTTTATACGCTGTATGTATGCAGCAAAGTCTTATAGTTTTCCTAATATGTAAGCTTGAAATTGCAGCGTAATTTTATTTTGCACTCTGTGACCTTTGACCTTGGGTGCATATTAAAGGTCACATGAATTAAAGATTATTGGTGAAGGGCCCAAGTCTCTACGACTTCCGGTTCTGGAAATACAATTTTTCTAAAATTGTACACAATTTTTCAAGGGGAATAACTCCTTATAAGGGTTAATAACAAATGATTGTATATGTTCATCTGTTCCTGTACATGTTGCCGTTTTCAAATCGATTCTATCTCTTATACTTTTTGAGAAAAATGCAAAGGAAAGAAATTGTTTCAAGGGGATATAACTCTCATAGGAGACAATGAAATCCTATTCAACCTCATATGGTAATACATCATGATGAGATCTACCTATTGTCCAAATAATGTCATGATATCTTTAAAAACAACGAGGGGGTACCGTGCTGAAAAAAAACAATAAAAGGGAGATAACTTCTAAAGAGGATGATGAAATCCTTAACAAGGTCATTTGGTAATACTGCATGATGAGGTCTATCAATGGTCCATATTTGGTCTTGGTAACTCTAACAGAAAGAAAGGGCGGGCATGTCAAAAAAATGTTGGAAGAAAAAAAAGAAAAACTAGTATATCAATTGTTTGTAAAACAATTGAAAGGTCTTTCCTGTAAAAGTGATGTTTTCGTAATGTTCTTTGTACGACCTTTCGTTTGATATAAGACAAGCATACCTTCTGAAACTTTTCGCTTTTTACACTTAATGACCTCATCCGCCTACATTTTTGAGATCGGAAGTATGATATATGTAACACAGGGTAGATGAGCTTTCATTTGATATGCAACAACTCTATGTTCTAGAAAGTTTGATTTTTGCACTTAATAACCCTATCCAACTAATTTTTGGAGGTCGGGATTTGATATTCCCAATGTACACATCATGACCTTTCATTTGATATACAACAACCCTATCTTAAAAGAAAATTTATTTTTTGCACTCAGTGACCCCATCCAACCCATTTTTGGGAGACGTCAATTTTAAATTTGAAATGTACGCTTTATGTTCTTTCATTTGATATGCGACAACCTTACCATCTGAGAAATTTGAATGTTTGCACTAAATGACCCCACCCGTCCTCCTGGGATGAAAAGGGGGTTTAAAATTTTCATTTTTAAGTAGAGTTTATTTAGACCTTCAATTTGATATATCAGATGACCCCATTTGATAAAGTGCAAAAAATGATGCAATATCAACTATATAAATAGCAGTTATGAAACTTACAAAGTCAATGCAAAACTTGAAAATTTCAAATTGATTTTTTGGCGTTATTTTCCATGGAATGTTTTTGGTATTTAGTCAAACATATAACTATGTTAACCTCTTCAATTTCTTAAACATTTTAAGTGGTAAGATGTTGTTGATTCAGAAATACATGCCGCGGCTCGCAAAATTTCAAACTGCATTATCTCTAAAACGACAATAGATATCTCAAATCTGTTAAATGGTAAATGATCTGCAGTTAAAGGACAACATTAAAGAAAAAGAATTGGGACAATTTCAAAGTTCACCAAGGTCACAATTAATCATCAAATATATGATGCAATACCAAACTTGAGAACCGGAAGTCGTTGAGACATGGGACTATCACCATTCAACTCAGGACCACTTGACCTTTCAAATATCACAAGGTCAAGGTCATAGTATAATGTGAAGGTCAAGGTGAAATTTCATCATGACCTGACATTGACCTCAAATTGAAGGTCTTGAATTACTGATCATCTTTGCAGTTTATAGTAGGTTGATATGTGTTACCTTTAAAACGATATACACAAAATACTATACTTTTAAGAATCATCCCGTTGTAACTTTTGAACTGACGGTCGGACATTTTTGGGCTTATTATATAAAATGTAGAGCTCATCGAGAGGAACATTTTATACACTGTATGTATGCAGCAAAGTCTTATCGTTTTCCTAATATGTAAGCTTGAAATTGCAGCGTAATTTTATTTTGCATTTGGTGACCTTTGACCTTGGGTGCAAATTGAAGGTCACATGAACTTAAGATTATTGGTGAAGGTCCCAAGTCTCTACGACTTCCGGTTCTCGAAATAGAATTTTTCCAAAATTGTGTATAGTTTTAAAGGGAAATAACTCCTTATAAGGGTTAACAAGAAAATGATTGTTTATGTTACTTAACATTGCCATCTGGTCTTGTACATGTTGCCGTTTTCAAATCGATTCTATCTCTAATAATTTTTGAGAAAAATGCAATGGAAATAAATTGCTTCAAGGGGATATAACTCTCATAGGGGATGATGAAATCATATGCAACCTCATTTGGTAATGCATCATGATGAGATCTACTTATTGTCTAAATAAAGTCATGATATCTTTAAAAATAATGAGGGGGGCCATGTTGAAAAAAATCAATAAAAGGGAGATAACTTCTAAAGGGGATGATGAAATCCTACACAGCCTCATCTGGTAATACCTCATGATGAGGTCTATCTATGGTTAACATTTGGTCTTGATGACATCAATAGAAACGGGGGGAGGGCATTAAGAAAAAATGTTGGAAAAAAAACATTAGAAAAACAGTAAGGTCTTTCCCCACGTAGGGGAAAGACCTTAAAAAGAAAAAAAAACATTAGAAAAACAATAAGGTCTTTCCTCGCAGAGAGGAAAGACCTTAAAAAAACCTTAGAAAAACAATAAGGTCTTTCCTCGCGGAGAGGAAAGACCTTAAAGATTTAAAGGCAAGACGTATACATGTATAACTACTCTAAGAAGTAAAAACTGTATGTTGCAGAGTTCTATGTTATATATGTTTGTTGTTTATCTTTGATCATTTGTTGACCTTGTTTGCCATGGCGTTGTCAGTTTAATTTCTTCTTGCAAGTTTGTAAGTTTGAATATCCCTTTGGTACATGTCGGCTCTCTTGCTCTAGGAGTCTAAGAATGACCAATTTTGTATATGGTCAACGTTGCCTCAGTTAAATGGATTTTTTATTAATTGATTCTCATCCTATCTACTAAAATGTCTTGGAAAGTGAAATTTCTCTGATGAGGCTAGATTCTTATGTAGCTGTAATTGTACTATCATTTGGCCTGGGAGAGAGGGACTTTTAGAAACACATGGTCTAGCTGAGATAGAACTGCAAAAACATTAACATTGCCAAAGACGGTATAAAAATGATTATTCCGCGAATCAAAACAGATAAAAATAAACATTCTAACCGTTTAAATGACAACTTTTCGTTAAGATCTTGTATCGTTTGAGAATGTTATCTAACTGTTGGTTACTGTCCAACCCCATTCTCTTCGGTTCCGTTGATTGATTTAAAACCTTTTTAATCCACTATGTATTCTTTTCGTTTTCCATTACTGTTTATTACTCGCTTAACAAACACCAGCAACTAAATACTAGATTTCATGGCTTTGTTAGATTTCTCATTTCATGGAGGAATGATCTTGGAATACGCCTCTGTATAGTTGGTAAACCATTTTGCCATTTTGTGTTGTTTTAGCCCACCAATTACCTGTATGTTTTCTCCTCAGGAGACCATACAAATATAACAGACAGTGTTTCAAGTGGAGTTGCTGCAAGTTTTCCCGTTGTCTCTTAGTCGAAAGGTCGTATCACCTCACTTGCAGTAATTGTCTCATTCTGAAATCGAATCAACATTTGTAAATCCCTCCAACATTCAACATATACTACTGTAACAGTATAAACAAGGCATAAAGCGATGGAGAGAAAAGCAAATCTGGGTTATAAACCAAACCCCAGAGATCCTCATCAACTATAAGGGGAAAAACATAGGAACAACAGAAACACCAAAATGCAACTAAAATCATCCCCAACACACATAGTAACAAACTATTTGACAACAACTGCCACATTCCTGACTTGGTACAGACAATTTGTATGATAAATTGTGTGTTTAAACTGGTTTAATAACTACCTTAACCTCCCGCTTGATGACAATGTTTAACAATATCGCTTAAATGACAACGCTACGTCACAGAAATATCGCACAAACACACGCAAGAACATTTATAACAGAGCAACGAACAAAGAAATAATAAAATAGTCGACACAACATGTGAACCGCAGAACAATATAAAATATCCTTCAAAGACAAACACCAAAGGATATAAACAAAAATTATTTTATTAACATTTTACTTATCAATTTTTAATAACTAAGCCTTATATTTCAGTAAAAATATGATATCACCCTTTTCATTTGTCTTCATTTTTCCAAAACTTTCATTGTATTGATTACTTTAAAAAAATATATGACATCACTACACACACGGGCATGACGAGCAAGTACCAAATAATTCGTGAGTAGTTAATTGTTCTTTTTTAGACGACATGTCCCTTTGAATCCGTCACACGCTGTTTATATATCCGTACTCGTTCGTAATGCCCGTGTGTGTAATAATTTCATAGATGTTAACAATCGTAGTCAAAACATCACTAGTAAATCATTAGGTCAGGAATTTCGTTACCATAAATCACTTTAAACATTTACTAAATCTTTCATAGATACAAAGATTAGATTAATAGTAAATTTGGCTGCACCTGTAGAAACCTTCCACTTGATACTGTTGTTCCATTTCCACGTGGCGCAGGTGATTACATTACTCGGAAACAAACAAATGCGTATACGAATAACATAACGTGATGTCTAAATCACAAACTTAGGCTATCGAACATCTTAAACAGAATTTATAGTATCATGATTATTTTGCTTAGTTTCTACTGTTACTTATTCTAAAATTGAACTCGGACTTCTTTTTAACAGATATTTTCTATGTGTTTGTTTATTCTACATTAGCTGGCGGTATAGAATAAGGGTTCAGATTTCACAAAACTTGTTTAAATACTTATCCTACCGCAATTAAAGCCTGTCCCGAGTGAGGAACCTTTTGCCTTTGTTAGTCTTACTATATTTGTTTTTTTGTTTTTAAATTTTAGTTCATTTATTTGTTTTGAATATAAGTGTGACGTCCTATTTTCTGTACTAGTACACATTTCTGTTAAGGGGTCAGCTGACAATTGGCAGACGTCATGAAGACTAGTATCAAAGTGCTGGTGTTTGTTTAAGGAGAAACATACAGGGATATAAAACGAGAAGAAAATATACTTGGTTGGAAATTCATAAACAAATCAATGAAACCGAAGAGAATAGAGTTTTGCAGGAAACAAACAATCCGGTAAATTTTTAAAGAGAGGCATGATCTTTACGAACGGTTGTCATTTAAACGGTTGGAACGATAATTGTTTATGTTGCTATTCTGCGGTTTTGGTGAGTTATAATTAATAATCATACTTTCTTTTCAATAACATTTTTAATAGGATGAGAGGCAAATAATAAAGAAATCTATTTATCCAAGGCAAAATTTACCATTTATGAAATTGGTTATTCTTATGTCCCTAGAGAAAGAGAGCGGAATACCGTATAGCGGGTAATTTTCGCGGGTGTAAAATATCGCGATTTTCATTGAATAAGGTATACGCAATATTTTGGCGGTTATTATTTTGGTGGATTCAACATTTTATCAATACCTTTGCATGTACACTTTAAAATTTGCGGAATTTATTTTGGCGATTTTGTTCTATCAACGAAAATACTAGTAAGCGAAAATAACCCGGTATGCAGTATACCGATAATAAACTGACAAAGCCGTGGCAAAAAAAGAAAACAAAGGATCAAAAGATAGACAACAGTATACAAACAAAATCTAGCATGTAAAGACCGAGCAACATATAGGTTTTCACTTGTTTGGGTAGTTATATATCTTGCCTTTCAATCTTGTATATTTGTATAAATGTGCCTAATGAAGCTTAATGCAGAAAAGCGCTTTGACCGTTGAAATTTCTGGTCTCCTTTTACGGTTAAACCCTTAATATCACTGGAATAAATGAGGTGTAAGCACTCATCAAAATATGGGTTATTGACTGACATGACAGCATCAGTATTATACTACTGTTTGGAAGTGAAATTAAAGAACGTTACATGATGCTTTTTTTATTGCCTTTGTGAAAGTTCTCTGTAATTTCTGCTATATGAGAGTAAAAATACAAATAGGTATGTGGTGGTACACAATTTATACCTATTGGTTTACCGATTATCTGCGAAATAGCAACTCATCCACCTCGAAAAAAGAGTTTTAGACCATAACTCCAGCAATTTCATATTACAATTTTCATTGTATTTAAAGAAGAAACCATTGTGGTTCGTTCTTCAACAATTAAAGTTTTTCATGAGCCATAACAATGATTCATTACATGTTATAAACATTAAAAATATGTGGTTTGATTGCCATAATGGACAACTCTCCACAAGATGGCCTTACAAACCAGTAATGCCAATCAGATTAGTTCCTACAGATTCTGAAAATCTTAATCAAATGGCAAAAAACAATCATCACGACCTTGATTTGTCTTCATTCTGATTTCTTTTAAAGATTCAATACATCTTTCATTTTTTTCTAATACAAATTGTGGTTGCAAATTTGTCTTGGGTTACGGAAAATCGTTATTTGTAATCAACAAATGCAATAAATCATTAATATCAACAAACGTGACGATTTTATTTCCAGGTTTGAATTTCCCATTCCCATTTCCTCTACATCATTGTATGGTTCTATAATTTAGTTGACAGTGTGATCATAATACAAAAATTGCTGCAATAGGATTTGTAGGAGGAATACTTTGAAGTTTTACAGTCACCTTTACAAATTGATCGGTACCATAATGGTGTTTCCATGATAGGTAATTAATACAGCAGGAGGTACATATCGACAAATCTGGTCTTGCTCGTTTCGGAGTTCATACATTTTTATCACTCTATTATGCTTCAAATATTTTTTAAAAAGTATCGTATGATTGTTTATATATACGTCATTTTGGATATAACTAAAAATACTTGTAGTTATACCACATCCTCTTATTTGAACATTAATTTGGTTAACCTATGTTATCTCTTATTTGTTTTAGGTATGATCGTTTGTCTGTTGGCTCTTTTAGTATATTGGTCTAATCATTCAATGTATAAGCTTTGTGTATAATTATTTCGTGAATATGGTTTTTTGAATAATATATCTCATACAAAATTAAATTAAAGGATTTAAAAAAAAAAACACCCAGAAAACAATAACACGTTAAAACGGCAAATTGTTTATTTAAAATTTCAATAAAATTGACATCAATGAAGCACATGCATTCAAAGCGGCACATTCCTTCATTTTTATTCATGAATTTTCACATATGTACAATTCTGCAGATACAAAACACTATTGCAATATCTGAATCAAAGACAAAGTACATGTAATCATTCATGACACATTACCCATGTATGCCCTGGACAAAACGCAATCCAAAGGAACACAATTTCTACTGCTATTCGTCATAAGTCGATTATTGTTAATTGTTGACTCTACTCTTTGATTCATCTTCCCCTTGTACCCAATAATCTTCGGCAAATATATGAATCTCCCGATCATGCATTATTTGTCAAACTTTCTTATTGTCATATAATTAGCATCCGAACGTTCATAGACACGCATCAATCCTTTAACACCGACCCAGATTGTATCGTCTGCCATTAAGTGCAGGTCAGCTGTAACAAATAAAGAACGTTGTGTGCGCTCATGAAGAACTCCTGTGTTACACCGTCCATCCTTTTTATTTCTGCTGTTCAAAATACACACAAAGACAGGGTACCGGTCTTTGTAAGGTCTGTTATCAAAATTTAACGCAACACTAAATGAGTAGGATCCAGATTTGAGCATGTGGATAACTGTGTCGTGTTCGTCTAATTTAACGAAAGATGTGTTGATAGGTTTCCATGGAATTGTTCCAGATGTATTGTTCGTTTTGAGTAAATCAAAGTCGATTTTGAAATTGACAAACGCAAACTCACTAGATGATTCACGGAGTGTGTTATCTCTATTGTCTTTGAAGTAACAAACTAGTCCATTTATCACTAATACAATTATACATAAAGTTACATAAGGAGACCACAATTTACATTTGTTTACTATATAATGTTTTTTTGAATCTTTAATTTTGTTTTTAGTATCTGTTCCGCTAACGTCGATATTAGAACTGTCTCCTGACCTTACTGAATCCACATCAGAGGATATATGAACAAGGATTTGTTCACCTGAAGTATCTGCACTGACACAACCAGTTGAGTTATCAAAGGGGTTCGTATTTCTTTCTTTTTGAGTAATATCAACACGTGGGTTTAGAGCTCTGCAGTTAACAAAGTTTGAATTACAACTTTTAAATTCCGTTTTATTAGTTTTCTCCGTAAGACACAAGCTGGAAAACGTTTCTGCCTCTTGTGGTGAAGTTTGTAACAGGTTGGTGTGTTCGTCGCTACTACCACATGCTGAAATATACCAATTCAGTTACTTATTTTAAGTCCATATATAATAAGGCAAATAACAAAAGTGGGGAAGAGAAAAAACATTGCTGTTAGTCTGTGTAAGCACACTTTTGTCAGAAGGCAATTAATTTCCTTTTTCTATCTTGATCTGTGAGAAAGTACTTGAATGAACGTAATCAAATTCAATGATAAGTCTGGCATCATGATCAAAATGCAGGATTGAGTATTAATATTATACTGATTACTGGTTGCTTAACCTATAACAAATATACGGCATCTACTTTTAGTCATATAAGAATAATTTCAATAAAACGGAAATTTCAGTTACAAAATCATCAATTTATGAAGAATGTGTCATGGGACACAGATGACGCCCCGTTTGCATATACAGGAAATAAAAGGTCATAACTCAAGAACGGTAAAATGAAGCCACCCAAATTCGAACTTGTTCTGAGTTTTGTGATATATTCATTGTGTATACGTTTCATTATATTTGGTTGAGGTATACTAAAGTTAATCAACGGAGAGAAAACAATTCGCATTTGTTTCCATTTGTAAAGGGGCATGGCTTTATAACGGCAAAAGTGAAGCCATCAAAATTGAAACATGATCTGTGTTTAGACGGACAAGAGTAACACTGTCGCCCCTTCTGCTGCGGCGGAAACATACAAAATTACAAAACAGGGTTTCCAGAAATAGAAATGAACATCAAATTATAAGAAAGAATTAGATTTTAACACGATCAAGGTCTATTCATATATCCCCCAAAAAATAATACAAACAATTTGACATATTTTATCCACGAAAATTAAATTAAGTTGATAAAGAGAATCTCCTTAAAACTCTTTTCATAATGTGTATATTCTGCTTCTTGTTTTAAATGTGTTAAAACATTATCTAATGATTTAAACATTCGACAATCATTCATTATATTATGATAATGCAAAAATCTAGAAAAAAACTTACCAGTGCTACATATATCTTGACATGGATTTGTGTTCAACTGATCTGGAATGTCTATTGGTATAGTATGTCCATGTTTGCTTTGACTAGCTAGGTCGGTGTCTTCCATAATCGAAGAAAAAGAATGTCAATCTGTAATACAAATGCTGAAACTGCATCATTTTATTTGCAATGAATGATAAATAAACAAACAGGTAAGTTTAGGTGATTTTTGATGCATTTATAAATAGATCTATAGATATTAAAAATAGATGTCTTTTGTGTATTTCCATTTTTTTCTATTTATAGATTAAATTCAAATTCAAATTAAACATTTTATGAGAAAAACACATATAATTTATATGAACAATCGTTCCAAATCCAAGTGTACACTATATACGAAATGACAAATAATACACAATAAGGCAACCACTAATTATTTGCTGGAATATAGCAACTACGTATATAACTATAAATTATATCTGCTCAAATCAATATACTCATATAATTACAGCTACACTATTGTATACATTAAATTCTCATATAACGGACACCTCCCATGAATTTCCTAAAGCATTAGGAAAATTAGTTGATCATAAGCAGATTTCGTCAATACTAATTTTGCGAGTCATCTATCAGGGGTAAAAACAAATATATACTGAAAAGTAAATACAGTAACTAAATTACTTGTAGATCTTATATATTTTGCAAGAATAAAATTGAAGAACAATGTGTTCCAATAAAATAGGACTTTACATTTATGAATTTATGATGATTATTTTCATTTGATAAGTATCATTAGTTATATATTTTAACATCGGACTTGGACTTTTTTAAACTGAGTTTTGCTCTGCGTATTGCTGTGTGTTTATTCCGCAGCATTTTTGCTCTTGTACCGAGTGAGGAACATCTAGCATTTCAAGTGTAAGTTTTGTGTGGGTTTTTTTAAATTTGGTTCTTTTGTATGTTTTTGAGTTTAGTGAGGCTTCCATTTCGCGGAACTAGAATACATCGTATTGTTGTTTAGGGGCCAGCTGAAAAAAAAAGGTATTGCTAACTTTTGGCAATGTTTATTATGTGAACTACCAAAAGTCATTCAGTTAAAATAACACGGCATCTCCAACATCTTTAATAGTATCATTATATGTGCATTTTCCCAGATTTATTACTGTCCTTCAAACGTCTAGTGAAAAACGTTTCATATCAATGTCATGGCAAAAATACATTTAGGTGTCTATTCCGAATACCTTATAACATTATAACTTTAATTTAAACATAATTATCGCTAAAATTATTTATGATTATATTTTAATTTTAAATTGTCGTCTTATTCGATTAAAAGGTTTAGGTATTTGCTTAAGCACATTTGCAGATTTAAACATTATACTTTATCACTTTATACATATCAATTGAAAATAAATTGTACACCTAGTTAGATTTGAAAGGAGCCTTATTTCACACTTTTCATGTTTAATGTATTATAGAACAATTTAATTCCTATAATATTTATTTTCCGAACAATGGTTTTGAGAAGATTTGGACCTCCCGTTATACGCAACTCCTGCCTTGGCCTTTCTTTGATATTATTACGGTATTATCTACCCAACTGTATTGTCAATGATGATACCTATTAACAAAAGACATCAATTACTGTCAATTTTTATAATTGATGATACAACCAGCTAATATAATTATGTTATTATCACCTTTTTTATACAAAATGATTCCGAGGCTAGTGCAATGACCCCTGAGTATTTTGTGTCGCACAGGATGATATATACTCTGTGAAAATTTTCACAAAACATAAATTTGAATGTATATGTAAACAAATCTATTTACAAAACAATGCAATTTCATTGACTTTTTAGTTTAGTTTCTATTTCCTTCATTTGGTTCACAAAATACCGTCGATCAAAATCGATCTGTTTATTAGACATCTAGGCCTAATAACCAAACAGAAGTTTTGTGAATAAACTCATCATAGATACTATATAGGATTACATTTTGGATATACCCCAGCCGTGTTTCTTCTACAAAAGACTTATTAGTGACGCTCGAGTCCCAAAAAAATAAAAAGAAAAAAGAAAGTACGAAGTTGAAGAGCATTGAGGACCACAATTCCTAAAAAGTTTGTCAAATACAGCTAAGGTAATATATTCCTGAGGTAGAAAAGCCTGAGTGAAACGTCCTCATTAATTATGTCCCCTCATTATATTTTATTCTTATTAGTTTCAGACAAACAGCAACTGAAATGTATCTGGTATGATTTCTTAGAATAATGCGATAGAACTTTGAAGCTGCAATGGTACATAACTTTCCTATTCAATTTTTACAATATTTATATACACAATATTATCTTACCTCCTATGATTTAAAGGCATACCATTGGTTAAACGCGAACATGAGGAGACCCTGTACATTTAATATTTGGTTGTCACGTCCCATTATAAAAACAACATGACGTTGACGAAAAATCTAAAATGTATAGCCAAGACAACAGATAAAGAAGTTAATGATAAACGGTTGAAAATAAGTGATGAAAAATACATTCCAGACTAACACATTGTTAGTGTTGGTATTTATTTATATTAGTACAATGAAAGTAGTCGGTAATATTGAAGAAGTTATTACTGTAAAGCCACTAGTCTGAATTCCAAACTGCATGTTAAGAAAGCCGGAAAGAAAAATTCGTTACATAGTGTGCTAGTGACCTTATACGATATATGTACGGGGTCAGTAATTTTCTTACGTGGGTTCATGAAATAACTGACCTCGGATATATCTTGTTAGGTCAATAGCACACTGTGAAACTTAAGTAGTATTTAAGCCTCAATAAAAATAATCCAATACATGAACTGTTGGTATATCGTTTATTAAATGGTGTCTAGGTGCATATTACGAATTATAAAAAAGAAGATGTGGTATTATTACCAATGAGACAACTCTTCATTAAAGTATTTGTACCGAAATCTCTATTTATATCAGATCTATCAAATATTCAAATACACGCTGTGATATTCTGTCTTTTCCGAATTCATTGTCAAGTTTCTAATGTGTATCTTATTGGTACTTATTGTAAGTTAACTTATTTGTAGTCTAGAGATAATACTTGGATACGCTCCATTCCCTTTTATAAAATTGTTAAAGTTTACAATTCTTGCTATCTCTTCATAACTTTATATCATTACTATAATCCATTCAAAAGCAATTGGTAAATTTGATTTCAACATGTAATCAGTAAAAAAATAAACAGATAAACAATGAATAGATACGACACAGCAAATTACTGCTTAACGCACAAAAAAGTTTTAACGAACTAAAAATGTTGTGGCAAGAGTCGTACGCAACAAAAGTAGGCACACACATTGCCCCAGATAGTATTCCGCTCAATTCTGCTGATAATAAAACTCAGAGTGATAATGTTCAAATGCGAACACCCGAATTGGAGATGTCTAAAAACTGTGTAAATATTATTGGAGGTGTAAAATGTTGGCAAATTGGTGTGCATTGTAGCCGCTGGCTTAGTAACCATGCATGGTATGAACCATGCTTCGAGGTTCCAAGCGACCAAAAACAAGGCGAAAACTTAAAACTTTCATAATGAATAGAACTAATATTTCAACTGTTGTATTATTTCTTAGTGTATTACTCCTTTTGTTGTGTATGTCTAGTATTAAGCTAGTAGCATGTAACCTCAGGGGTATCATGTCCTCTATTATTTGTCTTAGTAAATTGTTAAAGGACAGTGATTGTGATATCTGAACATTGAAAGAAAGGTTTTTACATTATTAATCTACTAAAAAGAGATGATACAACTGTATAGGCAGAGCTGATGCATTTCCCAAAGGGTATAATGCATATCATGGTAAGGATGGCATTGCCATATTATATAACACTTCACTTCAGTCTCTGTAAATGAAATATGTGACTTTAATTCCAGTAGAATAGCTGGCTTTGAACTAAAGAGTCAGTCTTATGGTTCACTTTTTTCTTTGGTGCTTACTTACTATCGGATGACTCTATTGAAAATTATAACAGTGAAATAAATATACTAGATAATTCATATTCTTACTATAGTGTTAATCGTAATTGTATAATTGCAGGTGATTTAAATGCTAGTTGCTTAGATAAAGACAGAACTATGTCAAACAGTCATCAATCAAAAGAATTATTAAAATTTGTATCTAGGCATCATATGTTGTATGCCGGGGGTACAATACAAATTAAAGGACCAAATTATACGTATATAAACAATGTTAGATTTTTGTGCAATGAAAGTATATATAATAGAACACTAAAGTACTATGAAGGCTTTGATGATACGGCGCTTGTCCGATCATTTGCCAGTGGTGATTGAGTTTGTGACGAACTCCAACCAGTTTACAACAAGCGGCTACAGAGCAGTATATGCAAAAGTGTTATGATGATCTGAATGAAACCACATAGTGTGATGTATGGTTGTTTTGAAATAGAAAAAAACGTTTTAATGGTTGTTCTTTCAAATTATACCCCGATATTATGTATGAAAATAAAGGGTACAGTTCCCCGGAGTCTTTAGCAAACTGTTTCGTCGAGTATTTGCATGAGCTGTACCAACCAAAATGTAATTTTGAAAATGAATTTAAATGTTCTATTTTTAAAACCTGTGGTGTTGAAGGTGAATACTTACCTTTATATTGGATTGATAACTGAACAAGACGTTTCGAAATTGATAGGACAGTTACAATATAGAAAAGCCACCGGACAGACAGAGTACAACATGAGGTAGCCCTGTTGTGGAGTGTGTTACAGCCTTATGCACTCTCATCGTCAAATTCGGAGGAAAACCAAGGACTGGAAACAAGGCCTCTTTGATCCTATCTTCAAAGGTGGTAATCAGTGCAAAACCTCTTCCGATAATTATAGACCAGTTGGTTTACTGCCCTGTGTTTAGCGACTATTTGAAAGTATTATTGAAGCTATGTTAATTGACTTCGTGTTGTATGACAAGAACATGCCGAATCTCCAACAGCCAGGATTTCAAAAGTACCTTAGTTACTTAACTGCATCATTTAATTTACAAGAGACACTTTATCATAACCTAGAATTATTCAGTAAAGTATTTGTCGCCTTCTTAAACAGTAAAAAAGCTTTTGACACTGTCTAGATAATTGGTCTTATATATAAATTGTATAAAATAGGGGTAACAGGGAAAATCTGGTCAATCATAAATGACTGTCAGTCTGAGTTTTTCCTGTATTACATTGCCATAAAAGCCGGAGGTTTGGCATGCCACAAAACCAGGTTCTACCCGCCATTTGTTTTCTTAAAATATCCTGTACCAAGTCAGGAAAATGACCATTGTTATATTATAGTTCGTTTCTGTGTGTGTTACATTTTAATGTTGTGCTTCTGTTGTGTCGTAGTTCTCCTCTTATATTTGATGTGTTTCCCTCAGTTTTAGTTTGTAACCCGAACCCATGAGAAGTTCGGGTTTTATACGACTGACATGTTACGAACAGTGTTCTTCCTGTAGCTGAAGATTATATATGCTAAATTCTAAATACAGATCGACAGAAAGAATATCAAATCTTCTGTATACTTATTGTATTGACAATTAACGCAATATATCATCATGGGTTCATTTCAAATATTATGAACATTTTGTATAGATATCGCCTTCATGCGTAAATGCTTTACCTTTTGCGAGAGGGAATTATTCCAACTTATGTATGTGCCTGTCCGGAGCCTGTAATTTAGTGGTTGTCGTTTGTTTATGTGTTACATATTTGTCTTTCGTTCATTTTTTTATATAAATAAGACCGTTAGTTTTCTCGTTTGAATTGTTTTACATTGTCTTATCGGGGCCTTTTATAGCTGACTATGCAGTATGGGCTTTGCTCATTGTTGATGGCCGTACGGTGACCTATAGTTGTTAATGTCTGTGTCATTTTGGTCTCTTGTGGACAGTTGTCTCATTGGCAATCATACCACATTTTCTTTTTTTATATTAACAATCTTGGAAAGTTAAAGTGAAAACTACAGTAAACAGAGTACGAAATGATGAAAGGAATCGTCGTTTACATAATGACCATAACTTTTCCCGCTTTAGAAGTACATGTATCCACCTATCGTTTAAAGTTCCAGAATTCTAGAAAAGTTCTGGATTATCCAGAGAAATCTTAAACTCATATCATATTACTAAACTGCTTGATGACATTCCGAATACCACTGTAAGTACGTGCAAGCTATGTAACAGTCAGTGTTTAGATGTATACGGTCATGCATGTTGAAGTTGTAGGGGAACTCATTCAATCAGAGATGTGTGGTGGGAGTTCATATTTGAAAAATTTCCATTGCATTTATTTGTGAAACTTTAAACATACGAAGATGAGGAGTTATATTGCATTATTTTGGGCAAGCATGTAACAATAATGACACCGATAGTTTTCAAAAGCTTTGCCACGTGCACGTTGTACACTGTGTCGCTGCATACAGCATACTAAGGAGAACGACGGTTCGTTAATGTACCAGTGCATGAATCGTCGTTAGTGAGAGAAAACTACTTGACGACATATTGTTTAGAAATATATAATTACGTAGCTATAGTTATTGTACATATTGTTTTATTATATTGTGTTATCATGTTTTGCAAACTTTTGTAACATATAGTTGTTCATTAATCCCTTAATAGAGGAAATAAAGAATTGAATGAATAGAAAGTGCATACATTTCTAATGGCTATTGAATTTACTTCTTATAATATACGTATACACATTATGGAATAACCGTTTCACAAATGATATCGGATATGTTCCTTACGTCGTAACTACAATCCCCTTCCCTTTCATGAATATGACCTACCGAATTAGACTATTTACCGGATTTGTAATCACTTAAGCAACACGACGGGTGCCACATGTGGAGCAGGATCTGCTTACCCTTCCGGAGCACCTGAGATCACCCCTAGTTTTTGGTGGGGTTCGTGTTGTTTATTCTTTAGTTTTCTATGTTGTGTCGTGTGTACTATTGTTTTTCTGTTTGTCTTTTTTATTTTTAGCCATGGCGTTGTCAGTTTGTTTTAGATTTATGAGTTTGACTGTCCCTTTGGTATCTTTCGTCCCTGTTTTATATCTTACGGTCTTACCTCCTATACACTAAATTTCTAGCAATACCATTGTTTAATATAAGCGAACACGTGGAGATCCTGTACAATGTACACACAAATGTATATTTGAAATTGGATCAATGTCACGTCCCATACGTTGAAGAAAATCTGAAACGTATCGCCCAGACAACAGATGAAAATATGGCTGATAAACGACTGAAAAAAAGTGCAGAAACCACATTTAAGGCTAACACATTGTTAGTAATGGTACTCATTTATGTATAGTACAATGAAAGTAGATAGTTTATATGGAATATTTTATCACTTAGGCCACTGGTCTGAATTCCACATGCATGTTAATTAAGATATTCGGTACGATACATTCTCAAGTTCCAAAGTGTGCTATACGATATATAAACGGAGTCAGTAAATTTAATATTGGGGTTCGTGAAATAATTGACCTAGGGAATATCTTGTTAGGTCACTAGCATATATGAAACTCATGAGCATCAATAAAAAAAAATCCAATACACGAATTGCTGCTATATCGTTTATTAAATCGGTGTCAAGGTGCACATCACGAATTAAAAAAGAAGATGTTTATATGATTTCCAATGAGACAACTCATTAAAGTATTTTTTACCAAAATCTCACGAAATTCTATCTATATCAGATCCATCAAATATTCAAGTATACGCAGTGATATTCTGTCGTTTTCGAATTCATTGTTAAGTTTGAGATATGTATCTTATTGGGACTTATCCTTAGTCAAGAGATAATTCTTGAATAGGCTGCATTCCCCTAAGCCAAACATTTAGGAATTTTTGGTCCTCAATACTCTTTATTTCGTGCTCTATTTAGGTAGATTATCCCATTTTTTATTCTAGCGTCACATATGAGTCTTTTGTGGACAAAACGTGCGTCTGGCGCAAATACAAAATTTCAATCATGGTATCTACGATTAGTTTATTCAGGATCACATTGTTAGGGTTTACAATTCTTATCTTCTTCCAAATACTGCCCATATTCAACATGATGAATATTCTGGCAAGTATATTCTCATGTTCTCTTCATAACTTTATATCCTTACTAAAATCCAGTCAAGTTTTCTAACTTTACATCAGTAGGACATAAGATGACTTTAATTTTCTACTTTCCACTTTCATGTACCGACAATCAGAGGCTGGATCAAAATTTTTACACACGGTATCACTTTTAATCCCCCCTACCATATATAAAAAGGAGATGTGGTAGACAACTCTTTACAAGAGACCAAAATGACACAGAAATTAACAGTTGTTTCGAAAAATGTGAAATTCAACATACAACTCATTTTATTAAGCATTCTATGCACTGATGCATCGAGCAGTCATGCAATTATTAAAAAATTGTGACTTTCGCGAAACAAATCTGCCCATTAAACTTTCCTATAATTTATATACTATTAAGTGCATCATTAAATAAATTATTATTCCTGGCGTACAGTCTATTTGTATCGTTAAGTATAAATATTATTGATGGATCATAAAAAAATGAAAACAATACGTTTAACAATTTCTTGCGTTCGAACCTTAATTGACTATACACTGATACATCGATCAGTCATGCATTTATTGAAAAATGTGACTGTAACGAAAAAACTGCGCATTCAAAAATTCCTATATTTAATTACTATTAAGTGTATAAGTACATCATTTAATAAATGAATACTCATTGTGTACAGTCTATTTGTGTCGTTTAGTAGAAATCTTATTGATGGATCATAACCTGCATCTTCCCTTATTCGTATGACGTATTATCTAAATTAGAATCAGAGAATGCGAGACAACCCTTATTTATTTCAATTCACTGAAAAACTCGCAATGTCTTTAACTATCTACAGCAAGTGTTATCAATTTTCTATGATTATCCATATGTACTATTATGTAAAATATTTTGGCAAAGTTTATCAACTCTGTCAGAAGGAACCAACAGATAAATACTTTCCAGGGAAACAAATAACTTCTGGAAAAGGAAATTCTTCTTACTTGTCTTTAAAATCAGCATGATGATCTCCTTTGTATATATAAACGTGTTAAAAGAAACACTAAGCCCACAAGACTACATTTTAAAATATTTATCGATCACTTTTTGGTTCCAGTGATCCGGGCTTTTGGATTTATTGTAAATATGAATTACGGCGAACGAGTACATATCTTTATCTTCTGACTACCAATCCCATAATGATATACTGCTCTAACGACTAAATTGATAAAGAACAGGTGCCTTGCAACCACTGTGGAAAAATTGAGTATAACATTAGCTTTGTAACCACGTAGAGGCGAATTCTGTATGGGATATCAAGGCACAGTTCAACAAAACATGTATTTCGAATCTACATTTTTCATACCTCTCTTTCTTTTTTTCACCTTGATATTTACTAAGAAAATCTTCATGCTGATCTTAAAGACAAATAAGAGGACTTTCCCTTCCCAAATGTGTTTGCTTTCATTGAAAGTAATGTTCAAATAATATTGTCTTTGTATGTAAATTGTACTACTTCAAGTGTCGTGTAAAATAATTAGGAATACATGAGCACTCAGGTAATCCACCATACAAAGACGTATAATTTTACAAGGATGAGATTTTGGCGAATCATAAGTCATTCAATAAAAATTGCATTGAACAACAAATTGGAGGACCTACCTTGTTTGTATTGGATACCTAAGCTTTAAAAAAAATCCGTGCAAACAACGATACATTGCCGGCTAATCTGCATGTTTGACTTAGGAATTGCTCATTAGATTGACAAAAATTCTGTCCCCAGCAAAAGAGTGTCAGAAATACTGTGAAACTGTTTACTCGCGTAGTAGTAGAAATTTAACCATATATGAATTCTAAAAAACTATGTATACCACCATTACCCATGTAAAATTAAAAAGTCGTCTAAAAAAGAAAATTTTCATTGCTTTTCAACATAAAAACGGTAGTATACGCTATAAATGTATTACATTGAGATACCACACAGCATATTTTGTTAAAAGTGGACAAAAAGGTAAAACATGCTACACAGAGGAACAAGTAATCAGTATGCTGGAGTTTCTGATTGACAACATATTTGTTGAATTTGGAGGTAGACTTTTTCGAAAAAAATGTCGGCATTCCTATGTGAACGAACTGTGCGACTTTGTTTGCTGACTTCTTATTTTCATATGAATCGGAGTAGCTTCAGACACTTGTCAGAGAAGCCGGGTCATTTAATTTCACTTTCAGATATATTGCTGATGTTCTTTCCATTTACAATCCATACTTTTCTGATTGGATTCCATTGATATATCCCTCAGAACTTAAATTAAAGAAACATTAGACACGGCTTTCTCTGCCTCATTTTTAGACCTATACCTCGAATTTGGCGTACACGGTCATCTCAGTACAAGAATTTAGACAAACGAGATGATTGTAATTTTGAAATGAAATGATCAATTTCCCCCACCTGAGTAGCAATAATTCAACGTCACTTGCATATGAGATATACATTTCCCAACTTATTTGGTATACAAGAGCTTGCAGCTTCTACTCAGACTTTGTAAAACGTCGCCACTGTCTGTGCAGAAAGTTTATTAACCAGGGGTATATCAAAGAACGTCTCGACATTTTATAAAAATGTTCATCGAAAGGTACTAAGACCTTGTTGATTAATATTCTGTATGAACTTCACAAATAATACACGATGGTCTTCACAATTTCATCAACATGGTGTTTTCTAGTAAACACATGTACACGCTAAATTACTATAAGATAGAGTGTTTGTTTGTGATTAAAGCTCTCATCGAAGATTGTTTCTGTGTAACACTATCCGTCTTAGTTGTAAGCCTGTTTTCAATAATACCTAATCTAATCTTTTCATTCTGATGACTAATCATAAACCAGAAATAGTGTACCTATTCCCCTGAATTCTGATGTATTTTTTGACACGTTAGTTAAAGTTAGATGGGAAATGTTTATTAATTGGCATACATGCATAAATATGGTTATAGTAAAGTCGGAAATGTTTATAAATTGGTATACATGTATTAAAGTCGGAAATGTTAATAAATTTGTATATTTTATATGTAATGCAATATTAAACACTGTCATTGTTCATATCTATAGTCGGTAGTGCTAATTTAGATTATTAAAAAAACATACACCACTTTTCATAAACATCGAACTGATGGCATATTTAAATTTTATTTTTTGTATTCTTCGTAAAAGGCTGTACTATTCTTTTATTTTTCTTTATAATTATTACTTTTTTCTGTATAGTCTGTTTTTATTGATATCCATTTAACGTAGCTCGGTACTTGAACATCCCGTCATTGTGTTATTTTTGATAATGTGCTTTGTTTCTATGACTTTTGGTGTTTCATTGATACATATGACGTGGCTCTGTTTATATACATCCCGTTATTGTGCTATTGTAAAACATTTTAGAATTCTTGTCTTTCATTTTTGCTAATGTGCTTTGTCTGTATGCCTTTTTATGTTTTTTTGCTACATATATGACGTGGCTCTGTACTCATATACATCCCATCACTGTGTTTGTACTATGTTAAATTTGTGTATCCTTTTATGATAATATACTTGGTCTATATGCCATTTTGTGCTTCTTTGTTACACATTTGTTTGTTTTTATATTGATTAAGATTTAAACACAATGTTGACTGCTGTAACCCTTTTTATGACATGTTTACCTATTATGTCAGTTTGTTTTGTTCACACATCGTTGTCCATATAATGGATTTTGATGCGACTGTCATACAAATGAGAGGTTTAGCTACTTTAATACCGGGTTTTCTACATAAGAAAAATACATGTACTAAGTCAGGAATATGACAGTTGTTATCCATTCGTTTGATGTGTTTGTGTTGTTGATTTTGCCATTTGGTTAGGGACTTTCCTTTTTGAATTTTTCTTTGAGTTCAGTGTTTTTGTTGTTTTACTTTTAAAAATATTTATCCGTAATATTATTAAAATTGTATTATTCCATAACGATTTGATTGCTATGTCATTTTTTAACTGCGTCCAGTTCTCTTACTATGATAATAAACTATACAATAATACAATAGAAGAAATATTTGACTTAATGTGTTGATGGGCTCCCCTTTTGTTGACCCGATGTCTTTTTGAATTAACATTTGTTCCCTTGTTATTTTTTTTTTATCGAAGTTGAATAATTTTAGAAATCATTCAATAATGAGATCACCTCCTACTTTGTGGTGGGGTTGTTGTTGTTTAGTCTTCTGTTGTTCTATATTTGCTATATCGTGTTTTGAAAACTGATGTTTGTCATTTCGCATGTTTGTCATCTTTCGTTATTACATTTTCAAAGTTTTTCGTCGACTGAAGATTTTTGATTTACCATTGGTGTTTTTACTCCTTTCTACTCTCTCTATGTTTTGTTTTAAAATATAGTTCAATATTTAGAAAAATAATGTGTCTAGTTTTACAGTGATACAGAACAGTATAAAACTAAAAATTATAAAGTTTTATTTCGCATTTCTTGAATTCCAGTATTCCCTACTGTATGTCATTATCCCAAATACATTGACAGCCATATAAAGGAAATTGACGTCCATACAGAAATGAACATTGTGCTTTCATTTCATCAACATGCTGTTTTGTTAGTAAACACAAGTACACGCTAAATTACTATAAGATAGAGTGTTTGGGTGTGATTAAAGCTCTCATCGCAGATTGTTTCTGTGTAACACCATCCGTCTTAGTTGTAAGCTTGTTTTCACTAATACCTAATCTAATCTTTTCATTCAATGTTATTGAATTTCATTGTAGTCAGTCCTTATTCTAACGTTCGACATTTGTTTGTATGACACGGACAATCATGTTAGATCTCAAATCTAACAATTAGACGACAAATAGCTTCGATTAACCGTAAACATGTTTTACATCAAACTAATTATTTTCTGATCTCAGACTCTTAATTCATCTAATTTGAACCCATTTTCTGTCATATAGAGTCAGAATAAAATAGCATATCGCAACCCTAATACGATTGTTTTAATTGATTTGCTTTTATTAGAAGATGAGATGTCATTAAAAAGGCCATTACTGAAAGTATCATGTGTCCTTTGTCTTGTCCTATTCATAACAAATTCAACTGTTAATTTTATATGAAATGAGACTTCAATTGTTTGATAATATTTTAGTAGCAAAACTTGAATTAATTGTTAACTTTATATGAATCGACAAGGAAGATCATATGAATTAGTTTTGGCTAAACGTGGTTGACATATAGTGTCGATAAAAATGGACGAGGTTTATGCAAACGTAATACTTGTTTTACCCCCATCGCTTTTGTATCTGTACCAAGTAAACTTATCTGTACTTTGCTGGTACAGCAAATGAGTGTCCAGTTTCCGTAGTTTTTCTTAAGTAATTGTTATTTCTTTCGGAGGAGTCGGTTGTTGATAGCTGGTTTGGTCTGTTGTGAACTGTCAAACTTTTTTTGTAACTACTGTTATCCTAGCTGTCCGGTCTTTAGGTATTTTTAAAGGGAGATAACTTGTAAAACCATGATTGCGTTTGTTATATATAACGTGTACATATTATTATTTTGTACAGGTTATTACTTGTACATAAACTTTATAGAAGTAATCACTTGTATGATGCCATCATACAAGTTATTACATGTACAAATAAAACTATACAAGTAATTAGGTCCGAGTACACAGTTATCGTCCCTAGATTTTCGTTGTCCACAAACATAGTCCCTAGTGTGGACAGTGTGTTACTTGCCAATCTTTTTTTATACCCCTTCCAAATTTATTTCTTCATGTTTTATGCCTCAAATAGCAAGTAAGGGGGTAAAATTACACTGTAAAAAAATTTGGGTCCAGAATTTTAAAGTAAAGTAGCGATTTGGTCCAACTGAAAAAGGTTTAAAATAACCAAAGAAGCTGTCAAAAGATTTCAAGACCTCCTGAACATAAAATTGTCTATATTTTGAGTTAGAGCCTATGAAGTTTTCTATAATTTTGATATAATTTGTCCCAAAAGTAGTACACCACACTGTAAAAATATTATTGAGAAAGCGTAGGTGGGATTTTTTTTATTTCCATTTATTGTCTAAAAGAAATGTACTACGAAATAACTGTGTACTCGGACCTAAGAGGTGAAATCATGAAAAATAGAATCTGTACTTTAGCAACTTCCCTGAATGATTAAATGGTTTCAATATGTCAAATAGCATGAAACTAAAGGATTTAAACTTTTATTTGATAGAAATTCTGCAAAAATGACCCATTTTGGCATTACATGGTCAAAATGAGCATTTCAAAGCTTTTTTCAATTTTGATGCATAAGTGGCATTCTTACTTTCTATCTGACAGGTTTTCCTGTGTCAATATTTGTGTTTCTATAATTTAATACAGTTGTATAACTTATTTGTGAACTCTGAATCTACAGAAAAGATGATTATCTCAGATAATGTGTGCAAAATGTGTCATATAAATGACCCTCGTTTAACGCCCTCTTTGAATCAAGTTAAATGTGAGGAGCTTGGTACATAAAAGTTGAAGTCCATAATAAAGATTTCACTAAATTTGTATAAAAAGCACTTTATAATGTCTTTTGTACCTGTTTCATTTCACATAATATCTTTCTTTTCTTCTGTAGGATAGCAAGTGGTTCAAATATAAGCCTATTGCCACTAAAAGTGCATGGAAGTTTTTCACTAAAACTTGAAAAATCTTTTCATATGACCATACTGTCTGCAAAAAAAGTTGAATTCAAGAGTCCTTTTGTGCTCATATCTATTGTATCATGTTACTTGAGTATAAAAATGATGAAAAAGACACAAATTTTTATTTCTTATAGCTTCAGTATGCATTTTTAAATGTAAATATGTGCTACGGCCTAAATTGACCCTAAATTATTTTCAGTCTTACTTGGCCTTAGACCCTTTTAAACTAATATGATATACTATTTGTAATTTTTCTTTCCATTTAAAGTACATTAAATACAAAAGAAAGAATTATTTATGACCAAAAAACTTCACAAATTTAAAATTGCTGGAAAATACTACATCTTCATGTAAGACCACCCTTCATTGGAAAACCTCCATTTTTAGGCACAGGCTCATATAAATTTGTCTTTTGAATAATTATGCTAAGTATGATAGATCAAATGAGTATTCTATTGCTTTTAATACATGATATGTTATATATTAAGGCATTTAAAAAGTATTTTTTTGCAATATTTTGATTTTTAAAGCCCCAAATGTTGATAGTTAAAATTTTTATATTCTAACGTCCAATTTTAACACGCAATGTTGAATATAGAATTTATCATACTGTCTATAATATATATGCTATTGCCATGAAACTTTGTAAACAGTCTCATAATGTATTAAGCTTAGATCATACAAAGTTATATTAAGATTGGTCAACTTTTTCTATCCTATTAGGTCCGAGTACACAGTTATCGTCCCTAGATTTTCGTTGTCCACAAATATAGTCCCTAATGTGGACAGTGTGTTACTTGCCAATCTTTTTTTATACCCCTTCCAAATTTATTTCTTCATGTTGTATGCCTCAAATAGCAAGTAGTGGGGGGGTAAATTACACTGTAAAGAATTTTAAAGTAAAGTAGTGATTTGGTCCAACTGAAAAAGGTTAAGAATAAGCAAAGAAGCTGTCAAAAGATTTCAAGACCTCCTGAACATAAAAATGTCTATATTTTGAGTTAGAGCCGATGAAGTTTTCTATAATTTTGACATAATTTGTCCCAAAAGTAGTACACCACACTGTAAAAATATTATTGAGAAAGCGCAGGTGGGATTTTTTTATTTCCATTTATTGTCTAAAAGAAATGCACTACGAAATAACTGTGTACTCGGACCTAAGAATTTGTACAATTTTTGTGGAAAAAATATAATAACTTGTACAACTCACTGTTTTTGAGTTGTATTTGTATTTTTTTTCTGTTTTAAATGTTTTATTCAAACACTCCTTTCTTTAGCTTTATTAGTTTGGGATTTTTTTGTCATTGGATAGGTTTTTTTTCATTTACTATTTTCTCCTATTTATTTATTTATTTGTTTGTTTATTTTTTCTTTAAGCTAGTTGATATCACTCAGCGTATGTATTTTTGAAATTTTTAATGTGTTTGTTTTTCTTTTCTTTTAAGTGTTTATTTGTGTGATTTTGAAATGTTAGAAGATAAAAGACGGACGACTAATGCAATGAAATATCATAAGCTAACATATTAAGCGAAACAGATTGTTGTCACTTAAATACTGCAAAGTGACAAAGTCATGAAAGCAAAGATATTCTTCTACCAGGTATTTTCAAAGATTTATCATGAAAAAAGTCGCATATAAAATAGCGTATATTGGAAACAAAAGTAAAGCCTAATAGATCAAATAACCTATTTGTTTGCAAACGACAACGAAGTAATGCATCTCGAATTACACAACTTGGTAAGTTCAATCTTTTGCTTTTACATTTGCCTGTTTTACAGCAACCCCAACAGCTGCGGTGAGCATGGCCTTTGCCACCACGTAAAATAGCAATTGTGCTGCTTTCCTGATGTTAACGTCACTTATTGAAGTATTGAGTGAGAGAACATATCATCTATATAGCAGAAAGTTGAGTGAGAGAATAACATCTTTATAGCGGAAAGTTGAGTGAGAGAATATTATCTATGTAACGGAAAGTAAAATTAAAAGATAATGTTAACTTCTTTTCTTTCTTCTTAAGAAGTTCCTTAATGAAGTCAGCCTCATAAGAATAAAGGAACAAGTAGACAAGAAGATAGGCACAGCTTGTTCTCATTGGAATGCCGATAGTTTGTTGAAAAACACGTCCACCAAACGAAACAAATAAGTTGTCAATCAAGAAATCAAGCATCTTGATAATGTCAGTTTCAGAGAATGTTTTGTTTGATGCAGTGTGATTTTTTTATAAAATAAGATATATCCCACCCTAAGACAAGATACTAGTATCTACGTTGATCATTCTCTTTTATGAAACAAAGCAATACCAACTCTATTGGTGATTTTGAATCTGTTCAAAGTTATGATTTTCTACCCTATATACCACTTTGCCTCATATTCTTATAAAAAAAGATTCACATCCCTAACTAACTGGGCATTTAAAAAGTCAGAATGCGGGTACATATGTTCAAACTCTTTTAGGTCATTTTTTAGTAGTAATAAACAAAAGAACTATGTCAATTAGACATGCTTTGATACTATATCTGCGCTTGAATTTTTACTTGATAACATTTTTGTTCGCTTTGGAGATTCCGTATATCGTCAAGTTATTGGAATTCCAATGGGGACTAATGTGCACCACTTATTGCGGAGATGTTTTGTATTGTTATGAGTTACAATTTATGACTAAAATTAGCAAAGACCCATACTTTTGGATATTTGAAAGGTATATTGGCTCTCAATAATGACTACTTCAGTATGTATACTAAAGAAATCTATCTGCTGAACTTACATCTAATAAAGCTAATACTAACAATGACCACTTCTCTTTCCTCGATCTTGATATCTATATCATTAACGGGAAGCTTAATACAAAAAATTATGATTAAAGGGATAATTGTTCATTTCCTATCGTTAATTATCCATTTTTAGATGGTGACGTTCCCTTGTCATCATCTTATGGTGTTTATATTTCTCAACCTGTTTTACATAGACAAATAAAATCGTATAATATAATCAAAATGAGGATGTTAATTTGATGTATGCCTTTTTGTGCTTCTTCGTTACATTTGTTGTTTTTACAGTGATTAAGATGATAACACTATGTTGACTGCTGTACCCCTATTTTTGACATTTTTAACTATTGTGTCTGTTTGTTTTGTTCACGCATCGGTGACAATATAATGGAATGTGATACGACTGTCATACAAGTGAGAGGTTTAGCTAGCTATAAAACCAGGTTCAATCCACCATGTTCTACATTTGAAAATGCCTGTACCAAGTCAGGAATATGACAGTTCTTGTCCATTCGTTTTTGATGCGTTTTGTTATTTGATTTTGCCATGTGATTATGGACTTTCCGAATTGATTTTCCTCTGAGTTCAGTATTTTTGTGATTTTCCTTTTTTCTTGTACGATTTGCTCGTGTATGTAACGACGTATTAGATTTTAGCGAGAGAAATTTTTGTATTTACTGAAAATTATTACACCAGGGTTTTCGATATCACAAACTAGTCAAAACATTTACTAAATTTTATCATCGGTATAAGGAAATAATTCGTAAATATTACTCAATATGCAGACATCTTATACGTTAAGGTATTTCACATCCAATTTTTTTATAGTAATATTCTTTACAAAGCGCAAATATCAGTATTCACCCCAAAAGCTTACAAAATCTTTAAACAGACTTATTAAGAGGGGATATAGTTACGATACTGTTGTTAAAGGTTGTACATTTTGACTTTAATATTGATTCACTTATAGGGTCTTTGCATCGGAAGTAAACACATTTATTTAAAAAAACAGTTGTTGGCATGACACGGGTTATGTTCTTCTCATATATTTAATGATAGTATGATACTAAACCCCTAACGAGAGGGATTGTGCCTGATATTCATATGATGAAGACGTAATCTTTCAATCAGTTTAATTGAGGTCTGGAGCTGGCATGTCAGTTAACTGCTAGTAGTCTGTTGTTATTTATGTATTATTGTATTATTGTCATTTTGTGTATGTTCTTTTGCTACATCTTCTGACATAGGAGTCGGACTTCTCTTCAATTGAATTTTAATGTGCGTATTGTTTTGCGTTTACTTTTCTAAATTGGCTAGAGGTAAAGGGGGAGGGTAGAGATCTTATAAACATGTTTACCCCGCAGCAATGTTGCGCCTGTCCAGGTCATGAGCATCTTGTCTTTGTTGGTCTTGTATGATTTTTAATTTTAGTTTCTTGTGTATAATTCGGAGTTTAGTATGACGTCCATTATTACTGAACTAGTATACATATTTTTAAGGGGCCAGCTGAAGGACTCCTCCGGGTGCGGAAGTTTCTCGCTACATTTAAGACCCATTGGTGACCTTCGGCTGTTGTCTGTTCTATTGTCGGGTTGTTGTCGCTTTGACACATTCCCTATTTCCTTTCTAAATTCTAGTCATTTGGAAATTAATTTGCCTTCCTTTACATAGTCTATCTGTATCTTTGGCTTGTTAATACTAAATAACCAGAAATTTTTTGTCAATTCTTTTCTACACTGTTTTCCATCTTTACACTTTAGTTTTGACTACTAAACTGTAATGTCTTGCTCGTATATTTGTTTATATGAAAAGTACTTACATGCTGAAAGTTTATACCCTTAGGCTAAGTTACTGTTATAAATTACTTTGTTGAGAATGGAAATGGGGAATGTGCCAAAGAGACAACAACCCGACCATAGAAAAAAACAACAGCAGAAGGTCACCAACAGGTCTTCAATGTAGCGAGAAATTCCCGCACCCGGAGGCGTCCTTCAACTGGCCCCTAAACAAATATATACTAGTTCAGTGATAATGAACGCCATACTAATTTCCAAATTGTACACAAGAAACTAAAATTAAAATAATACAAGACTAACAAAGGCCAGAGGCTCCTGACTTGGGACAGGCGCAAAAATGCGGCGGGGTTAAACATGTTTGTGAGATCTCAACCCTCCCCCTATACCTCTAGCCAATGTAGAAAAGAATGTATTCTTATGACGTTCCAGTCTCATTCTTGAATTATTTCCCAAACATGTGATACAAGTGGAAAATAACAACGAATTCAAAAAAATGTTATATTTAAACTTAACTTTGTGAAAAAAATGTGTATTTACAATGAGTTACTGTAGTTTTTGAGTAATTTTAAATTTTTCAAATGTTATTAACTAGCAAGTCGGTCTTTTTAGCCAAAATTTAAAAAAACAAAATGAGTGAGGGGTACAAAAAACGACTTTATCAGAAACATGTACATCCCATATCATTTTTGTCTTTTCAAATTTCTTAGATATGTATTTTTTCCAATTATTTATAACCAAAAAGTTGAAATAATATGCGTTTTGCTCGTAAAACAGAGAAAAATCACAAATTTACAAAATTGACAGCATGGTAAATTTGACGCAAAATAGCATCAAAATACTATAAAACTTTCTTATATTAAAACCTACATATAGTTTTTAAGTTAAATTTATTCAGATTGGTGTACTTCATCTTTATTGAAATTGTGAAAACAAAGTTTAATTGTGAAATTATGAGGTTTTTTTTCATGAAAATAGCCCCAAAATAGGTAAATTTTTATGAAAATGAGAAAATCATAAAAATTGTGTCCTTTCGATTTAATGTGAACATCAAATAAGCCATGGTAGAATAATGATTTGTACTAGTTATTATCTTTTTCTCAGTAAAAATTGTACTAGTAATTACTTGTACAATAGTATGTGTACAAGTAATAACCTGTTTGATGGCTTCATACAAGTAATTACTTGTATGAAATGTTTGTACAAGTAATAAAAGAGGGTCGAAAGATACCAAAGGGACAGTCAATAATAACCTGTACAAAATAACAACATGTACACGACGTATACATTTTTTATCGATGCTATTTAAGCATTCATATGCAACAGAATTAAAAACCTTCTGCGCATACTTCTTGCGATCTGTTACTTTTTGATATCATCGTTATTGATGTTGAATGTTAACCAAGAACAATGCAACAAAATGCGGAATAATTTGTAAATATGTTCTTCTTAACTAGCACGTCATGTACAAAGCAAGGACAAAATAGCAAAAAAATAATTTAACGGTTTATTTATAACGACATTTCATGAACAGGAAATTTCTGATCTTAATATATCATTAGAAATAAACAAAATAAACTTGAAAAGTGTATGTTTCTTTTAAAATGTCATGTATATAACCAGGAAAAAATAGCAATAAATTAATGAAACTGTTTATATATATATAATGACATTTAATAATCAGGAAATCCCTGATCAACAATCTATCATTCGAAATTCACATTTACAATATAAGCTTGAACGATGTGTATTTTCCTTGAAAAGTTGTAGTGTCAAATGCTGGAATTTTTCGTGTTATTTATTTTTAGACTTATTAGTAATTATATTAGAGAAAAATAAATATTTATTATCATTTTGCTTTACTTTTTATGTTCAGATTTACTAAAAACCACACATTTCGAAATATATAACAAGATGATTTATTAATGCTTAACATAAAGTCACCCTAAAATCAAAGTACACCCCCTTGCATGTATTTAAATATCTCGTTTTCAATGCTTACACTGGGATGGTTCATGTGTTGAATACGATTAGGATTTAATATTGGGTATTTAGTACTTAATTGGCCCTGAAGTCGTGTCAAAATAAACTATTTAATAATATTTAAATAGTAGTCATTAAAATATGACACTAATTTGATAAAAAATTGAAATTCTATATAATAACTTAAGAAAAACTCATAAGAAGGGAACATTTACAAATTGTACTATCAAAAACTGTCAGTTTAGAAATGTTCAGCTTTAAAGAGACATTAAAATTATCTTTTGCAAAAATCATAAGATTGAGATAATTGAGTAACTTAATTATGAAATTGTGTAATTGATACTTATTTATTATTTTGCATTTTTATTCATCTGTCACTCATAAAAGAAAAATTGCCAAAGCGGGTACACAGTTCAATGCCACGCATGACAACAAGAGGTTAACAATTTATTAATCAAATGTATTAATAGTAACTTATAAACTAATTAAACTCTCATGTAACTTTATATGTAATTAGCCTAAATATTTGAATTATATGGAAGTTAAAAACAAAACAAGTCTGTCTGGGTTGATGAAATTTTAAACCCAACACAGTTTAGACAGTGCGTTAGAAATCGCATTAAGAGAGAGTACAATACAACCTCACATTATGGTCCACATATTTTCCATACATTTGGGTATAATGATCTTGATACTGACGTATTTAAGAATCTTTATATTATACATATTCAATAAATTTATGTGTGCAGTCGAAGTGTTATATAAAATTTTCTCATCCATAGATATCCTAAGATTAGTAGTCATTCCGTATCATCAGAATAACTGTTTATCAATTTAAAGAATTTTTTTTCAGTTAACGTTGTAAAAGGAATGTACAGGTAATTATTGTTTCTCAATTTGGAGACTTTAGTTGTGTTTTTAAGAGCTGTAATACTTTGGTGGCATCATCAAATCTAAAAAGAAAACCGCTGTAATACTTAGTCGGCATCGTCAAATCTAAAGAAAACGCTGTAATACTTAGTTGGCATAACTAAACTTAAAGAAAGCGCAGAAATACTTAGGTGGCATCACCAAACCAAAAGAAAACACTGTAATACTTTGGTGGCATCCCGGGGGTGGCATCACCAAACTTAAAGAAAGCGCTTTAATACTTCTTTGTATTATCCCAGTTTTATAGTGTACATATCTTATAAATACATTAGCTAAACTTATTAAGTCATAAAAAAATTAGATCTGACGTTACACATGGAATGAACGTACAGGCACATGGTGTCTGTATTGGCTTCTGCAATTGAAACACATATACATGAACAAACAAATACATAAAAGTATAATGACCGCGAACCACAATTGCACTGTTTCGATAGTTTCATTAACTTGACAAATAGAGAACATTAGAAAAAAGTAAAATAACCAAAACTCCAAAGAAAATTCATAAATGATAATCCCTTAACAAATGGTGAAATCAAAAGTTCAAACACTTAAAACCAAAAGAAAACAAAAAATTAAATCACAAAAATACTAAACTCCGCAAACAAATTTAAAATCGAAAGTCCCAAATCAAATGGTAAAAGTAAAAAGCTCTAACACATCAAACGATAGAAGTCAACAGGCATATGCCTGACTTGTTACAGACATTTCCTTGTGTAATAAAGGGCCAATTAAACCTGGTTTTACCGCATCTGGCGTGACAAATTATAATCCTGGTACCTTTGATAACTATTTACACCACTGGGTTGATGCCACTGCTGGTGAACGTTTCTTCCCCGAGGGTTTCGCCAGTCCAGTAGTCAGCACTTCGGTGTTGACATGAATATACCGTATATGGTCTTTTTTATATAAATTTACTGTTGCAAAAGTATTAATTATTCGAAATACTAAGTATTTTATTATCTCTGGCATAGATTACCTTAGCTGTATTTGGCCCACTTTTTTGGGGAATTTTGGGTGCTCAATGTTCTTCAACTTTGTACTTGTTTGAGTTTGAAACTGTTTTCACGTGAGCGTCACTGATGAGTCTGGTGTACCAAATTATAAGCCTAGTACTTTTGATTACTAATTATAGCTAGCTTAACCTGTCACTTGTATGGCAATCGCATTAAATTCAATTATCTCGATATCAGCGCTAGTAAGTGAGCAAATCAAATAGACATAGATAAAAATGTAAAAATTTGGGATACAGCACACATCATGCTTTAGTCTTAATCACTATAATAACAAACAAGTAAATCAACAAACAAAAACAAAAAGGCATGTAAACACTCTATAGACAAAGTACATAATCAAAAATAAATGACAAGAATACATAAAAATGACCATGACACAATAAAAAAGGACTTGATGTATAAACACATAGTTTCCCCGAAAGGATGTTACTAAAATTGTCTTGCAGTAAAGGTTAAGATATACAACAAAATTATATATATAAAAAAAAAACACGATCTCAAAGGAAAATTCAAAACGAAAAGTCAATTGACATTTGGCAAAATCAAAAGCTCTAACACATCAAACAAATGCGAAATAACTTTCATATAACTGACTTGGTATAGGTTCTTCCTTATGCCGAAAATGGTATAGTAAACCTGGTTTTAAAGCTAGTTAAACCTCTCACTTGTAAGACAGTCTCAAAACAAAAATCATAAGAAAACGAAAGAACACAACTTCAGTACCTATATTCTATACTTCTAAGACCATCATGTTTTATGTATTATATGTGAAGTTAATAATCTTAATCAACATAGTTTTGATATCTTCTGATGTACATTTGTAGAAAAAAGATAAAACTTTCTTTGACACAACCCTGGTTGATTAACTTTATGCTCAAACAATGTGCAGTGACGTTTACTGAAGTCTGAGTATTATCTGCAAGCCATATGATACAGAATGAGTAGGGAAATGCAGGTGGAGTCATTTTGCTGAGAAATTGATTATTTCTAAAATCAAATTTCCTCGTTTGTCATAGATTTTGGTGGTGAGATAACCGCTTATGTCAAATTCGAGGTATACATCTAAAAATAAGGCGGAGAAATCCGTGTCTTTGGTTACTTAAGAAGAGATGGTTTGCCAATAATACTGCTGAATATAATTGTTTAGTTTGAGTAGAATTATATGATCTATGTATACGATGCAATGCAATTATCATTTTGGAACCTGACTTTTAACTTAACTTAGATGGAACCCATCAATAAGCAGTAACCCATAGAACCCTAACCAATTCTGTATTACAACAGTTATTAATGGACATCTTTTAAGTTTGTTAGATATTGGGGAAATAGATTTTTCAAAATATTAATAACGTTACACTCAGGTTTTATGTCCTTTCCGTCAAGCGTGTCCAATGCACGAGACATGTCTATATGACGTAAAAAACGCCTAATATATCGAGTTGGTGTAGGACGCCGACAATTGCTCTTTTAAAAATGCCGAATTATTTTTGTATTTTGAATAGACCGAAACGTCTGCTGTTTTATGAATATGAAAAAAGTAATTCGCTATCTCAAAATCTTGTTGGAATAGGGAAAGGGAGCTTTAAACCAATCTAAAGGTGCTCAAATAGAAAATCCTGGACTACAATGGTTATCACATGTTCCTTGGTTTTTGTAATATATAATTGATGTGATGTTTTTGATGCTTTTATAAAGAAAATTGAATAAAAAAATCTTAAAAGGGCGAGTGCGTCATGATTTGATGGAAAAGTGAGATATCGGCATATTTTAATACCAGTTGTCAATAAAACATGCGGATGTTGTCCCATATTCAAACCACTCAACCTGGTTTTTTTCTCATGAATTTAACTGTTTCTACCTAATTTTAGAAACCACATTTATTGATTATTGATTATTACTGTTTTACCGAAAATTGATATGCATGTCAAAACCGACGTTCTGATGACTGGGCTGGTGATACCCTCGGGGACGAAACGTCAACCAGCAGTGACATCGACCCAGTGATATAACTAGTTATCAAAGGTACCAGGCTTATAGTTTAATACGACAGACGTGCGTTTCGTCCACATAAGACTCATCAGTGAAGCTCAGATCAAAACTAGTTATAAAGCCAAGTGCTTAACCGAATTATGACTCTTAACCAATTGTATACTACTGTTGCCTTTATCTAATAGCTTCCCAGTAAGCAGTAACCCTCTTTAAAAGATATAATGAAAGAAAGTTCAATGGTATCCTGAATGTAATGCGCACTTGGTCATACAAAATGCAGACAATAGCTGAAATGTGGCTTATTTAGTGGCAGGGCATCATCAATATATCTGAACGTGAAAAAAGGAATTTGGAAAGATGTTTATTTTCCTTTTAAAAAAGATTGTGTTCAACAAAGTAAGATCTACAATTAAAGTCAACATGAAAAAATTGATCAGTTGACCCCTTAAGGAGTTATATATATTCCCCTTTATAGTCATTTTAAATTTTTGTAATCTTTTACAAAAATCTTCTCCTCTGAAACAACTGGGCCTTACACAAGCTGGTCGGTATAAGTGACTAATAAGTGCCCATTTATTGACTGTTTGCTGTTTTATTAACCCACCCAACTTGACAAATATGCTGACGATGAATAAAAGTCCAGCATAAGGATTATGTATCTACGATTCCGTTTAAAAAGATACTTCTTAATTAGACAAGGTAATATTATCTTTCAATTGAACATGAGGGATATTAGTAAAGTCTAAGAGTGTAGTAAATCCAAAGTTTTGATTTTATAGAGTAGATCTTAGAATGATTTTTAAACATTTTTATTTTTTTTCACACTTGACTATTTTTTAATGTCAAACAAATAGTTGTCAGAAAGTTTGAAAGATTGTAAGTTTAACAACTAGCGCGATCGCTCTATTTATCGTGTCTGTTATAAGAATAGAGGAAAGAAGTTCTAGTATGAAATTATGATCAATTACAACAAATGGTATATATCCATGATTATCTGAAATCAAAGATGTATCATAACGGCCAACAAAATCATTATGGTTACCGAAGAGATTACATGTACTTCAGCTTTACCATTAAGAAACTTTCTTCCAATATCTTGCTAACATCAGCAACATTATCAAGGAGTTCATACAAACCTGAAGCAATATCTTTTGTCATAAAGTTAGGTTTCAATTGACCTTCACTGTCAATTTCTATATTTGTAAGTCGACATGTGGTGAAACTTATAGCTATCTGTACATGTATCTCTGGTATTTTTCTTTTCAATTTCAATGGGATAGATGCAATCAAAATTTTATTGTCATATCTAATTATAATTTTATCATTTGGGCAATTTTGTGTTGTAATCCGTTGACCAAGGATATATGTGTCTGGATTAAGTGTTCAAACATATGTGAACAATTAGCTTACAAAACACATTTGGATGGGATGCAATATACAAAAATAGTTTATTCCTAAAAAAAGTGAAGGAAAGGTACAATAAATCAATAATAATAAAATAGAATGAATTAAAGTAGGCATGTATGTTAATTAACAAATTGCGTTTACTCGGTTAGATCTCATACATGACATATTTGAAGTCCCCAGATGTATTTGTGTCTGTGAGATGCATTCTCAATGATACAAAAAGCATCTCATTCAAATATAGCGGAAGAGATTTGAGTTTTAACCTGGATTTTTCAATTTAAGGACAGAATTGGTAGAATTATTTTATTCTTCGAATATTTCAATTTTGTATTGTTTTCTTCAAAATAGAAAATAAAACACGAAAAGTATAGTTTCTGCAAAGAAGACCATTATTTAGTAATTAAATTATGTATTCGTAAATACATGTCGTCGAATATAACAGGAACCTTGTATAATGTCGCAGAAAAAGAAGATATCGGATTAAAATTTCATTTTAATTGTAAAATATCTTATAAAATATATTAGATAAAAGCAAACCATAAAAACCTATTTCATCATCGTTTAACTTTTGTCTAGGTTTAACATAAGTTTTGTTTTCTAAAATTATGATTTTCTTTATTTGACAGAAATATTGCTGTTGTTAAACATTTGCTGTGTTAAAGTAAACGGTTGTTAATTTTTGATTTACAAATCAGTCTATAATGTAAAATTAACACAATTTAAGGACCGCCCTCTGCCACTTTAGTGATTAGATTTAAATGGAGTTGTTGACCTTACGAGACGACACTGACATCGATACCATGAAACAGTCCAGTCAGTCAGAAATAGTGAGGGCGGAGCTTTATCATTCAATTCAGTTTCTTTGTTTGAAATTAAAATAATATTGATTACACCAAATAAAGGAAATCATAAATTTATTTTCCGTTAAGGTTGAAACTGCAATAATATTTCTAGGTGAATGATTATTGGGATGTTGATTGAAATTTCTGTGGTTTCATGATAAAAAATGACAATAATGTCAATTTCTACTCCTCGGCACAACTCAGGGTTTACCATACAGTCAATATTAGGTGATACTGACAAAGAAAAAACAAACTCTCAAGATAAGGATACGAGACGGAAACGTAAAAACTCAACAGAAAGTGATGACTGTAATTCATGTACTCAGAACCGGAACAGTGAAGAACACTTCGACCCCTGTAGAGTACCATTACCGTTCGGAACATATGATGCTTTTTCAAATGACAATATTTTAAGAAAACTGCAGTATGCGCAGTATGGACATTATTTATCTCAAGAATATATGTCTCGGACACAAGAAGATTTCAGAACTTTTTGTATTCCTGGATCAAATGAGAGAAATAACCCTTTTTATTTGCCATTACCACTCACAAACAATTTTCAGCCGAGCAATCAGGGTACGTATTTTTGTGAATTGTTGTGTATATAAATCACATTGTTCGGTGACTTTTCATTTTTTTCATCACCATATAAGAGTTTTGAGGTGTTAAATGTACACAAACTTGTGTAAAAATTAAAGACGAGCGAGTTAAACTTCAACACATTGCAGCCATCATTTGTCGTATTTGTTATGACATCACTTCTGTGGGAATCAGATGACAATTTGGTTATGACATGTACACTACTTCTGTTTGAAATGTTTTATGCACTACCCGAAGGAGGATTGAATAGTTGAAATTAGTATAATGAGGTATTTACCAAAATCCCAAACATTCAGTATAATACTTTATGATTATACATGTATTGAGTAAATCTCGTGTTTTATAACATTAATTTCCAAAAACAATCCACAATTTATAATAATAATATGTTTGTATTAAGGCTACCTTTTCTGAAGATATTAATGAACACACTAAATGCATTCATTTAAATCTATTAAAAAACAAATAACAAGCACAGAAAGGTGCAAGTTTGAAACATTGAATTTCTCCTAAACTGTGTATTAAAAATTAATAATTTAAATCACACATTTAAAATCAAAAATACAAAAAAAACAAGGCATTTCTTTCTACATTTTACATATCATCTGTCAAATTCGGTATTATTATATTATATAATAATTAATTTATTTATTGGTAAATAAAATAGAAGACTGAATCGTAAAAATTTGATATAAACCAATCATTCAAATGACACCAAAAAAAAACCAAACACATATCACCATGGATATGTTTTCGGATATATTGAAATTTTATATAATTCCAGGTTTAAAAATCTGCTAATTCCTATTGCATGTAATTGGTCATTCAGTTAATTGTGGAATGACCAAATTAAGATATGATTAAAGATGTAAATAACACACAAAAGTTTAATTTCCATGATAAAGTGTAAATAAGCATATTTTTTGTACAATAGTAACGTTTATTATTTAATTTATATGCAGGTGCAAATTCCAATTTACTGTTCCCACACTTGCGGAAGCCAAAACGAATGAGAACAGCCTTCTCTCCTTCTCAGTTACTACGCCTAGAACATGCCTTTGAGAACAATCACTATGTCGTTGGACAAGAACGAAAACAGTTAGCCACAGGACTAGCTTTAACTGAAACACAGGTAAGCTGCCTTTTCAAATAAATTTTAAAATGTGATTTTAATACTGGAATTGTTTGTGTTTGAATAAACTATGCATAGATACCATGATTAACATTTGTACACCAGTTGCCCGTTCCATCTGCAAAAAGACTCATTAGTGACGCTCGGATAAAACAAGTTAAAAAGGCAAAATAAACAACGAAGGGCATTGAGGCCCCAAAATGTCGTAAGTTTATGTCAAATACAGCTAAGGTAATCTATCCTTGGTTAAAAAATCCTAAATATTTAGATAAATTCAAAGTTTTGTAATAAGTTAATTTATAATGATGACCATGGATTACCTACCTCTGCTGCCATTTTTATGCGTTAGTATATATGAAGATGCGAATGATATTTCATCCTATCTATTGCACAACAGACCCATTAAATGCCTCCTGACACATACTTATTAGAAATTATATGGTTAATCTGGCTGATTGTAAAATGTGCAAACGGTTGTTAAAGTTTTCTTATCCATATCTAAAATGCACAAATAACCGCATAAATATTCAGTTCAGTTAAATAGGTGCATTTATACGTTATAATCGTTAAACAAAAGCGCAGCGATGAACAAAGAAGTATTTTATTTCAAAAGGTAATTGTTAATTGTACCATTTCAGCAATCGCATTTTCTAATTCTTAAAATATGTCAGACGTCAAATTTCGATATACTATATGCAATTCTGTAATGAATTTGTATATTTTGTATTTATGGTATTCTTTGAGATAGAATTGAGATGTCATCTCTCGAGAATACTACTAAACGGACAGATAAAAATAGTTAACCTTTGAATTTTAATACTAAATTAATACTTAAGTAAATAATGAATCCAATTAAGAATAGAGGAAGCCAATGAGACAAACTTCTTCAAATACAATTTCCGCGGTCTTAATCAATTCAAGAGGGTTCAACAGTACTAAGCATCTTCACATGCTAGTACACGCAGAGATTGGACACTATTGGTCTCAATGTATATCATGACGGGTATTTGTAGTTGTTATTCAAACCATTCGATCAAAGCTGGACTAAAGTTTTTAGGACAGTCAGTTGCAATATTCTTATCTTATTTTAAGTAATTTTTTTCAACTAAAAAAACGTGTGAATGGTATTCCGTATTGAAAGATTTTTCCTGTTATGTAATTCAAATCAAAGCTGGAACTAATTTCATTGAATTTATTTCATATGTGGGATATTCTGTCAAAGAACATGCAGTCTCAACTGTAGTTGCATACATGTGGTTTACCCTGACTGCATTTTTTCTTAATGATTTTAACAAAGTATATTATCTATATAAGGTAAAGCTATCATGCATGTTTAATCGTGTATATATATATATATATAAAAAGTTTTAAAAAAATCTTCGTAGCAACATTTAAAAAAAAGAGTTTCATATCCAATGTAAAGCGCCTGAAATTTTTTTTTTAATTTGAACGAACGAAATATTTTCAATAACTATTTAGACAATCATATCATCAAGTAAGACTAGGTTTTAAATTTTTCGAATCAGATCTTATGAGTTAAACAAATTATTGCAGGAGAAGGGAACATTTGCCACACCTCTTTACACTCTCAATGAAAGCTGTTTCAGTATTTCAGTTGAACATCTGTTTCCGCATGTAGTATATCATTGTTAATTCATTCTGTCTATTAGTCTACTTGTTTTTAAAATTTTTGATACCTTAGATTATTCATGGGTCTAAAAATTATGCAAAACTGACCAAAAACTCCATTTATAAACAAATAGAAAGGCTTTTTTTAGTGACGTGAAAAGTGCATTTAATATGTGGTAACCGCTTGGGATTTATTTTGTCAAACCTCAAATTTAAAAAAAAAAAGACATTACTTGAAGCTTCAAATTAAAAGTTCAAATTTCAGTAAAAGATAAGAACAGACTAGGCCTTTATCGCACATTCACTGTCAATGTAGAATTACGCCGTTTAATTTGTTGACAAAATACATCATTTATTCGATGTAATTCATACTTAAATTCATATTCGTGTTCAAATTGGTTCTTATACTTGTTTTCTTCATTTCGTCGTTTGTTTTTTCACGGTGTTTTCTTTCTACTTTCAATTTTTGACTGTCCCAATTTAATCTTTTCTTCCCCCTTTTGAAGTAACATTGTTTATATATAATTCAATATGGCCGTATTAAAAAGTGTCCAGTAATCCAACTGTGGTAGTCATTCCCATCCAGTTAGGAATAAATAAATGACTAATTGTTAAAACATAATTGTGTAAATTACCATGTTGAAGCAATAAATTCTCACCAAGGTTAACATGGTGTGGTATTTAAGTAATTTGAGGATACATTTTGATTACGGAAAATTAACTTTATACAAAACTATGACTTGACAGACAATTAACCCTTTACCTCTTCGAATACAGCTAGACTTGTGTAATAAATTACTTATAAATTAAGTAACATTTATTGTGTAAAATTATTGCAGCGGAATTTCATATCGGCATTTAAAATGATCTATTGTTGATTAAAACTCATTAGCGATTTTAAAATGAAATTTGTCGTTGATCCATTTTAAGCTCGAATTTCAGGCTCTCCGTATATTGTTTGTTAATGACAATGCTATAAATAGGGAAGTCTATACGTTTGCTAAAAAACCAGCGACAAATATTTCAAAGATATTTCAGGATAACAATATGTTTCTAAAACATACATTTATTGATATGTTTTGGAGTTTAGTATGAGGTCAATTTTCACTGATTTAGTACTCTTCCGGTTACGGGTTTGTCTCGCTGTGTCGAAGAACCATTGGTGGCTTTCTGCTGTTTTCTACATTTTAGTCGGGTTGTTGTCTAGTTTAAACATATTTTATTGTCTAAATATACAATAGGATTGGATACAAGTTATAACAACTTAAGAAAATCCTCTCCATATAAGTACAATATACAAAATTTCAAGATGACAGCAATTAAATATTTCAGTACAATATGAAAAATATATACAATTTTATATTACGTTTAAACGTATAAACAGTTGGATACGAGTACATTTTAAGATACAGCAATATTAATCAAAGAATCTTTTTGTATGGCGTATATAACTATGTACATTTCTGAAAAGGATTGTGTTTTGTTCAACAGTAATTTCGTCTGTTCCAAATAAAATATGTTCTATAGATATATCAGCTAAGTGTTGAATGTTTTTAAAGAGCTGATTTCTAAAGTTTATGTAGAGTGGACATTCTAAGAAAAAATGAATCGAATCTTCTAATGGACACCCACATTCACAACTGGGGTCATTTACTAAATTAACTCTGTATAAATCAGCTTTTAAAGGACTACATCTGTGTCGTAATTTTGTATGTAGTATATTTTCTATCCTGTTTCCAATGAAATAATATTTAGGTACCAAAAAAGAAATATCATTTCTTCGGATGGTGTTTTTGAAATTTGGAGATGATTGTATGGATCTAATATCTAATGGTAATAAATTCCATGTTCGAATTGAAGAAGGGAAAAAAGATTTAGAAAATATGTCCAATCTACATCTTGGTACTCTATAGTGAGAACGGTTTCTAGTATTATAATAATTATCATCTGTATAATTCGAGATACAATCCATAAGATATTCTGGAACATTATTGTTGTGTATTTTATGAAATAAACATAATTTACGTCTATTTCTTCTAGAACTCAAAGTTTCCCATCCAGTTTCAAAAAGTAGGGATTCTATACTTGCAAATTGCGGAAGTCCAGTAATAATTCTGGCTGCCTCAAACTGCAAGCGCTCAATTTTTTCAGAATCTCTAACACAACATCCATCCCATAGCTCACATGCATATTCTAAAAGTGGAAGTATGTATGCAAGATATATCTTATTAAGATTGTTTCTGTTAAGAATATATTTCAATTTTCTCAGAACAAAAATTTGTTTAGTGGCACTACAGCAAATGTTATCTATATGTACTGACCACTTACAATTATCAGAAAAAGTAACACCCAAATGTTTATGGTCATCAACCTTTTTAATCAATTCTCCATTAAATTTCAAATAAATAGGCTGTGCATCCTTACGGAAATTAAAAACCATATATTCTGTTTTCTGAGGATTAAAATCTACAAGCCATTGTTTTGACCAATCATTTAATGTTTGTAGATCCTCATTTAATCTCCTTTCTATATCTAAAGCATTGTTTGAAGAATACATAAGTGAACTATCATCGGCAAAAAGTCTAACTAAACACTGAATTTCATCTGCTATGTCATTTATAAACATCAGAAATAATAAAGGCCCAAGTACTGAGCCTTGGGGCACACCTGCTTTTAATGTTCCAAATGCAGATTCTGAATTTTTTAGAAGTACTTTCTGTCTCCTATTACTCAAATAATTTTCAATCCAACCCAATAAGTTGCCTTTTATGCCATAAGTTTTGATTTTTTCTAATAGACCTTTATGCCAAAGTCGGTCAAAAGCCTTTGATATATCACAAAAAATCATACACATAATTTCTTTATCTTCCATAGCTAAACAAATTCTGTGATAAATCTCAATCATTTGATGAAATGTTGAATGACCAGAAACGAAACCTGACTGGAATTTATACAATAGCTTATGTTCAAAAATGAAATTAAAAATATGTTTATAAACTATTCTTTCAAAAACTTTACCCACACAACTTAACAATGCAATAGGACGATAGTTTGAAACCATCGATTTATCCCCTTTTTTGAAAAAAGCTAAAACATTAGCATCTTTCCAGCAACTTAGAAATTTGGAGGTTCTCATTGAACAATTAAATATAAATAATAAAGGTACACACACACTATTAGCAGTATATTTCAGCATTTGATGACTAATACAATCTTCACCGGATGCTTTACCAATTTCCAAAGATTTGAGTATGTCTTTAATCTCATCCTCCGTTATTTCATCAATATCTAAGCTATGTTGGGTACGAAGTGGTAAATCTGGAGGTGTAACTCCATCATCCGAAGATGTAGAAATATTACAAAAATATGAGTTAAGCAAATCTGCTTTTTCCTTTTCACCAACAGAAATTTCATTAGTATTTGGATTTATCAACGGAGGAATCGACGTAGAACGACATTTACCCATAACTTTTTTAACGAGAGACCAGAATGCTTTCGGGTTGTTGTCTCTTTTACACTCCCCGTTTCCATTCTCAATTTACTGTAAATCGACTTATATTTAGCATTTGACTGACTGTGATACTTGTGAAGCACACTGTTATACAAATACATGTATAATTATTCAATTTTCCAAAAGGGAGAATAAAAATCATTTTGGTCCTTTTTAGATTTTGTCCAACAAATATTGATCTCATGCAAGTATCAACTTAATCCCTCCGTAAAAATATGGTCATTTTATTGTTAAAACGAATGTTTAGATCAAGTAATGTTTGACGTTTGACATAAGATATATAGCCATTTTACTCAAACTAGTATTTTATTTTTCCAAAACTTTTATGGACTTGGGACTTTCTTAAGCTTTACTTATTGTGTAGACTTCAATCTATTTTTGAAGACTGCGTTGCCTTCTTTAATAGTGTATTTTTTTGTTGTTGGATCGCTGTCATATTGACATATATCTCGTTATGGTTTCCTTTTCATGCCCCCTTTTTATATATGCAACACTGGCATAAGTAATTTATAGCACCACTCACGAGATATTTCAAATTAATATATATTTTCTACTGTGATTTTTCTTGAATTCGTGTAAGAGTACTTCTGATAAATAAGTTGGTTTTCCTCTCGTTAAAAAAAAACTTAAAGTAAGGCGGGATATATCACCTTTATCAATATTGATGTCACAGATGAAAATCAATGATCATTGTTCTTTCGACTGTCCTTTTCCCGTTGATAAGTGGTTACTATATTTAATGTAAAAGAAACATTTCCGCGCGATCCCGAGCACAACAGTTTATTCCAATGATTAATGTTGTTCGATTTATTCAATAGCTATACTTGAATAATATTGGGGAACGTTCGATTGGTTCTACAATGTGTTTTTTTTTCAAAAGTAGAAAGTTTTTTTTTATGTTACTTTCAATTCGTACAGTATCCAATTAGTATGCGAGTTAATTAGATGATTTTAGTGTTACTTTACATTAAAAATGTAATATTCTCCTTTCTATCACTGGCCGTGACAATTTCTTGTTCAATATTGCTTTGGTTGTTGTGTTCAAAACATCCTACACGAGCAAGGGTATCTTTTTCAAGGAGGGGACTCGTTGGTCACTACTGAAAAGTGAATAATTCTCAAGATATCTTGAAATAGTTTGATTGATATATCCACCAATAAGTCCAAGAGAAAAGAAAACTAAGAAACAATTCATCGGTTATCCCTGAATTCGAAATTGATTACTGGGCGGAGATTGAAATGTGTGCAAAATTTTTCGTACCTGTGGAAATTTGATGTGTTGGTCATCTATATTACATAAAGAAGATATAAGATTACCGCAATATTTTCGAATTGTGATGATTTATAATAAATTTATTAACGTATATTCTTCATTATGTAATGGCATCTAATGGTTGAAGAAAGCAATATTCTGAAGACTGATTTTCGTCTGAGACATGATCGAGTTATTTAATACTCAAAACTGGCTCGGATCGCTACATTTTGACATGCCATCTTGAGGACTAATTCGTGCAGCATTATATTCAGAACAAAATTGCCATCTCAAATTAATGCATAGTGTGAAAAAAGTTTTGTTACCTTTTGTTCTTAGCCAATAAGGCATTAGAATTACCCGTTTTTACAATAAGAGTCCTGTCACTGAGATCCTTGTCTCAATGGAAATATGTCAGTATATATGACACTTTATCGGAATAAGATCGGGATCAGATAGTCTTAATTTAGGCGTCGTTAACAATACTAATGAGCTATTTGTATTATTCTCAGATCGACATTTTATGGGCTAATAACCTATATAAATTTCATATTACAATACAGTTTTTACATGATCATTTATCAAGAGTTCAAGGTGTTAAGAATATCTACAAGTACCTACACGGTAGTAAAGATATCTATCCAGAACAAATTGACCCATGACCCGAAATAATATGGACTTCGGTGTTTAAGGAACAAAACAAGTTTTTGTGCAGTCGTCAGTGCTGACAAAAGCACTATAAATTACGTTTCAAAAATGATTTATTGAAGGAGATCAGTGGGTTATCTTAAAATGTGCAGGAATCGCATAGACAAATATACAAATTACGACATAAGCAACACATGCATGTGCTCATAAGATATAATATACATATACACATACTTAAAAATATTTATATATATATTTATATATAGTAAGAACTGAAAAAGTTCAGAGCGATTTATTCAGCGTAGTTGTAGCCTATTATCAGATAGTGATCTTTTTTTAATTCAATAACGACAATGCTGCTACTTTAGTTGCCAAAACCTGCTACAAAATGTTATTCAGAAGAACCAATTAGAGTGAGGTGCTCATTTTCGCCATATCTTTCCATGTTTTCTTCAGTTTATGTTCAGGTCCTTATGTTTTTAAAGTATACTGATATTTCTATATGAAGATATCTTCAAATGCAAAATATTCTTAGCTTTAAAACGTGTTTGTTTTGAGAAAAATCATTTGAAATGTTGGATTAAAGGGTGTTTGAAATTTCGTGATGTTTTGTCAACGGGGGACACATATTCGCCGTTGTTACACATCTATTTAAAACCAAATAACTGCAGCTTTAAACAATATGTATCAAATAAATTTCATTATAGATGAATAGCAGACATTTGAAAGTTGTAAAAAAAAACCTGAAATTTAGGGCGATCAGTCAAAGAATTACAAAAGAAATACTTCTTTGAAATCGTTTTTTTCATTCAGGAAATTGGCTGAAAACCGTCCGTTTTTCGGTCTTTTGCGGTAAGTGCCGAAATTTGGTCTCATTTAAAAAAAATATCATATTTGTTATAAAAATATAATTTACCGGCATATTTCTTCAATTTCAAGCATCCTTTGAAGTTTTTACACCTCAAAATCATAAAACGGCGAAATTGTGTCCACGGCGAATATGAGCGCCCCACTCTATATCTTATTTCACTAGTTCTAAAAGAAACAAATGTTTTCTTTCATCTAGTATAGATGGACACTGCAAATCTTAAATGTAAATGTGTTAAAATTTGTTGATCTGTATACATTGCGTCTTAAAAGTCCTCATATATTTTTTTTAAGATTGGTGTATTATACACAAATATGTTTCAATATTTTAAGATTATTCCTGTGAATCCCATTATATGTTTGTATGCATGTGGTGAGACTATAATAAACTATTGAATCTGCATGAATCTGTAATCAGTACAAACAGTTTAAAAGGAAGAAAACAAATTCACTATTACAATTACTATTTTCACACTTTTCTATCAGATAATTATAACTAATGCCTTATTAAACAAACAAGGAAAACTTTGTGTTAAATGAAGCTTGACAAATTTCTACTTATTTTATCTGATTGCGTGATAAAAATCATAATTTTAGTATTGCACCATTCGTTGAATGTTACTTAAAGTTAGAGTGCAGATATTAATCATTTTTATCGACAATTAAAATTTTGAACAATGCATCAGAGATTCATTAAAATGTAAATTGATCTTTATTGTGTTACAGGTCAAGGTTTGGTTTCAAAATCGGCGTACGAAACATAAACGTATTAAAGCTGAGGATGAAATGACAAGGTCGTTAGCCAGAAGTTTGGGAGGACAAGACAATAGTCATCCATCACAATATAACCCATCAGACTCAGAAAGTGACATTGAAGTTTGATTCAACACATAACTAATTCAAGTGTTTTCCTGGAAACAGACTGCAATAATATTGTATACAAATAATTGTAACCTTAATAATTTGAAAAATAGACATCGAATCCTAATAACTTGACTTGGGAAAACCACTACTGATAGTATTTTCAAATTTAATAAAATGTATTCATATTTGCTCTAAATGCTTTTTGTTATTTTACAATAATTAGACCAAAAAGTATCTTACTACTAAAAAGTATCGTGAATAACTGATACTACTCCGTATAACTAATAATTAAATAATCATAATGACTGGGGTATAGAAATATGGTTACATGGACCTTTTCTATGTCACAACAGTGAAGTATTATATTACTTTCATGTGTATTGCTTCACCGAGCCACAGGGAGCGTTCGTGGTACTGTTCGGTATGTACAAGTAAAAAAGTATCGCCGGACTACTCCGTATAACTAATAACCAAAAGGATGACTTGTGTATATCAATATGGTCACCTACAACAGGGAATTATTTTATTACTTCTATTGCTGCAGTAAGACCTTTCCACATGAAGTGTTCGTTGGACTGTTTGGTATAATAAGTATGCAGCCATATACTTGGAATACAATGAAGGGATATTTCAATCCGATACCCTGCTTTGAGAGATCACCGCAGTCTGTACACGACGGGGATAAAGATGTTTGCTTAACCCCCTAACCGAGGAAATTGATGTAGCAGTACAACATAAGAACAAACTATGAAATTCAGTTGAAAATGGCTTACATCATCAGATGGATACACATAGACATATATCTAACAAACACACAAAGTAGACGTTGCTAGGTACTTATACATCCAAAAAACAAACAGACGCGAAAAACATATCTGAAAGTACTCGCAGTTACTGAAAGCTAGTACAAAGCCAAGAACAACTAATGAAATAATCATGTATATGTGACTAAGATATCAATCAGTACACATCCAACGGATTTAGTATTTTCATCAGTGGATCTCGAAACCACATTTGAGTCATAATCAGCTTAAAAATATATGTTCAACCGAATGATGAATTTTGAATCAAGAACACATAAAAAAGTCTTTGAGTTAACAGCAATCAATATCAAACTATAGGTATCTCTTGGCAGCGCATGCTCTCATACTATCGATAGATTTAGACACCTACTCCCTTTCAAAATATATTCCACATCAATGCAAGAGCGACAACTAAAAATTTAAAATAGGAAAATGCAGAAAAAAACTGGAATATAATGTAACCCCCCACCATTTTTGAATAATTTTCATTTTCAATAGTAGGCACAAGTACATTGCTAACAAGCGCCTAGTGATTAATCATTTATCCTGAATGAAAGATCACATATTTTACAGAAAGGGTATACTGTTGAAAGATCAATGTTCAAAGGTATTACATTAATTAAATAGCAGATATATTGACGTGCGAGGTTTATTTGTTCAAGATTAACATGTATAATACTTTGAAGTACCATTTTATCGAAATAATTAGTAAATTAAAAAGTAAACCAAAAAAGGAGTTGAAAGAAACCCTCGCTTTTTACAAAATGGATTCTTTACATTTGTCAGCTGTGAATGGCCTTAGAGTGTTTATTTGTGCATTATTTCCCGTTTCTTTAATGTTGATTACCCATAAAATGAAGTGTCTTTATCCTTCTGCATACTTGTTGATCTGTAAGGATTATCCGTAGGGTAAATATTGGCTTTGTAAAGTGTTATATAGCTACACGTGCCCTTATTTTGAATATCTATAGTTCATAGAACTATTCTGAACCAAAGTACGTCTATCATTTAATGTTAAAATGAAGAATGCCTTTGAAGAATTAATGGTATTTTGTGTTGTTCAAAATTGATTCAAAAAAGAAATACAGAATGAGTAATTTTGAGAGATTTGAAGGGATTTTTTTTCTATTAGAAAGCATATAAGTTGCATACAAGTTACTGGAAATTACCCCGACATTACTGGTATATCCTTTTTGATTTTTCGAATTTTCATATCTTTGACGTGCACTTGTTTTAAGTCTTTTTAATCGAAGAAATATTGTTCATAGGAAAAAAACCAATAATGAAAGTTACATAAAATAAAAAATAAAAAAACATACGAGCATTAAATGTATATACATGTATATGTTCCCTTGTCACCATCTTACGGTGTTTATATATCTCAACTTGTACGATTCGCTCGTGTATGTAACAATGTTTTAGATTTTAACGAGAGAAATTTATGTATTACTGAAAAATTATTACACCAGGGTTTTCGATATCACAAACTAGTCAAAACATTTACTAAATTTTATCATCGGTATAAAGACATCATTCGTAAATATAGCTCAACATGCAGACTTCTTATACGTTCAGGTATTTCACATCCAATTTTTTATGGAAATATTCTTTATAAAGCACAAAGGTGTCAGTATTCACCTCAGAAACTTAAAAAACCTTTGAATAGACTTATTAAGAAGGGATATAATTACGATACTGTTGTCAAGTCATTAAAGATTGCATATTTTGGCGTTAATATTGAGTCACTGATAAGGTCTTTGCGTCGGAACTAAACACATTTATTCTAAAAACAGTTGTTGGCATGACACGGGTTATGTTCTTCTCATATATGTTATGATGGTATGATACTAAACCCCTAACGGGAAGGATTGTGCCTGATGTACATATGATGAAATCATAATCTTTCAGTCAGTTTAATTGAAGTCTGGAGCTGGCATGTCAGTTAACTGCTAGTAGTCTGTTGTTATTTATGTATTATTGTCATTTTGTTTATTTTCTTTGGTTACATCTTCTGACATCAGACTCGGACTTCTCTTGAACTGAATTTTAATGTACGTATTGTTATGCGTTTACTTTTCTACATTGTTTATAGGGGGAGGGTTGAGATCTCACAAACATGTTTAACCCCGCCGCATTTTTGCGCCTGTCCCACGTCAGGAGCCTCTGGCCTTTGTTAGTCTTGTATTATTTTAATTTTAGTTTCTTGTGTACAATTTGGAAATTAGTATGGCGTTCATTATCACTGAACTAGTATATATTTGTTTAGGGGCCAGCTGAAGGACGCCTCCGGGTGCGGGAATTTCTCGCTACATTGAAGACCTGTTGGTGACCTTCTGCTGTTGTTTTTTATTTGGTCGGGTTGTTGTCTCTTTGACACATTCCCCATTTCCATTCTCAATTTTATATACATGTATATAAAAAATTGCACAAGCAACCGAAGAAGGACTGTTACATTATACTTAACAAAAAAAAAAACAACTCATGATTTTTTCAGTCCATTTGACAGGAGATCACTGCATAGGCTACATAATTTTTACTTGGCACTTAACACTTTTAGAATCGCCAAAAACAGACTAGCTAATAAACTGTAATGCAAAAAAAAAACCTTTATTGCAAGAACTGTTGGTCGATTGGTAGCACCCTTAAATTTCTTAGGAAGCTGTAAATAAAGGCAACAGTAGTACACCTCTGTTCGAAAGTCATAAATCGATTGAGAGAAAACAAATCCAGGCCACATACCAAAACCTAGGGACAACACATCAACTACAAGAGGAAAACAATGAAACAACAAAACTGAACTGAAAAACTGAAGTGCAACAAAAGAAATAATGACAATACAACACACATAGAAACGAACTATGTGCCTCTTGACACTAAATTTATTGGATGTTGGATGTGTACGGATTGAGAATGAAGTCTTAGATTCATGTTTTTTTATTAGTTGAACTAGCTGTCAGTTAACTGCGAGTACTCTCAGATCTGTTCCTAGTGTGTTTTTGTTGTTGGGATGTACACGTACCCGGCCACGTCCACTTGTATTTTTGTCCATCTGATGAGTTAAGCCTTATTCAACTGATTTTTATAGTTCGTTCCCGCTAACATATTTAACCCCGCCACATTATGTATTATGTGCCTGTCCCAAGTCAGCAGCCTGTAATTCAGTGGTTGTCGTTTGTTTATGTGTTGGCTTTTTGTTTTTCGTTCTTTTTTGTACATAAATAAGGCCGATAGTTTTCTCGTTTGAACTGTTTTACATTGTCATTTCGGGGCCTTTTATAGCTGACTATGCGGTATGGGCTTTGTTTATTGTTAAAGGCCGTACGGTGACCTATAGTTGTTAATTTATGTGTTTTTGGTCCCTCGTGGAGAGTTGTCTCATTGGCAATCAGATCTTCTTTTTTATATATAAGATAAAAATTACTATTTTCCTTACTTGGTACAGGACATTTTTTGAAAATAATGGTGGGTTTAACCTGGTTTTGTGGCTAGCCACACCTTGCACTTTTATGGCAATGTTAAATATAACACTAAAATGACAACATTGGATGCCAGGACTACAATACAAATAAATGCAAGAACATTACACAAATAAAAAACAACAATAGAATATTTTGACATGCTAATAGTTATCAAAGGTTACAGGGTTATAATTTAATATGCCAGACGCGCGTTTCGTCTACTAAAGACTCGTCAGTGACGCTCATACCAAGATAGTTAGAAAACCAAACAAGTAAAAAGTTGAAAGCATTGATGACCCAACATTAAAAAAAAAAGCCAAATACGGCTAAGGTTATCTATGATTGGGATAAGAAAATGCTTAGTATATAACATTGATTCTTTTGCAAACAGTACATTTATAACAATGACCATATAATAGAAATTCATGTCAACACCGAAGTGCTGACTAACTACAGAATAAAACGAACACGCAAAACAACCTAGTACAGCACATAAAATATGGGACAATACACATATTGCTACTTCAATTCAAATAATGAGTTCAAGCATATTGCAGACTTCGATTATAGGCATCTTGCAGAATTCGATTTCAGATTGTTCAGATAGCAACTGCAATGCCTCCCTCACTGCATCTGGCTCCCTTGATCAATCGACAAACAGGGGCATTGTTTGAAACATGTCAATATCGCTATTCACTCATTTAAGACACTCATTATAAAACAGATTTAATAGAAAACATAGGACTTTGCAGTTACATCATCATACATGTTTTGACATTAAGAAAAATATTACGATTTTTGTTATTTCATGAATGCAATTGCAATAAGTGTTTACCTTGAAGATGATATGTATGTGCAGCTCATGTCTTTAAAAAATCTTACGAAATATTATAAAGGATGGAAAAGTAAATACATGTTGACTTTTATTCTAGACTATAACTTCTAATGATGAAAAGATCGGCCTTTTTTATTATAAAACAACAAACGAAACACAAATGTAGCAGCCAGCAGCAACCCACAGTCAATGAATCACAGGCATCTTAGTTCCTCGTTGAAGTTTCTCCCTATAACGCCGGGTTCCCACTCTGTAGTGACTTCAAAGACTCAAAAGCCTACTACATTATTTTACATCAAGTAAAATTTTATGGTTTACTTATCTAAATACTTAGTAAATAGTATCTCAAGAACGCTACATATTAATGATTTTGTATATGCATATGTTATTCAATGAGTTATGAAAATCCGAAATATTTTTTTATTATAAAAAGAAAATGTGGTATGATAGCTAATGCGTAATGCGACAAAGAAAAAAGCAAAAGCGAAAACTAACGGCATAATTTATGTACAAAAATAATGAACGGAAAACAATAACATAGTAACACACGACAATCACTGATTAACGGGCTCCTGACTCTGTTCAGACACACACAAAATGTGACGGGGTAAACTTTTCTGAAGGTAACAACCCTCTCCTAACCATGGAAAGTTGTGTGACAGTACAACATAAGAATAAAATATGAAAATCACTTGAATATAGCTTAATGTATCAGATGTATAAAAATAGAAATAAATCTAAAAAAGACAAAGAGTGGACGTGGACGGGTACTTAGACATCACAACAGCAAAAAGACACTTAGTACAACTCTGGGAGTAATCGCAGCTACTGACACCTAGTTCAAATCCAATAATATTCAATAAAAAAAATAATGCATTTAAGACTAAACTGTGTCACATGTAGTTATAGTCAGTTTGTAAGTTTTTGTCATCACCTTTAAAACTATTATGGTAGATAGTCAGAAACTGAACATATCTTCATATTCGTCAGTAGGATTCGTTAGAAATCGTTAATTGACTCGACTTTAAGCGTTTCGACAAAAACGCGAATTTTTACAAGATGATTTCACCATCTTGTTTTCTCAGGGTACATGTACAATCTTATTTTTCATTGCAGTTGTTCTTCAATGATATATATTGAAACGTGCTAGGTGCTCCATTGTATTCAAAATACTGTGACTTTCTGTTTGAATTTAATAGTAGGAAGACCTTTGACGAAGGATACAGTTATCTTTGAAGTTCATGTCTTGCGGAACGTTTTGTGTTTCAGTGCGCATTACAATGATTTTTTATAAATCTAGAATCGGCTATTCATTTTTTTATATGAGTTATCTGATTTGATGTAAATTGAATGTAATTAGATAAATATAGTCTTAATATTACATACCTACAGCAGACTGAATTTGAATTGTTTGGGGGTCTAGATGGGGTTTACATAATAGAGAATATAATGGGTACAATCTACAGAAAATTAGTTAAACGATATGTCAACAAAAATAAAGAATAGAGATAAATGAGGTGCTAAAATATAAAGACTAAAGAAAAAATGGGCCAACAATATACCGAATAAAACAAAATGACTTCAAATTTGAAAGAATATAGAAAGGAAAGATCCCAGCCAAGACCCTTTTGTCTGCTTAAATGTTAGCCTTTTACCACAGTAAATTATACAAATGATGTTTTTGTGACGTAACCTAATATTACTTTTTATTAGTAATCTGATGGTTTTGTTTAGAGATTCATAATTGTTAAACAATATTTAAATTGCACTTGTAGTTACACATGAACAAATATATTATGGAAACCTCGATGTTTACTTATCGTAAATATAATGTATAATAGAAAAATAGTAGATAGCCTTTGTGGTTTTCATCAGTATAATGGACATTTTTAGCAACAATGAAATGCACCAAAAAAACTCAATTATGCATTGAATATTAGAGATAAAAAAAAATTCAGGGTATTTACATCTTATGTCCTATGAAAAAATATTTAAATTTTCTGATTGATAATCTTGACAGTTTATCTTTCATTTCAAAATTAATTATGTAACCGTTGGTCTTTCAGATTCAGCATGGCAATGGAACACCCAAATATGACATTAATCATTTACAATTGAACACTAAAATATATTGAAAGTAAATGCAACCGAAATTGTTTTTTTTTATTGTTACCGTAACATGTGTTACCAAGACAGTGCAAACAAAGTGGACAGTAGTTTCCCGATGTTCAAATCTCGTAAATCCATTAAAAAAAAAAATGAAAATAACACTTTAAAAATGACATGCGTCCAAAGCAGTTTTCTGGATTAAGAAGAGACAAAACAAGATAACAAACTGAAGGAAGGAGCATTTCCAGGTGCGTTTTCTGTTAGTTAGACATAAGAAGATGTGGTAATGAGACAACTATCAATCCAAGGCACTATTTGTAAAAGTAAACAATTATAGGTCAAAGTACGATCTTCAACACGTAGCCTTAGCTCACACAGAACAGCAAGTTATAAAGGGCCCAAAAATGAATAGTGTAAAACCATTCAGCAAGGAAAATAACGGTCTAATCTATATAAAAGAGGGACGAAAGATACCAGAGGGACAGTCAAACTCATAAATCGACAATATACTGACAACGCCATGGCTAAAAATGAAAAAAGACAAACAGACAAATAATAGTACACAAGACACAACATAGAAAACTAAAGAATAAGCAACACGAACCCCACCAAAAAATAGGGGTGATCTCAGGTGCTCCGGAAGGTTCAGCAGATCCTGCTCCACATGTGGCACCTATATAAGCGTGCTTCACCCGCCATGCAAATCAACACACAGTCAAAATGCCGCAATCGGTAATAGAACACAGTCGATAATAAATAAATAACCTATTATTATATAGATCTAACGACTAAACTGGTAACTTAAGATCAATACCCAAGAAAACAGTGAGCTGAGACACTGACCCATCAAACTGGTCAACCAATTCCGGGATAGTTAATCGTTTCGTCCACAAAAGACTAATCAGTACAACATATGTATTATCAAATTTAATTGTTTTTCGTGTTGGAGCAGTTTTTTGAAAGAAGTTACCTACTGTGACCATAACGCAATGTGAACAAATATGACGAAACAGAGGGTAATAGCCATGTTTATGCCGAGAAATAAGAAGTCGACATTAGGACGGTTGAAATAATTCCGTTACTGCGTTAGTCATTTATTCTGGTTTTAAGTCGTAACGGTTATCTGTGTTTATACCGAGAAAGGATCGAGATATGAATGTAGCTTTAATTAAAGGTTGTATCTTCAATATCATAATCCCTCGGATAATAACCCATTGAAATATAGGTTATCGAGTGACAGAAAAAAAGTAAAATCACAAAAATACTGAGCACCGAGGAAATTCAAAACGGGAAGTCACTGATCAAAAGTAAAACTCAAAAGCTCAAACACACCAAACGAATGAATAACAACTGTCCTTTTCCTGAATAGGTACAGATATTTTCTTATGTAAAAATAGTGTATTAAACCAGGTTTTATAGATAGCTAAACCTTCACTTGTATGACAGTCGCATCAAATCCAATAATATTGACAACAATGTGCGATCAAAACAAACAGACATAGTAGGAAGATAGAAAGTCATTAGCATATTTGAAAGTGAAATAAAAGAACTTTTATTGATGCCTTTTCTGCATGTTGTCTATCAAAACGTCCAGCATTTTTTTTTGTTGTTGTAGGAATTTGTTTGGTTCTTTAGAAAGTAAGATTGTGTATGACCAAAAACAAGGAATTTATATCTATGATCCCATTATTGAAGAAAAAGATGTTTAATGATTAGATATTGTTGTTCTTTCAACTGAGAATATTGTTGATATGGGGATTGGATGATCTTGGAGTAGATCATTAAAAAAGTAGGGTCATTTGCCAGTGATTTTTTTCATTTGATTAGCTATGTTGATCACGTTCTTAAATAGACCGATAGATTCTTAGTATAGTACATGAAAATACGTCACAATATCTATTTTCATACCTTGAACAGGTGTTCTTACATTTAAGAAGGCCAATACTTTTTTGTTGGTTTATCAAAACCAATGTTGATTTCGTTTCTTACGCACCTTATAGATATTCAAAGTAAGTTATGTATAAAAATGCATGGTGGTTTAGTTAGCGTGTTAATTTTGGTAGGTGAGTTGTAGCGTACATGTATGTTATAGCTTGGTTTTACTCAAAATTAACAAAAAATAAACAAGAATCTGTCCACCCCACTCGCACTATCATTTTCTATGTTCGATGGACTGTGAAATGGGGGTAAAAACTGTAATTTGGCATTAAAATGAGAAACATCATATCGTAAGGAACGTGTGCATGTGAATTTTAAGTTAGTTAGACTTCAACTTAATCAAAAACTGCCTTGACCAAAGACTTTATCCTGAAACGATACAGACGGACAAACGACCAAACGGACAATAGAACACACAGACCGAAAAAACTATATGCCCCTAAGTGGGGCATGAAATGTTGTTAAATATTAATTCAAAACACCGTTAATAATCTAATTATCTGATGTATATTGAAAAGCCACAATTAACAGTTGGATGCAAAATAGGTTTCAAATTTAATTTGTAAGTAGTTATCAAAGGTACCAGGATTATAATTTAGTACGCCAGACGCGTATAATATAGAGCATTCAAGTTGCTATAGCCACCCACGAAAATGTCAATATTTCTCTTTCTTTAACTTTACATATTAATTGTGTCTACCAAATAAAAAAAGACAAACGGACAATTTCATTGAAGAGTTATTCACACATTTTTTTATGAAGATTTAGAATGAGTCCAAAATAACAGTAAATTATTATCATATACAATTAAACCGAACAAATACCGTTATTTAAATCTTGAATGATTCTGCAACGATTAGACATAGGTGTAATAGGGAGAGATACACGATCTAAATGGTGCATAATTTGCTAAATTACATTACATTTACAATTAATGCCTACCTATATCAAGCTGATTTGTATTGGTACCATTTTGAATATAACACACATTAGCTATTAAATCATGATCTTATCTAAAAACCCGTCACTTTTTTGCATTCATTTGATAATATTGTGTGATACTATTCAATTGAAGGATATAGTAAGATATGTTTAGCCGTATAGTTTTAAGTGGTTTATATTATAAGAATAAACTCATCATAGATATCCTGCTTAAAATTTTGCGCGTTTCCTCTAAAATAGGCTTCCCAGTCACGTTCGAATCAACAAGTTAAGAAAGCCAAATAATGAACGAAGTCGAAAAACATTGAGAAGTCTTATGTCTGAAAGATTTTGTCAAATACAACTAAAAAGAAATCTATTCCTATGGTTGAAAATCATTTGTATTTTGAAAAATAAAAAGTTGGTAAACAACTGATTTATGATTATAATCGTACCAATGATAATTTATATCAACACAGAAGTGCTGACTACTGAGAAATAAATTTAAAGGCTATAGCTATGACTGGTGCGGTTTGTTCCCAATCAATACTTTTACTCTTGTTTCTTTACAATTTTGTTGTCGTATGTTGCAGTTAGATGACAATCTCAGCGATTTATACAATGTACTCTGCTTTTATTTTTGTAATAAGGATTGGACACTTTGTTGAAAATCTATTACTCGCTGTACTTTTCATGACGTCGCAAAGAGCATAATTTTTTCTCGAATTTCATTTTTTTATACCGGAAACATGCAGGATTTACGTCGACAAAAACATCTTTCGACATTATTCTTTATATTACAAAATACATATGTGACTTTTATACTGAGGTTGTTGATCTTGTGCTCTATGTTTCCTCATCTAAAATTGGTTGATATCAGAACGAATTTGCCAACTTTCACCTACATCTCGATTTTTTTGCTTATTGTGGCGTAAATGTCAATGCTTCATTATAGAAAGCTCGACAAATATATGTCCAATTTTAACACTCTATTCATCAACTGGAAATACTGGCAATTTTTAAAAATAGACGTAATATTTCGGGCCAGATATGGCCTTTACTGAGCTAAAATATAACTCCTTCAGTTTTGTTGGTATCCTTGATTTGTTTCTTTTTTAATCGATTTCCCAGATTTGAACGTCATTTAAACTACTGTCGCTTCAATGTAAGTACAAATATACTGTTGATCATAGTAATTGTTATCGGAAGCACTCGATTTTCATCTATGAATAGATTGATTCACCGTTATAGGCATGCTCTTCGATGTTTTCGTTTGAGTCTTCCAACTTCTTATTAGAGCATCTCTAATGAGTATTATGTATACTCACGTCTGGTGTAACAAATTATAAGCCTGGTATCTTTGGTGAGTTTTCACAATCGCTGGATCGATGCCATTTCTGGAAGTAGTTTCGTCGTTATGAGGGTATCACTAGTCCAGTCGTCAGCACCTTATGCTGAAAAAGAATAATTATTGATATGGTCTTTATTTTATAAATTTCCGGTTAATAACTTATGAATTATTCGAAACACTTGTTTTTTTACCACTTGGTATATATTTTCTAAGTCGAAAACGAAAACACATTTTCGGAATTTTATGCTTTTAGTACTCTAAAAACTTGTGGTTGATTTGATCTTTCAATTTGTTTATTTGAGCGTCCATGTCCAGTCTTGTGTAGACTAAATGCCCGTATTTGTAACAAATAATCAACTTACTGACTATACGGTATGGATTTTGCTCATTGTTGAAGGCATTACGGTGACTTGTTTACTTCTATATAAGTAGGTCCCTTGTGGAGAGTAAGTATCTTTGATGTGTATTCATAAAAATATATAAAAAATATATAAGATGGTTAACTGTTCAGTAATAACTGGCAGAGATGGATTAGATAATTCTATAAATAAGTGCGAGACCAAGAGAATCAACAGGGTTAGCCATCAACAGTCAAACTATACGAGTTTCGCAACCAGTTATAACATCACAACAGTGTCACAACCAGTTTTAACAGTACAACAGTCAACAGCACTATGTTATAATTATATTGTACTGTCGGTTTCCCTGAAGGGTACCTAATAAAGTATCTCTCAAAGGCACATGTCGCTCGTTTGGTAATAAGTATCATATGTGTTATTCTTTTCATATGCAAGACATGTACATGTAACTGTCTAGTAAGGGAAGTTGACAACAAAATTTAAAAAAAGTTTGTAAAGGATTCAAGTTTCTATCTGTAAGTCAGCATAAATTAAAAAAAACAATTTATATGGATTTGATTCAAACCTTATTGTCTCTATAAACCAGTTAAAGTGGAAGACAGTGTAAATAAACTCGGCCATACATACCATGAAAGCTTATATTTCCGCCAGACTCGCTTTCGTCTTCAAAACACCCATCAGTGACGCTTGAATACAAAATGTTAAAGTCAAACAAAGTACGAAGTTAAACAACACTGAGGATCAACATCCCCCAAAAATTTTGAAAACACAGATAAGGTAATCTATTCCTGAGGTAAAAAAGCCTTAATATTTAGAACATTCAAAGTTTTGAAAGTTTATTCATAAGTATGACCTTATCAATGATAATTAATGTCAACACCGAAGTGCTGACAACTGAGATGGTGATATACTCTGGAAATAAAAACTAAACCAGCAGTGTCATCGACCCAGTGGTTGTAGATAAACTTATCATAGATACCAGGATTGAAATTTTATATCTGCGCTAACGCGCGTTTCGTCTACTAAAGACTCATTAACGACGCTCGAATCGAAAAATTTAAAGGCCAAATAAAGTACGAAGTAACAGAGCACTGAGGACCAACAACCCCAAAACTTTTGCCGAACACATCTAAGGTAATCTATTCCTAAGGACTAAAAGCCTTAGTATTTAAAAAAAATCAATGTTTTGCAAACAGCTAATGATCCATAATTATGACCATAGCAATGATATTTCATGTCAACACAGAAGTGTGGGCAGACTTCATATTAAAGAACTGTAAATTTAGGGGAAAAACTCAAAAGATACCAGCCTACAATAAGGTGCTTCAAATAAGCAAAAAACGTAATTAATAGAAGTTCAAAATGTATTCCTTCAAGGTTGATTTTTTTTTTTTTATATTGGACTCAATTGAGTACCGGGGGGCATGAAGAGATGAGTAATATTTATCCACAATTGTTTTTCATTTTTTTTCGTTTCTACTTAATTAATGTTAGTCTGCAGTAAAAATAGATATGATCACGTAGTAATTTTCTAGATATCATCAGGGTTGTAAATTCCCAGCAATCATGGTTGACATCGGTGGGAAATAATTATTAAAAAAAGATGTCTAAATATAGACGTATGAATTTGAAATGGAAATTTCTTAAATACTTTTAAAAATTGGTTTATTTGGTAGTTGATCTACTACTCTAATGTTATAAAGAAATTTACTTGATATAAGGCAGCAAACAAAGATAGAAAAGCCTTAAAATTTAGAACATTTAAAGTTTTGCAAACAGCCAATTCATAATTATGACCATATCAATGATAATTCATGTCAACACAGAAGTGCTGACACATGAGATGGTAATATACTCAGGGAATAGAAAATTCAACAACAGTGACATCGACCCAGTGGTTGTAAATAAACTCATCATAGATACCAGGATTGAAATTTTATATTTGAACAAACGCGCGTTTCGTCTTCTAAAGACTCATCAGCGACGCTCGAATCGAAAAATTTTAAAGGCCAAATAAAGTACGAAGTAACAGAGCACTGAGGACCAACAACCCTCAAAAGTTTTTTTTCCAAAATCAGCTAAGGTAATCTATGCATAAGGACTAAAAGCCTTAGTATTTAAAAAAATTCTTGTTTTGCAAATAGCCAATCCTTAGTTATGACATATAGTAATGATTATGCAGGTCACGTAGAAGTGTGAACAGACTTCATATTATAGAACTGTAAATTTAGGGGGAAAACTCAAAGATACAAGGCTACAATATGGTGCTTCAGATAAGCAAAAAAAAAAACTACATTAAAAGAAGTACAAAATGTATTCATTCAAGGTTGATTATTTTCTGATATTGTACTCAACTGAGTACCGGAAGGGCATGAAGAGATGATTAATATTTATCTACTATTGTTTTTCATATTTTTTCTTCTACTTAATTAATGTTAGTCTGGAGTAAAAATAGATATGATAAACGTTGTAAATTTTCTATATATCATCAAGGTTGTACATTTTCTATAATCGTGGTTGAAATCGGTGGGAAATAATTATTAAAAAAGATGTCTAAATATAGGCGTCTCAATTAGAAATGGAAATTTCTGAAATCCATATAAAATTTGGTTTATTTGGTAGTTGGTCTACTACTCAAATGTTATAACGAAATTTACTTGATGTAAGGCAGCAAACTCGATTTGAGTACCATGAGATATTTGGCACAACTTTTTGGAATTTTGGGTCCTTAATGCTCTTCAACTTTGTACTTGTTTAACTTTATAGCTATTTTTATCTGAGCGTCTTTGATGAGTCTTATGTAGACTAAGCGCGTCTTGCGTATTAAATCATAATGCTGGTACCTTTAATAACTATATATAGCATAGAAGATGTATCTTTAACATTAAAAAGGTAACTCTACGTAAAAATAAAACCTTAGATACAAAGGGAGTTAACTGGTAGTGTTCTAATTTGACTACCACCATTCACTCGTTTTCGTATGCTCATACAATTATCTCTTTGAAACGCTTTACGTATGAGTTGCAGCAGATATTTAATAATACATTTATATATATTTGTGCTGCTCTGAATTGGTGATAAATTTAAAATTTGACGACTTCTCAAATAAGACACGAAATAAAGCCAACGATTTAAAGAATTGAAACCACAATTTCAAACAGGAAGATTGTTTGAGCAACACATTTGTATTGAACTATTTTAATACTCTTTTGTTTTGTCGTATGTTAGAGATGATTATGGTTATTCGTAATGTCCTGTGACATATATACACGATTGTAGTTTTATTTGTACAATATAATACAACATCATTTAATTTAAAAAGCCGATTAACAGTTTATGGGATACATCAATATAATGATAATATATTATCTACCCCAATAGTAACAGCTTTTACAAAATATTCTTCAGGTAACACAATATATAGATTAAAATAAAATGGAAAATGGAAAAAGTATACATAACTTATAGAATACTATCATCATACAAAATACAAAAATAAAACCGAGTGGAAAATGATATACAGTCATGAACACTATAGTAGAAGTTTTAATCCACATGCAATTATACATTCTAAGTTTCGCTTCTGATTTTAAGAATTACACCCAGATTACATATTTTTTAATGTGTGCGACAGATACCCAATGCATTAGTTTCCATGCCGTTGAATGTCTACTATAATACGTCCAACATACTTCTCTCGAATTTGACAATAGTGGAACTATGATTTTGTCCTTAATATGTCATCCAATCGTACCTATACGACTTTTAAATTAATGAAATTAATCTTTGGGCAGTTAGTCCTGGACAAGTTTAATTAATATATCTAATTTCATTTTTATTAACCATAAGTATTCAATAACCTGTGTTTATCACGATTTAAAACACATTCATTACGCCTAGTTAGCTGTTATTTACGATCTTAATTTATAGTTATTTTTCCATTTGATTACCCCAAAAGAAGTAAGGATCGTATCAAGTTTAACTGTTGTGGACTATTTAAACAATTGACTATTGTCAACAACACTAGTCAATTGACTACTTAAATAGTGTAGTAGTTACATTGATTTCTCCCTTCGGAGGAAGTACATCTATTTCGAATGATTTACGATTATGGGGGTTCTATTAGGAAAATAAATCCAAAGAGTTTTGATATTTTTAGACATTATACATATTTAAGTCTCAAACATCGAACCCAACAAATCTAATATTGTTAAAATTCAGAAAATATAATTCAAAATTTGTTATTTGTCCTCAAATTTTAATACATAAATTCACAACTTTAGTTTTTTAACTTTGAATTTGAGTTTAAAGAAAAAATGAAAACAACACGGCCTTGATAGATATATGTGTCCGACGCGCTTGTCTTGATTTAACTTCATCAGGAACGTTCAAATCCAAATATTTGAAAGCATAGAATGTATAAGGACATTAATAACAAATATTTTGTGAAATTGACTTTTTTTTAAAACTCAAATTTTCACTACTTTTTTCTCTGCTTTGTTCATTCGCCAGGTTTTTTTTTCTTCTGAAATATGTCAGTGCCCACAAATCCATATACCTTATTGCAAAAGTGAATGAATGTCAGAAAGATGCTAACGTAAAGCTTTTAAAAGGTTGGGTAGTCGGCAGTCAGCACCCACCTTAAAATAAGGTATCCATATTGCAAAGGATGTATTGATACATGGTTATAAAAAATATCAGTTTGGCTAATAAAATGTAAAATAATACTGATTTATTGTAAAGCCTCCCGGTACCTTGTTTATGATTGATTTACGACCTTTAATACCCTTTTAAAATGCATCAGATCAGTTTACAGTGCTTATAATTAATCATTTACTATAACACTGGTTCAAAGTAATTTGTAACTATTAACTTGAATTAAATTGTTAATAATCCAAATTATTTTTGTCCACCCAAACATTTTAGTCTCAATTAAAGATGAGTTTTCACCCAGTGCGTGAATAACGTTATTAAGTTATTTTAAAAAACTGTCTGAACACGAGAAATATAGATTTAGACATATAGAAACAACCTTAATATTATCCGAATGAAATAATTAGACCCTGATAATCCATCAATTTCGTCCATTAAAGTAGTGTTTAGGTGTAATGGCATAGCTAAATAAGAGGGGGAAGTTACAAAATGGTGGATTAATCTTCATTATAATGCAATTGCCTAAAAAAAATGTTGTGACATAAAGTTTTATAGCATTGTCCGGCAATTGAGAGCTGCTTGACATGTGACGGCAATAATGCGATTCTAAAAAAAACTATTTAAACGCCAAAGGACTCAAAAACCGAGAACTTTTCTTCAAATAAAGACAGCGTAAATATCAAACCATGTACTAAGATATAAGTATGCATCAAAGCCGATGTTGAATATGAGCTATAATAATTGATACCTCATTTCAAACAGAAAAAGTAAAAGACATCTAGAAATTTGTATAACACTTTAAAATTTTAAAGGGATAGATATATAACAGATTTTCTATATGTGGGTTTTTCTCTGTGTTTATAAAAAATTAGAAGATTCTGATGATTGTCAATGAGACAATTCTCTACCAATTAGCAAATGACATTGGAGTAAACAACTTGTTTGTCTAGTTTTAAATCACTCTGTAAAGTTGTCCAAGTTTGATGTTAGATTTACTTGAAAATTGTCAGATTTTGCTAGGTTCACAAAGTATGGTATGTCGGACGAAAAGGGCAAGTAAATTAAAAGTAGGTACCATATTGAGTGATCAACCAAAACTCTTAAAATTTCTTCTACGTAGAAAAGTAGTCAGTTTCATAAAAATTTGTATAAAAATCGGTTCGCCCTTTATTGAAGCAAGCTGTCCTACAGACATTACCCAATATCATCACTAGCTCGCACACCTACTATTGCAATAATGCATCTCCCATTATGGCGGTGTTTTAGCAGTTGTCTTCATTATTTGTGCATTTCATATAAAATTGAGAATGGAAATGGGGAATGTGTCAAAGAGACAACAACCCGACCAAATAAAAAACAACAGCAGAGGGTCACCAACAGGTCTTCAATGTAGCGAGAAATTCCCGCACCCGGAGGCGTCCCTCAGCTGGCCCCTAAACAAATATATACTAGTCCAGTGATAATGAACGCATATAACCCATTAAAAAGAAAATTCTCCGTTGCTTTTAGAAAACTGCTATGCAACATGGTGATTTGATTGATTGGAAAATTTCTTTGTATGTTTTGCAAAAAAACGAAATCGGTGCAGTATAAGACGAACACTGATTATTTCCGCTGGGAAGCATTTTTACGTGCAAAGATATATACGTCATTTATGGCAGCTCTTTGATAATGACGGTGACAGCAGTTACAATGTACATGGATCAGCACCACAAAATAGGAAAAACTGCAGCATAACAGACATCATGGTTATTTTGTATATTGATTTTATTATAGAGGAGAGAGGCGAAAGATAACAAAAGTATTTTCAAACTCATATGTCGAAACAAACTGACAATGCATGTGTAAAAACAACCTTTATTACGTTGCATATAACCTCATCAGCAACTCGTTATTTTTCAGTTGAAAAAACATAACTGTGTTATGGTGTTTTTGTTGTTTTGCAGGTCTTTGAAATGTGATTCTTCAGTCTCGTATATAAATTGACTCTTGAATATCTTTGATTGTAGTGTACATTCAAATAATCAAATGATTTTATCAAAAGATTTTCTTTTAAACGGGAGGTCTGTATCAGTTACAACATAAATGCCAAAAATGATAAGAGGGTGATAAATAAAAGCGTTAATAGGGTAAATTACATCCTTAATGGCACATACAAAATAATACTTTATGTATATAAGGACTTTAAACAACTTCCTAATAAGGCAGATATACCAAGTGTCACCCAGATTAATATCACAGCTGTCTGAAATCACATTAGTTTATAAAATACGAGGGTTGCTGATACAGCGGGGTACTGGAATATTTACGGATATTATAGACTTTTAAAGACGGGACGTGAAGAACAAAATACCAATTAAAGACTTAAGTTTCTCATTTTGGAATAATAATCTGTTTATTTTGACACATAATTAATTTTAAACATTAAACAAAAATGTTGAACTACATGGTATTCATTTCAATCAAAATATCAGCATAAAGTCAGGTGGTAAAGAGAGGTGGAATATTAGTATTGATATATACTGAAACGGTATATCAAAGTAAATCACAGTAAGATAAAAGGAAACAAAATAACTGCTCATAAAAAGAAAAAGACCACACACATTATGTTAGAATGTGTATTTCAACGGAAAATATATTGTGAATACTAATTTATACATTTCTTTAAATATTTATTAGATTAGATTCTAAACTCTAACTAAGCAAGACTTCAAGTTCGGAAGAGTACATTTTACCAATTGTTAACAGTGATGCTTTTTAATGTTTATAGCTGAAGAGATAGAGAAAATGAAATAGTGAGATATGGTATGATTGCCGATGATACTACTATTCAACAGAGTTTAAATTAAGATGACTAAAACAGTCGTATACACAGGCCAACGTATGACCTTCTACAATGAGAAAACCCCATACCCGTATAGTCATTCTTGAAAGCCACCGACGAATGTGTAATAAGTGTAACAATAACATAAAAACCAAGCTCAATTCACCACTAAACAATAATCGTAAAAACAAATGTGAGAAACAGCAACCAACGGTAACAACATATTTACAGGCTCCTGCCTTGCATATATATTGACTATAAAAATATTCAACATGTTTGTGAGCGCTCAACTCTCCCCTAAAATGGACAGTGGTGTAACAACACAACATATTATCAAGCTTTAAAAAACAGTCGAAAAGCATGGACTCATAAGATCGACAAGATGCACCAGAATACAACTAGCACACAGTCAAAAGACAGAGTAGAACTTGTTTTTATTCAATTGATTCATGAATGCCCCATTTGGTAATGTCTTAGACTAACTCTCTTTCTATATGTTTACCTACACACATCACGCTGGATCCGACTTGATACGTAACAAATGATTTCGAAAAAGAACAAATGTAAACTTAGGTTATTATCAAAGTATACATGTTTTCCGTAATGGTATGAATTTCTTCTATATAGTATTCACCTTTTCTTGCTTATCGCCTAGCGGTATATATTTCGCGAATATCCATTTTTGAACAAATTCGACCTATCATTTACATATATTATGTTACTGTTGATAAAGGGAAGGGGTAACAAAAAAACTGGCAATTGAAGGAAGATGTTTCAGACACGGCAGAACTTGTGGTGTACCATGCCAGTCTCGGATATTTAAAAGAGTTAGTGCAAGTGTTGAACTTCTTTTAAATGTCAACAATGGTGACGGTGCATCTGATTTCACGACCTCTTTCTGACGGAACGGGGCTGCACATTTTACCATTATATACAGCTGAACAGATGGATGTGAGAATGCCAAGTAACCATTTTTGAATACCCTCATATTTATTTGGTTTCTGAATCACTGGGATTGAGACCCATTTTGATTACATCATGAATACTGTAGATTGTTTCCAAGACATACATGTAGTTCACCGTTAATATACCGTAACAGTTGGTCACATTTCAATGCACGTATGTTAAAGTGGACTTTTTACTGATACCAACTATAGGTCACCGTACAGCCTTCAACAATGAGAAAAGCCTATACCGCATAGTCAGCTATAAAATGCCCCAAAATGACAATGTAAAACAATTCAAACGAAAAAACCAACGACCTTATTTATATAAATAAAAATAAACGCAAAACAAACATGTTACACATAAACAAACGACAACAACTGAATTACAGGCTCCTGACTTGGGACAGGCACATACATACATAATATGGCGGGGTTAAAAATGTTAGCGGGATCCCAACCCTCCTCTAACCTGGGACAGTGGTATAACAGTACACCATAAGAACGAACTATCAAAATCAGTTGAAAAAGGCTTAACTCATCATATGGAATAGTCATTTTTTGGACCCTTTGAAGCTTTCTGTTCGGTGTGAGCCAAGACTCCGTGTTGAAGACCGTACTTTGACCTATAATGGTGTACTTTTACGAGTTGTGACTTGAATGGAGAGTTGTCTCATTGGCACTCGTACCATATCTTCTTAGATCTTTTTTAACTTATTGTCACTCTATAAAGAAATTCATAGCCCATGATCTATAAAGTACAGGCAATATTTTACTGCTCGACTTTAAGCACCTGATTTATGGGTTCATGTCTTTCAAACATGACTTCAGATTTATATATATGTACAGAGCAATGCCATGTTCAGTACAGTACTTTCTACGTTCTACATTTTGAGGAGAACAAAATTTAGCCATAACTATCTACAACTATTCATGAGATTCGTGTTCTTTAAAGATTAAAATTTCAAATGACGTTTAACCAATATTTTGATGATCAGAAATTAACCTGATAAAACCATTCTCATGTCCAACATGTAAAAGTAGCTGAATGAATTTGTAAAAGAAGAACTACACAAATGGATTTGAGAACACATGTCGACACCTGCTTAATGCGACAATAAAGATCGACCCGGGATGTTCCAAAAGACGTGACCAATTATTGATGCCGATATAATTATCGGTCCTTTAACTGTCAATCAAAAGGTATAGAAATGCTCCGAATGTTTTTGTTCATTAATTGGTGTTATCATTATCAATTTTACAAAGGCTTTAACATTAACTGCATGGTTTATGACCGTGGCAGATTGTTCGATTGACAGCCAATTAGTTGTAATAACAGTTGTCTTTTGTGTTTAAATTTAACCTAATCATAGCTAATTGAAGCAATTAATTTGATTTTAAGAACCTTAATTTAGTTGCTGACGCCCTATTATTATAAGAACCCATAAGTCACTATTTCAAAAACCTATTTAGATAGTGATATATTAGCGAGGACATGGAGAAGAATGAACTCCCCTACCTTGAAGATACGACCAAATGAATAACTCTTATTTAATATGATATCAGTTTCAATTACTAAAATTTTATTACGAAAAAAAACAACATTATAATAACTTATTCTAGTGAAACAAGTGTGGAATATTGCCAGTAGACTACATGTTCTAGCTGGTCAGAGAAACGTGGAGCATCTATGGTTAAACCATGCCATTTTGTCAATCTTGAAGCGAAGATGACAATTAATGAGGGTTGTAATGGAGGTACCTTCATGAAGAATAACGGCAGAAATTCTTGCCAAATGACGTTGATGGGATTTTTTATGCACGCATATAAAATGTACAATTTCTTTGAAACGATAAAAATATCGACTGATTTCGACAAATCACTTTTATGTTCACCAAAAATATATATAACGCTAATTATTTGAGACCTCTGACGAATCAAGATACGGATATTTTGACGAATCACGGTAAAATTGTAACCAATTTGACGCTTACATTAGCCGAAAATGACCGTTGAAACGCCTGACTGAGAAAAAACATTCCCATCCCCTTTAATCGGTAGAAAGATTGTTTAAATTCTGTAAACAGACTTTAAGGATCTCTTCTATTTCCTCAGAATTGTGATGAATGGTAATGCTAGACAATACTAATAAAACATCAATTACCTATTAAAACTGCATTTCACTGCCAGATTTAACATCACAACTATTTAATCTTTTAAATTAAATTTCAACATTAAGATCACGTCACCTAACTCATATTTTATATCTATCTTAGATCGGTACTCTGTGGGCGATCCGTTCGTCTACAATATTACGGTTGCCATATGTTGAGCAGGATCCGCTAAACTTTTCTGAGCACTTGAGCTCACCCCCAGGATTTTGTGGGGTTCATGTTGCTCATTATGTACTTTTCTATGTCGTGTTGTGTTGTGTGGACTATTACTGTTGTTTGTCTTTTTGTCTTTTATTTTTTAGTCCCTCTTTTACTGAATTTTCGAAAAATAAGACTAACTACTTGAATGTGAAAATAAATAGACATGACGTAGATACGAAGTCAAAGGGCAGTCTCCAAGCAACACAACAAAATGTATAAACATACATGCAGTTGTTAGTTCTTCTTGATCAGTCTATTATACACAATCTGAATGGAGATTTATCATTATCGGGATGCTATCAAACGTTCAGTCTGATTTGTGATGTTTCAATACTTGTCGCTTCGTCCTCGTCAATCTGAATATAAACAGAGATAGTTAAATTAATCATTCTAATTTCATTTTCATTATTTTTTCGATATAAAAATTTAGCAGAATAAACGGCCGCATTTAGTAAAAACCTTTTTAGAATTTTATTTTTTATGTATTGTTGCACTAGAACAGCATATCAGCTATTTTTATTCTTGAAATGAAAAAAGAAATATCAACCATACATTAACATCAATACCTTTTTATTATATTCGTCGAAATATACGAAAAGTTATCACATATACTTGGTATTAAATTCTACCCAACAAAGTTAAATTTATGATAGATTTAAAAAAAAATCCTCGGTACATCATGTATATTAGTATCTAACTATTTTTCTACATTAAAAGTTTGTTCCCTCAAGCATTAGCAATTTGTGACACAATGATTGTATTTCTCGACAGTGTCATAATTTTGCTTCTGTTTAAAACTGTTCAGTATTATTTTTCAAAATCAATCGAAGAATGCATTAACTCAAACAGTTATTCCAACATAGATCGTCCGGTGGGTACACGATTGTGGCTCCTACTGTGTCAGATCAGAACAACATACACACAATCAAATATCTAATATATAAATGCATACATGAAAAATAGACAAAATAAAAATATTCTAGAAAATTGATGACTTATTAACAAATGCAGTTAAAGGGAAGTAACCTAATAAAAAATAACGGAAATCAAAATATATAGAAACCAATATAAAAATTAAAGGTGCACAAATCGCCAATTCGAATGTTGACAACTTTCAATAGATATGCAAGGTTCTGTGAAATTTACGGTTTTTTCGGCTTGTTAACGGAATAATTTGACTACACAAAATTAGTTCAGTATTATGAAATTTTGCAGTTTCCTACGGAAAAATATAAAAAACATCTATTGTAACATGGCACAAGTTCAATTATTCTGCTAAGTTTAAACTATCTGGTTTGAAACTGTAGAAGGAGTTAATTGTCACTCAAATGAATACACGCTTTTTTTCCCTAATAAAACAGAACCATTTTCAAAAGTATAGAAAATATCGAACTCCGATGAAAATTCAAAACGCAGAGCCCATAATCAAATGCAAAATCAAAAGCTCAAACACATCAATCGAATAAATGATGCACAACTTCAATGAACGTGCTATTTTATTTTGAAGATTCGCTGATTTTGATAAAAAAATAAAAACTAGAAATTTGTGACATAAAATAAATATTTTAAACTGATGGCCCACCCAACCACCAACATACATATACTTTGGACCAATTTTGCATCACGTTCAAACCGGAAAATCAAGTTTACGCCAAGTTTGAATAATTGTTCAGTGAAATGGCTCAATGCAAACTATTTTCATTGAAAATATTAGTGCTATTCAAAACGAATATCTCAATCATGTAAAACATATTAATATTCTCTCCAACGGGGTCTTTCTGAATAAAATAGCATGTGCATTTATTTTCACTGGATTATTAATATCGATACATTCTGATACGTTAAATGCTACATGCACAAATTAAAAAGAATTAATCTCGTTTATGATTACATTACTATATTTTGTTGATTATTCCATGCAGTACTTGTTTTTCATTTCGTGTATTATCCCATGCATATATAACCTTAACCGTATTTGGCACAACTTTTGGAATTTTTGGTCCTCAATGTTCTTCAACTTTATTCTTGTTTGATTTTCTTACTATTTTGATCTGAGCTTCACTGATGTGTTTTATTTAGACGAAACGCGCGTCTGACGAATCAAATTATAAACCTGGTACCTTTGATAACTATGTATACTGTTTAAGAAGTTGCTATGTGAAATCTAATCCGGAATAGAGTAACAAATATTCACAGTGTAAACAGAAGTAAAAAAATAAATATCGAATTTCGGGGAAACTTCATAACTGAAAGTCCATTATCAAAATGCAAAATCAAAAGCCCAAACGCATTTAACAAATTGAAACAACTGCCACATTGCTGACGCAGTACATGCATTTTCTCATGTTAAAAATGTTGGACTAAGCATGGTTTTATAGCTAGCTAAACTTCTCACTTGTATGAAAGTCGCATATATTTGTGAGCTAAATAAACAGACATAATAGGTAAACATAAATTAGGGAATAGCAGTCAACATTATGGTATAATCATAACCACTATAAAAATAATATTTACTCACAAGTTACTATGTGACGTATAAAATTTTCTGACGTCAGACACACAAATCAATGAATGTGTTTGTAGATAGATGTTTTTTGTGTTCTGTTAAATTGTTCCTTTTAATATTGTTATACGATGATGACTCATGTACCCATATTTTGACTATTTTATTTATTGTGTTTAGTTAACACATCAATGTAAATATAACGGAATTTGATGAGACTGTCATCAAAGTGAGAGGGTTAGCGCTATAAAACCAGGTTAAATCCACCATTTTCTACATTTGAAAATGCCTGTACCAAGTCAGGAATGACAGTTCTTGTCCATTCGTTTTTGATGCGTTTTGTTATTTGATTTTGGCATGTGATTATGGACTGTCCAAATTGATTTTTCTCTAAGTTCAGTATTTTTGTGATTTTACTTTTTTCTTCATATCTTCCGATTAATTTTTAGAAAAAGTACAAGACGTTCTTTGACATAACCTTTGTTCATCAACATTCTTCTCAGACAATGGTGACGTTTTGTAAGTCTTATTAGCAACTATATGTTCTTGAATACTGACGAGTGGGAAATGCTTATCCCGTATGCAGGTGAAGTTGGTATATGTCTTCTAACTGGGGGCAGTTTATAATCTCAGAGTTAAAATTGTCTCGTTTGTAATAGATTCTGTAACTGCGATGACCGCTAATTTCAAATTCGAAACTCGGATGAACTATGAAAATTTTCCGAAAATAAGACTATATAATATAAATACTTTAATATAATTAGAATAGCATTATTTATCTATATTGATGTAATATTTATAATATTTTGTAAACGACTAACAATATGCAGTTTATCTACCTGAAGAATCCCTGAACTTCTGGTACTAATGAAACAGGGACCTTCACTGAGATAGCTGTGTCAGTGGAGTAATTGTTAACAGCGAGCAATACTGTTGTTGAATAAAAAAAAAAAAAAAAAATTTCAAATTCGAAGTTTAAGTCTCAAAAGAGTAGGAGGAAGCCGTGTCTGTTTCTAGTTCTGTATAACATACTAATGGAACCTAACTCGAAACGTTTGGAATGTTCAATGAAAGAACATTATCAATATATCTAAATGTGTAATTATACGAACTGGCTTCTTTGTTTTTGTTTTGATAAGTGTCTGAGTAAACTCCGACTCCAATGACAATGTAAAGAGGTAAAATGTATATGCCGACATGACGGAGCGATCTAGATATGTAAAACCTCCCATCTTTTCAGAAAGACTCATATAGTTTGGTTACTGTCTATTTTAGGTTTTATCTACGCTTCTTCTTGCAAAATGAATCTTCAACAATTGCATAGAGGCTACCATCTATTTTACTTTATTGTTGTGTTGATATAAAGTGGTGATATCTCTATCTTCATTACACAGACAAAATTACACTCCATCTTCACGTAACTGATTAAAAACCTCTAAATTATGAAATATCGATAACATACATGACTGTTTAGTGTTAAGTAATTTGCCTGTTTACAACTAATAATGATAAAGACTGAACCAGTTGTCAAGAAAAACATTTTCATCCACACTTTAATGTCAATTAATGTGACAAAGGTCCCGCGTCCAACTGTAATTGGACGATTTTAACATGCAAGGAATGTATCTGTCTTGATATTTGTCGTATCAAATGTATTTTTTACAAGTTAAATGGAATGTTTCATGAAAAAGTTGATTACGAATACGCTTAAACTTTATGTATCTTTATTTACTAATTATATAATGGAGATACGGATAATTATAACCTGGAAACATTATCCAGGTGTCAAATTGTCGTCTCCTACCATAATACTCTTAACTCTTTGAATCTTTATTTTAAACCATCTTGTGTCGACGATGCAATTATCAAATTTTGATTGCCAAATCTTTGAAAGTTCTCATGTCCGTGTTATAGATGTTAACTTTACTACTTGGATTTTTCTTTATTTTTCTACCTTATGTTCCTGTATTACGGTATAATGGTTGCAGCTTAAGATCTCGAAGAAACCTTGTAACGCAGCCTGCATTTAGCGACTATTTTTTTTTTATTTTTGTTACTTAGTTATATTAAGTTTGTTCGATCAAGGATTGCCAAGGAGAAATAATCTTTTATGGTGTGCTTAGAGGAATGTGTCTCACATTCCGCCGTAGAAACCTTAAGGTAAAGGTCGCTTCGCTATTCATTTTGCTAATATGACACATTTAAAAGAGGGACGAAAGATACCAGAGGGACAGTCAAACTCATAAATCAAAAAAAATCGACAACGCCATGGCTATAGATTAAAAGGACAAACAGACAAACACATGACACAACATAGAAAACTAAAGAATAAACAACACGAACCCCATCAAAAACTAGGGGTGAACTCAGGTGCTCCGAAAGGGTGAGCAGATCCTGCTCCATATGTGGTACCCGTCGTATTGCTTTTGAGATAACAAATCCGGTCTTATGCGGTAGGTCACATTCATGAAAGGGAAGGGGATTGTAGTTACGACGTGAGGGACATATCCGATATCATTTGTGATAGTTACGGTTATTCAATAACGGTCAACCAACTTGTGATGGCGTCCGTAAAATTTACGAAGAGATGATTTTAACTTCACCATTTGGAACTCTTGATTTAATAGCTTCCTTGTTAGCAACAACCTCTATCAAGAAAATCATGAAAGGAAATGCAAGCACGGGAAAATCGTATCAATTGGGAAATATATACACCGAATGCAGGTGCTGCTGGAATGTTGCTAATTAGAAATGGAAAGCTCACAATTGGAAAGCTGGAATCATCTCTTTTGTCGTAAAGTTTTGTTTTCAATCGACTCTCATTGTAAATTTCTAGATGTAAGTCAAGATATGAGGCCGACTTAACTGTATCTGTTGTATCCTTTATCTCTAGTCCAATGGGAAAGATGCGTTCGACATAGTCACCAAATTTCGAATTATTTAGTGAAAGAACATCATCTATATAGCGGAAAGTAGAGTTAGAGGATATTGCTTACTTTTTATCTTTCTTCCTAAGAAGTTCTTGTATGAAGTCATCTCATAATAATAAAGAAGAGGGGCACAATTCGTTCCAATTGGAATGCCGATAGTCTGTTGAAAAACACGTCCTCCGAACGTAACAAATATGTTGTCAATCAAGAAATCAAGCATCTTGATAATGTCAGTTTCAGAGAATTTTTTGTTTGAATCAGAGTGATCCCTTACAAAGTAGGATTTATCCCTTCCTAAGACAAGATACTTGTATCTTCGTTGGCCATTCTTTTTTATGAAACAAAGCAATACCAACTCTTTTTTTACTAAGTCTTTTAGTTTGAAATGTGGAATACTTGTATAAAGTGTAGAAAAGTCAAATGTTTAAATACTATTACAAGATGAAAGAGAGTTACATTGTATGTACTCTAAAAGATCTTTGGAATTTTTAAGTACATGTATCCACATATGATTCACGCCACCTCTAAGAATAGGCAGTTTCATAATAACTTTGAAACCCGTCTTTGATTGCTGATAAAATGGATGTTAATAATTTAGAAAGATGTCCGGAATAAAAAAAACAATTCTCGTAGTACCAGGCTTATAATCTAATACGCCAGACGCGGGTTTTGTCTTCGTAATACTCATCAGTGAAGCCCAGATCGAAATAAAGCAAACAAGTACAAAAGTGAAGAGTATTGAGGACCAAAACTTCCTAAAAGATGTGCCAAATACGCCCAAGGTAATATTTGACTAGGATAAGAAAATCCTTAGTGATATGTACAACATGTTGGAAAACACAGTTCCGCCATTTCTTTGATTATAGCAAAACTTTCGCGACATGTAAATGAGTGTAGCTAAAGATAGTTGGCTTTTCAGTCATAAAACGTGCCAAATACTTGGGAGTACAAAATTCACAAACAGCATCTACCATTAAATCATGATTATACCGAAGCATGGTACTAGATGCGTACTACATCTCAGAACCATATACCATACATCATTAGATATTTTTTTGTAATGTAAAAGGCACCTATCTAAGTATAACAATTTTGCAGTTAGTTGCAGTCATTTAAAGAAGATTAAAGGAGGAATCTGAAAAGTATTACATGTTCTTCTAACCGAGACATGTTGTGGTATTTTTATTTTTCTGTGATTCTAGTCGATCAAGTTCAGAAAAATGAATATTCCGTTAATACATGTATATAACGCTAGAGAAAGCTTTATCACGTGACATGTTTTCTGATGAATTGAAACCACGTGAAAAGCGTGACGATGAATTTAGTTATCACCCATAAAATGCAAATTTGGAAGTATTAAGGCAAATTGATATCAAGTTAATTCATTTGCGATTTATGTTTCACTGTAAATGAAAATTGGGATGTTTTCATATTAATTTCACTGAGGAGACAGTTCAGCCTACAGTATAAACAAGATAATAGATTTCCTGCTGTTTCAGGTGATTAATAAGAATAAATATATCAAAATTGCCGTAGAAGAGGACATTACCGTATCAGATATACCTACTACATCAGGGCAATTATTTAGACACGGTGATAGATAATGAAGGAATTGATTGGACCTGCTGGGATGAAAATTATATACTAATGACACCACATATGACTGGCATTTTTCTATCAAGTTGGGCCAGGTGAGTGATATCCCGGAACAATTAAATCTTTCCATGTCGTACAGAGATTAGCATAATATTACACCAAACTTTGCAGGAATTTTAAGATCAACGCTTTACAGATCATGTTTACTGACGATATAACCTTGTGATAGATTTTATATAAGGTATTGGTTGACTGATAATCCCTGTGAACCTAGTATTCTCTTCTAATCCTGTAATTGCTCCATCTCATAAATGAATAATAATTTAGAAAGTGATATGTTATAACATTACCATGTATCCTAACAACCAGCTTTTGATGAAAGAGTCAAAAGTTCAATCGTGCAGAAAGTTTGACAGATATTTTACATTTTCAGTTCATGTTTTGTTCAGTAAACCAATACGCTAGTGGTAGAAATGAAGCACCCATTTAAGCATCAAAATAAATCTTGTGAATTCATAGATGTTTTATTTTCTTCTCTGCATGTTCTTTTGTATTTTACAAAAAAGTGGATCCTTTTAAAACATCCAGGATCTGCATACATAGATATGCCACATTTGTGTAATAAACGGCTAAACATATCTAAGCTACCCATATGTCTCCTATGCCCAAAGCACGAGTATCTGAATGAATAATGCTGCAGAAATACAAGGGATTTCAACTTGACTCAAATTAACAATGTTGCAAATTGATGATACTTAATAACAACACCTCAAATGGGTCCTTTAAGTGACTTGTAATAGAAAAATATAGGACCTATCAAATAAATGTATTATTTATCTGATATTGTTTGCAATCATTAGAATCTGCAATCGGATTCAGTTCAGTGATCTTCTCTTAGACACTGGATTAATGATACTAAAATAAAATTTACATCGTCATTTTTGAAACAAACAGTCATTTAGGCAAAATTTGTTGGTTGATGATCAGAGGCAAAATGTACTTCTATTTTGTTTTTAAAAGTGGAGGATTAAGACAAATTGTCGGTAAACAACGTTTGGTAAATATAACTTCAGAGTGTTAAACATCAAAATAGCTACAATAAAAGCAATTGTACATTTGTATCTATTTGATATGCACTTTTTTACTTTAAATATCATGGTTGTATTATTTACTGTTTTAATATAACAGTTAAAGAATTATGTTACGGTCAGCATATTTCAGACCAAATCTTCATTTTTAAAATAAGTTTGTAGTTTAGATATTCTGGCTTCATATAATCGTAAAGACATGTATTGTCGAATATATAGTTATCAAGGTACCAGGATTATAATTTAATACGCCAGACGCGCGTTCGTCTTCATTAGACTGATCAGTGACGCTCAGATCAAATAGTTATAAAGCCAAACAAGTACAAAGTTAAAGAGGTTTCATGAATATTTTTTTTTTCAATCGTAAATCATCACTTCTTCGTCTGTTGCAACCTTAAGATAATTCATCAACGCCAACACTACTAATTACCGTGTATTGAAATAAGGAACTCTTCTAACTTATAGGAATATGCACGGTCTCCACGCGGTGGCTTTTAACCTATCATTTTCCTACAAATGTATAGGAGGTAAGATAATTGAGTATACACTCTCCAGAACCAGGCAGTTATTGGAGAAAGCCTTTGGTATTCTTGCACATATTCCGTTTTTTTTCGGGTCATTAACAGAAACCAGAGACATGCTGAGAAATCCTCACAACTTTTGTAAGCTTTCACCATCTCATCTGATTGCGATAAAAAGTAACTAAAACAACCTATGGACGCGGAGGATCAAAATATGAATGTCATTCCAACGTCATTCAGATTGACAAAGTACATTATTGATGTTTACCCTGTAAGGCATGGAACATGGGAACCCAGGAGGACAGGCAAATTATAATATACCTGGTTCACTACTTACCACAAAGGCGTGTTTGGTACTATGGCATGACAAGATGATCTACTAACTTTTCACACAAAAGCAGTGACAGTAATATCAATACATTGTAATGATGAACATTTTATTTTCGATTATTGCATTATAACTCTAAGCAAAATGTGTGTGTGGATTAATCAATTGTCATTCTGAAATTTTGATAGAAAAAATACTTAATATAGAAATAAATAAAAGTATCCTAAAAAAGTAAAGATAATTTTCCACACAAATTTGTATCAATTTTGATTTAAGGTTATATACCACCGTAAGGTTCATGACGCCTTGGTGACCAAGTTCTAACGCATTGTACTCTCATGACGGCAACGTATATCATTCATGCTGCCCTCTTGTGTCCTGCGTATAAACATCGTAATAAATATTGTGTTACCTTCATGTATGTTTCAAGTGCTATCGTGTGACCTTCTGTGTGCATCGTACTAACGTCCGCTGATAATCGACTGTTGACCAAGTTCGGGACCATATTATCCCGAAATTCAGCGTTAAATATTCGAATGGCCATCTGGTGTCCACTTCGAGACAGTGTGATGCATGCATAAAAGAGGGACAAAAGATACCAGAGGGACATTCAAACTCTTAAATCGAAAATAAACTGTCAACGCCAAGTATAAAAAGAAAAAAAAAACAGACATCCAATAGTACACAAAACCAAACATAGAAAAATAAAAAAACATGCAAACGAACCCAAATAAAAACTGGGGTTGATCTCAGGTACTCAGAAATGGTAAGCAGATCCTTCTCCACATGTGGAACCCATCCAGTTGTTAAGGTTATTCTCAAGCCGATCATAAGTCTAATTCGGTAGGTCACATTCGTAAAAAAGGATCAGAATTGTAGTTTCGACATTAGGAAAATATCCGCTATCACCTGTGAAAAGGATGTTCTATAACGGACAACCAACTGGTGATTAGGTCCGTAAAATTAACGGAGAAATAGTATCAGCTTCAAAAACATTTGCAACTCATGGTTCAATAGCTTACTTTTGAGCAGCAACATTCTATCAAGGAAATCATGAAAGGAAATACAAGTCCGGGAATATTGCATCAATTTAGAGACATATACTCCGTATGCAGGCGCTGCTTTATCGAAATTGACAGATCAAGATTGGGAAGCTGAAATCACATCTTTTGTCGTAAAGTTTTGTGTTCAACCGACCCTCATTATCAATTTCTAGGTGTCAAGATACGACGCAGACTTAACCGTATCCTTTATTTCTTGTTCGATGAAATTTAGTACAACTATAGGTAGTTTCATAATAATCTAGAAGCCCGGCTTTGATTGCTGATAAAATTGATGTCAATAATTTAGGAAGTGATTCCACGAAATACTTGGAAGACACGGCAGTATACCGTTGTTTGTAGGGACGCTTATGTAGTTTAGATATCAAATACAGTGATAGAAGATCCAGTTCTTCATCTTTGGTTGAAATTCCAAAGGAACATATAACAGACCTTTTATTTTCCAGGATTTTCTCTTTGGTAAGTGTCGTGAGGGTATATATTGTCGTGTTTTCATGTGAATTGTCAATACCTAATTCATTTATCAAGCAGTTTATGTAATGTGATTTATAAACAAACCCGATGTTGTTTGTGGCTTTATCTGTGAGGACAACAACATATTTGTCATAGAGGTAAAACAAGTGTTTTGTTGTAACATTTGGGTCTTCACAGATTGACGTAACATGGGTATTGGTAGACCCATTCAGTTTCCTAATTCTGATTTGTATCAACGACCACACAGCCGTAATCCATTCGTCTTCTTTTTTTTTGCGTTTAACCCTTTACCAGGCATTATCCTCGACTGAATCCACCAATTATGTTTCCTATTCATGGATTTAGGCTCATGATATTTTGGACCTTTGGATAACAATTTCACAGGGAAGTATCATTGACAATGTTGAGGTCACCGGTAATAACGTGGCCAGCCGGGTTATATATGAATGGAGAACTAGTACATGTGCAATCGGGAGGTTTAGACTTGAAGTCGACAGTATTGAGATCCAGGAACATGTGTTTCTCATTGAATATATTAGTTGTAATGATTGTTACAGACTGATATTTAAAAAGGGAGGTATTTTCGATTGAACTAATTTATGATGAATGATATTGCTCAAGCTGACGGCATTGAGAACTTTCTTGGCAAACGAAAGTTTTTAAAAAAGATGTTTTCTTTGTTTCATCTTTTCCAATGCGAACTGTTTTGAAAAGTCTCTGACTTGCAATATCCGAAATGATAGCTGAAAGTTTGGTTTGAATGAGGGTTTGTAACAGTGGTTTCCAAACATGAACTGAACAAAGAATGGAGTTCTGTAATGAGTGTATCAAATTAAGCTTTGTGCGAATGCGAATGTAATGAATACCCAACGGCTGTTATATAAATGGCAGCAAGTCATGGAGAGCTGCATCTACGTCGAGGAGTTGAGTTGAAAATATTCATCACATTCATAAAAGATCATTTTTTCTTTAAATGCGATTTTAGGAAAAGGTCGTCCCAATTTCTCTTCGTGTATTTGCGTTCTTCTAGATCTATTTACATTCAATGTTACGTCAGGATAAGGTCCATTTAAATTTGCTCAGTACTTTTATTTTAAAAGTTCTTATCTTTTCGTCATATCAATCTATTCCTTTGGAAAATTTTCTCTGAACTTCCATGATCTATCTGTGTACATATACGGACAATTGGCACGTTCAAGGGAGGTATACAGCGAGTAGAACTATAAAATAAAGTTAGTATTCCATGAATTTTTTCGCATAGCAACATTTTTTAACCAATTTTCTACTTAGCTCACATAACCTGCTGTACTCGCCGTTAGCTATTTTAGGAGGAAAATGATTTAATTTCATTATTACTACCAAAATGTTTTCATGTGAATTTATAATTAATAACGTTCTAGCTAAAACGGGAAAAATCCTACAAAAGATTGAAATTTCTGGGTTAATAGGGAAGGTAATATGTTTCACTAGATTTCACACTAACGGTACCAATTGTTCTGCATCTTTCAATAATAAATGTCTCCTCGGTAATGATCAAAGTCAACATATCAAAAATTCCACCTATAGCTTTTCCAATTCAGTTACCTTAATCCTAATACCTGCCAATTGTATATTGCAAAGTAAAAGGAAAAACCGTGAGGTATAACATATTCTGAAAAAAAATCCCATTATATATCAAATTATTAAACAAAGTAAAGACAACTTTTGATTGCTAGTAACAAACAAGAACATAATGAAAATATATAAAAAAAAAATGAACATCGCTTTATCGTCAAATGTGTGGCTGCTAGTATCGGTTAACAAAGATTTGGCAGTATGTTCAAATAAACGAAACCAAAGACCCTACGTTTATTCGTCCAGTGAATGTTTGACATCATTCAAAAATCTTTGCAAGGTGGATCGTATATGCACTTTCAAAAGCAGCTAACCTTTGAATATCTTGACAGCTGTCATATTTGTGATTAGTTGGAAATAGATCTTATAAAGAGTTTAGATGTTAAACTTTGAATACAATGTTAACCTGAGGTTTTCAAATGAATAACATTCTATTGTGAATGTCATTGAACCATGATCATAAAGGAAAAGACATCCAGACTTGTTTGTCCAGCAAACATAAAACAGACAAGACGCACGTTTATAAATCGAGTCTATTAGCACGATTAAGTCTTCATTTGGAATTGTTTATTTAAGTTTTCCTTATTCATTTGGATGCAATTGTTTCTATTTCATTTTTCGTAATTTGGTCACCATCACGACAGCTGAATCACGGAGACCGGAAACCATTGGAAGCCATTTCGATGTAGTAACCTGAGTACCAAAGAGCTTAAAAACATTCATTGTGTGAGTTGGCAAAACATTGCAGTGTTAATTGATCTCGATCAATGCCAATTTGGTCTTGAAAAGTAACACTGCATAGAGTTCTCATTTGATTCAATCAAAATGAAGATAGATTAGGGATTTCAATTCAACATTGTACAAACATTTTGCGTTAATTATCAATCCATTTAAGCATTTTAGTCAACACTTTGAGTATCGAGTTCCATTCAATCATGGATAATATATCACCCCAACTACAAGACATGGTATGTTTATGGGAAAATATAAGTTTATTATAACACATTAGTACTTGGATTCTGTAGAAATGCATGAATCTGATACCCTTTTAAATGAAAGTTTTGGTACACTTCTATGCAAGTCATTTGTAAACTAATACATTTAATAAATATTTGTTTCAGTGATGCTACATTCGATAAGGCTTTCTATAAATGGCAGAAGTCGATTAAAGAATGAATTTAAAATGTATTTCTAATTTACGTGCGTCGGAGAGTGAATTCTGAATAGGCACCATTGTTTCGAAATGGGAAAAAATCTCGATCGGAAATAAATTAGAGAATAATAAATGTGAATGATTAGTTATTTAAGGTACTTTGGCGAGATGTAAATCGCAGATAAATAAATTTAATTATTTTTCTATGGAAATTTGCACGAGGTTGTCAAGATAGCAAATATAATTAACCATATAAATGTGAAACTGTTTTGGTTTGCTTATTTAATTACTTCATCCACTTTTTGTATCAAGTCTCAAATTAATGGCAATTACACTTTTTAATTGACGTAAAGAGAACAATTACATAATCACTAATTGAAAAAGCTTTCGATTTTTCTGCATATGGGTGCGTATTTTCTCTCTCTCTCTCTATTCAGTAGACAGTATATTACCATGCGTTGCCAACATTTAATAATTTCGTATCTGAAGTCAATTTCAGACTAATTCAAACGGGGCTAGAAAAAAATGCAAGGATAGTGTAGTGAAAACAGTTATAAGATACTTTTAAAAACCAGGTTCCAGAACTGTCATAAATTATGTCTAATTACAAACTCATAAAGACGTTTGTCTAATTCACTTACGAATAAAAGATATGTAAAAGTTAATAACAAAAATACCGAACTCATAGGAAAACTCCAAACTGAAAGTCTCTAAGCAATTGGCAAAATCAAACGCGCAAGAACATCGAACGAATGGATAACAGCTATCCTATTCCTGACTTGGTACAGGTATTTTCTTGTGTAGAAAATGGTGGATTAAACCTGATTTTAAAGCTAGCTAAACATCCCACTTGTATGACAGTCGCATAAAATTCCATTATAATGACAACGATGTGTGAACAAGACAAACAGACATAACAGGTAAATATATCAAAAAAGAAATAGGGGTACAGCAGTCAACATTGTATTATGATCTTAATCACTATAAAACCAAAAGTGTCAACATCAAAAAAACCAAGAAAGGATATTGACAAAGATAATGAGTTAAATCAAAGGAAAAAAGTACATACGCTTACCATAGCACATTAACACAATGACGAGATGATAAGAACCGACCCACATAAAATGGATATTACAAATAATAGAGTAATAAATTACAAAGACAAATAAAAGAATACTACAACAAGATGATAAACAACGTCAGAACCTGGAATCTTTACTTCAAGACCATCGTGAATTATTTGTTAAGTTGATAAAGAATATTTATCAACAAGGTCTAAGAAAAGGACAAGAAGTTCTCTGACATAACCCCTGGTTCATCAACTTTCTGCTCAGACACTGGTGATGTTTTACAAAGTATGAGTAGCAGCTGCAGACTCTTGAATACCGAAAAATTTGGGAAACGTGTATCTCATACGCAAGAGAAGTTGGTATATTGCAAATATGGAGTAAATTAATAATTTCAAAATTAAAATCGTCTCGTTTGTCATAGATTCTGGCCAGGAGGTGACCGCTTATGTCAAATTCGAGATATATAAGTCAGAATATGAATCAGAGGGAGCCGTGTCTGTTGTTAGCTTACCAGCTGGGTCAGTGGGCAAAGTGATCTTTTCTCATTACTTGGCGTCCGTCGTCCGTAGTCCGTCGTCGTCGTCGTCGTCCGGCGTCCTGCGTCCGTCGTTGGTTAATTTTTACAAAATTCTTTTCCTCTGAAACTTTTGGGCCAAATTTAACCAAACTAGGCCACAATCATCATTACGGTATTTACTTTAACAAATGTATCCGAAGACCCGGCCAGCCGACCAAGATGACCGCCATGGCTGAAAAAGAACATAAGAAAATACAGATTTTGGCTTGACATGGGTAAAATTGTTTATCAGTTCAAGATCTATCTGCACTGAAATTTTCAGACAAATCGGAAAACCCGATGGTAGGTTCTTGCCCCTGAATTGATAATGTTAAGGATAGTTTGCAGTTTTTGATTATTATCTTATATTATTATAGAAAGAGATAAACTTTAAACAGCAATAATGTTCAGCAAAGTAAGAGTTATAGTCCTTCAAAGAAATTTTTAACAATTGTTTGTAATCTTACAAAAATATTCACCTCTGAAACTACTGTGACAAATTTAACCAAACTTGGTCACACTCATTATAGGGTATTTAGTTTGAAAAATGTGTCCGATGACCCCAAGATGGCTGACATGGCTAAACATAGAACATAGGGGTAAAGTGAAGTTTTGGGCTTATATCTCTGAAACTTAAGCATTTAGAGCAAGTTTGACAATGGTAAACATGTTTATCAGGTTAAGATCTGTCTGTTCTGAAATTTTCAGTCAAATCAGACAAGCTGTTGTTGGGTTGCTGCCCTTGAATTAGTAATTTTAAGGACATTTTGCTGTTTTGGTTATTATCTTGAATATTATTATAGATAGACATAAACTATAAACAGCAATTATGTTCAATAAAGTAAGATCTAGAAAAAATTCTACATGATCAAAATGGTCAATTGACCCTAAAGGAGTTATTGCCCTTTAAAGTCAAATTTAAAACATGGCTAAAAATAAAATATAGGGGTTAAATGCAGGATTTGACTTATATATCTGAAACTAAAGCAAAAGTTTAACTGCGTTATTGCATGCATCAATTGAAAATAAAAATATCAAGTGATCGACACAGGTTCCTTGGAGCCTCTTGTTTCTTAAACCTCTAGTTCTGGAGGATATATTAATGGAACACAATCCGAAAAATGTGGAGATTTGATGGAAAGAACATCATCAATTATATATTAATGAGAAATAAAATTATCTGGCTTATTTGATCTTCTTGTTTTGATAAGTGAAGAGAGGCAATTTGTTTAAAATGTTTATCATGGGAAATTCAACAAATATAAACTCCACAATACTGATCACTTGTTCCTCTGTGTAACATAAGGCAACAGTTCAATGACATGTAATCCTAAAAAAGGCATCTAGATAGTAATAAATAGTTCAATTGATTTCTATATTGAATCATACAAATTTAATTGCTACTTTGTCTTTAGTTCAAATAAAATGGGAGTCATTTCATGTTAAAACTATTTATATGTATATGAATATACCTCATCCGGAATTGTGCTGAAAAATTTAACATTTCTTTAATTGCATATTATAGCGCACTGGTTCCTGAATTTATTAATACGAAAATAGGTACGTCTGTTCTGAACAACAGGGCAAATGTCACTCATTATTTCTCATGAGTTTGAATGTTACTCTGGAATTTTTTTTACCTTTCTTTCAAAATTTATTAACTTTTTTTTATTCAATAAGTGTTCTACAGTGATTCTTAGTTCGTAAGCTTTCATTTGATACCCAAATTACCCAACTATTTTACTTATTGACAAAGGTATATATTGGCACTATCTACTTCTTTTGTCCTGCCGTGCCCGAATTATTAGTTATATGCATAAATGGGCCAATTAAAAAAAATTAACATAGACAAACTACCAAAGATCTTCCACTAACAACCTCAAAGTTATATTTTTGAAAGAAGCGGTATATGAGTAATTGTCTATGTTAACCTGTTTTCAATGAATGATGTGTGCAGACATGCCCGGTAGCTGTACAATTAGAGGTACACATACGCAACCTCGTCTGCTTAGATTAGAATAAGGTCGTTCCAATGAAAATGTGATGTCTTGTCTTACACAGAACCCTTGTTACAAGGTGGAAGGAAACGTAGGTGAAAGTCCAAAGTTCTCTTCTGTCCATATCTAGCAAATCCTCTTTTGCCAGTTTGGTGGTAAAATTTATCAATATAATGAATGTGCATGAAATATGTGCCACTCAAGATTTTAAGGTGGTACCCAACACTTTCACTAAAATTAATTTGGCTGTTTAATTTTCATAAAATTTTGACAAAGTATTTACTTTGACCCTTTAACAAAAATATAAAATTTTCAAAAATTTTGAACCAACTATTTTATCAGAAAAATTACACTGGTTATATAGCAGTTTGACAAACACCAATTTTGTTCACTGAGAAGCTTAATATTTATTCCCTTTACTACACAACGTAATTAAAACGTTTAGCTGACTTTACAGAGTTATCTCCCTGTAGTGTTAGGTACCACCTTAAGGAAACAGGAACTGCTGAATGCATCAGTGCTTGATTTGTCGTTTTATATGTATGTATTAACAATATTATATAAAGATATTATACAACAGTTAATGGTCTACTTTAGCATATAATAAGTAGTTTTTGGAGAAAAACACATTTGATGTATTCGTGCTTCCCGTCTTTGAAACAAACATATGCCATATGCCATTCTATATTGTAATTTGTTTGAAATTTATATAATTTGCTATGCATCTTAAAAATTTCATAAATATAATCTACATCATTAATGTTTGCGCCATTACATAATCAAGAAGTTATATTAAAAGAATTACTGTTTAATTCAACTATTTTGTTTCTTCATTTTTACTAGTTTCGCAGACCAATAAAACCAGTGATATCTTGTATTTCAATTTCAAACTTCCTGAATCTGCATGAAATATCTGCCACTGAATATTAAAAAAAAAATTATCAATCAGTCAAGCAAAGTCTCTTCATATATCCTACAATAAAAATTATCAAACAGTTACGGTAAAAAAGTAGTAATGTTCCAAATAGAAAGTGCCCATTTTCTTTACAATCAAATCTGTTGGTGTTTTATTTTATATGTATATTTCTGTGTCATTTAGTTTTGTTTTTTGTTTATTTTGCTTTCTTGTTACTGTTTTTGAACCCTTAGGTTCTATTCCCGATTGTACTGGTTTCATATTTTAAAATTGTGGCCTCTTACTTCTTGAATCTATCTCATTTTATTGCTTACATGTTTGCCTTTCTCCATTAGAAGTATAATCATATTCAAAACAGTGTAGCTGTGGCCATTGATTGGCAACCTTAAATTATCCCATTGACTGGGGCAGATTATGTGAACGTTTGTCTGTAACAACCGCAGCTCACTATGTACTTGTTAAAGGCATTTAAACTCGGGGGTCACAAAAGGTTCTCAACACCTAAATAAAGAAATTAGAAAAACTAATCAGGAATAACACGATGTTTTGATTTATATCAATAATATAAATCAAAACACAAAGTTATTCCTGATTAATTTTTCGAACTATTTTAATATTAAAGGCGTTAAGAACCTTTGGTGACCCCACAGTTTAAATTCTATAATAAGTAAGTAGTGAGCAGTTGTCGTTGCAGACACACGTTCACCTAATCTGCCCCAGTCAATGGGATACTTTAAGGTTGTCAATCAATGGCCACAGCTACACTGTTTAGAATATGATTCTATGTGTTTCTTTTTTTCCTTGCTTTTTCAAATTGAAAAATTTTTACTCAGTCGCACTTGTGGCAAACTGACGACAGTGAAGCAAATGAACATGATTAAAAAGGGCACGTTCTTGCAATGTTTAAGTTCTGTTGTTATTTTGAAATGTCTTGTCTACCCAAACCATGCAATAACTTTCATAAAAACAAGTCCCAATGTCACTTGGCTGGGTTTGCGTACACTCTTTCAAACTTTGTATATGTATTTATATTTATATGTATAGATATAGGAAGATGTAGTGTGAGTGCCAATGAGACAACTCTCCATACAAATAACAATTTAAAAAGTAAACCATTATAGGTTAAAGTACGGCCTTCAACACGGAGCCTTGGCTCACACCGAACAACAAGCTATAAAGGGCCCCAAAATTACTAGTGTAAAACCATTCAAACGGGAAAACCAACGGTCTAATCTATATAAACAAAACGAGAAACGAGAAACACGTATATATTACATAAACAAACGACAACTACTGTACATCAGATTCCTGACTTAGGACAGGTGCAAACATTTGCAGCGGGATTAAACGTTTTAATGGATCCAAACCTTCTCCCTTTTTCTGAAACAATAGCATAACATCACAACAAAGAAAAACATACGAAAAAATATCAATTGGCAGACTTAACTCAATCAAAAAATGTATGTAAATACAACAAAATTGTTTTACTAAACTTGATCTCTAACTAAACATGACTTTAGTACCTGCCACAACACGATATAAGACCAGCAAACAATTACTATAATTTAACCCGAAAACATGACCATTTCTGAGATGATTAATTCCTCAATTATATCCTTACGTTATGTATCAAGCTTATAAGTCTATATGTAAAATTAACATTGGTTTAGGTATACTGCTATAGATAAATAAACATTTAGAACAATTTATCAGCACTTTTTAGCATCAAATAATTGTTCTCCAGTAGTTTGAATGATCATTGTAGGAGTTAATTGTGGCAACAGCAAAAATCGAACATGGCTTTAAAGGTAGTCATGCAAGCTGCAACGTTATAATGGCTTTCTAAAACATTAGCTTGGTTATCAATCTATACGGCTAAACGTTTTCACCTTTTTAACACTTCCTAAGACATTTTTCTAGAATATACCAGGATTATTATTTGGTACTTCAGACGCGCATTTCCTCTGCATAAGATTTATCAGTGGCGATCTGATCAAACTATTTGGAAGGTCAAATAATAAACGAAAAACTATCTACCAATAACGCGTGCATCTAGAATGATCAGCTTTGATGTAGAATAATGTGCTCTAGTAGGATGTCACTTCCTGTAAAAATAAGATATATCTCAGGAACATGCGTGTTGTCCAGAATATACTTCTAGGATTGGAGTTTTTTTACAGAGTTTTTTTTACAGCCGTCAGTTAGTCATTCAATACTGATAGTTGACTTTGTCATTGTTGAAATTCCCATAATCTGCGCATTATTACGCTTAACGATGGGTGATCAAGAGAAACTAAACTAGAGGCTCTTAAGAGCCTGTGTCGCTCACCTTGGTCTATGTGCATATTAAAAAAAAGGAAACAGATGGATTCATGACAAAATTGTGTTTTGGTGATGGTGATGTGTTTGTAGATCATACTTTACTGATCATTCTTGCTACTTACAATTTTCTATATATGTAATGAACTTGGCCCTTTAGTTACAGAGGAAAATATTTTGTTAAAACTTACCAAAATTTACCAAATTAATGAAAATTGTTAAAAATTTACTATAAAGGACAATAACTCCTTAAGGGTCAACTGACCATTTTGATCATGTTGCCTAATTTGTAGATCTTAATTTGCTGAACATAATTGCTGTTTACAGTTTATCTCTATCTATAATAGTATTCAAGATAATAACCAAAAACGGCTAAATTTCTTTAAAAATTACCATTTGGGGGGGGGGGGGGGAGGCAGCAACCCAACAACCAGTTGTCCAATTCATCTGAAAATTTCAGGGCAGATAGATAATTACTAGATAAACAAGTTAACCCCTGTAAGATTTGCTTAGAATGCTTTGGTTTCAGAGTTATAAGCCAAAATCTACATTTTACCCCTATGTTCTATTTTTAGCCATGGCGGCCATCTTGGTTGGTTGGCCGGGTCACCGCACACATTTTTTAAACAAGAGACCGTAATAATGATTGTGTCTAAGTTTGGTTAAATTTGGTCTAGTAGTTTCAGAGGAGAAGATTTTTGTAAAAGATTACAAAAATTTACGAAAAATTGGTAAAAATGACTATTAAGGGCAATAACTCCTTAAGGGGTCAACTGACCAGTTTGGTCATGTTGACTTATTTGTAGATCTTACTTTGCTGAACATTATTGCTGTTTACAGTTTATCTCTATCTATAATATTTTTCAAGATAATAACCAAAAACGGACAAAATATCCTGAAAATTACCAATTTAGGGGCAGCAACCCTACAACCCATTGTCCGATTCATTTGAAAATTTTCAAGGCAGATAGATCTTGACTTAATAAACAATTTTACCCCTTGTCAAATTTGCTCTAAATGCTTTGGTTTCAGAGTTATAAGACAAAATCTACATTTTACCCCTATGTTCTATTTTTAACCATGGCGGCCATCTTGATTGGTTTGGAGGGTCACCGGACACAATATTTAAACTAGATACCCCAATGATGATTGTGGCCAAGTTTGGTTAAATTTGGCCTAGTAGTTTCAGAGAAGAAGATTTTTGTAAAAGTTAACGACGACGGACGACGACGGACGACGACAGACGACGACGGACGACGGACGCCAAGTGATGAGAAAAGCTCACTTGGCCCTTTGCGCCAGGTGAGCTAAAAATCTGTCATAAAGGCATAACATCTCTTATAACTTCCGACATTGTTTAGACAGGAAAAACTCATACGAACAGTAGCACAAAACACTTCTTTTAACTTTATTTTTTTTTATGTTTTTCCTTTTCTGTTGAAATTGGTCGTCACTGTGTACTATTTAAATAAGGTGTTGAAATTTTGTCCAGCATGTCAAAAAAACAAGTCATTGGTTATTATATGAAAAACTTATATATCAGTGCGAGTAGTATTTGTATTTATATTGTTCAATAATTCTTCGGAAGATTCCTTATATTAAAAAGACGATGTCGTCAGCTTTTATTCAGACAAAACAAAAATGTGTTCATAGTACACGAATGCACCAATCGCACTATCATTTTCTGTGTTCAGTGGACCGTAGAATTGGGACCAGAACTCTAATTTGGCATTAAAATAAGAAAGACCATATCATAAAAAACATGTATACTAAGTTTCAATTTGATTGGACTTCAACTTCATCAAGAAATATCTCGACCAAGAACTTTAACCTGGAGCGGGTAAGACGAACAAACGGACGAACGAAGGAACAGACGAAGGGACGCACAGACCAGCAAACATAATTCCCATAAATTGGGCATAATAAAACTGGAAAGATCTGGCATCAATTTATCCAAGAAAGCAATCTACGATGTAAAACACATTTCCCCCCTAAATGACTGTATGACTTCCAACACTAATTATTGACTTATTATCGTTTACTTTACTTCCAGTGGCATATATTTCATGTATGTTTAGGTAAAATAACAATAAATAACAGAGGTAGGCTGGCAAGGATGAGGAGCGGTAAATTTGATATATCACTGGAAAATGGAGGATAATGGATAGGGACAGAGCCTTGCAACAGACAACTTACGGACTCTTCAGATTTGTAACAATGGTTCTTAAAACGTGCAGACAAATAGGTACTTTCCGTACATGAGGTATCGGATTCAATATCCCTATTCTAACCGGATGTGGTTGCGAATTCACACATCCCGCACAACTAAATGATCGTCCAATTTTGGCGAGCGTTTTAATGCCAGTCGGATGGAGATCAAGAAAATTCCATATTTATATACCCTCACTTAACCCTCGGTGTTCTTCATTCTTACAGCAAGATAATAGACGGCACCAAGAGACGTTGTCTTTGTGACAATATTTGCTCTTTGTATGATCTTGTTTGTCTAAAATAATGTATGTTATTTTACTATAGTCCTTGCAAAACCATTTAAATGATTGAAATTAATACATGTCTTCTTCTTCTTTTATTTGCCATTGTTTTAATAGTTTGATGGAAAGCGGTTTTTGAAGAAAAAATATTGATACAAAAATACCTCAGTTGATAAAGGTCATTTGAGGCTAGTGTATATTTTGGAGATTTAAAAAATATTGATTTTCGTATCATTTCATTTTAAATAGAGTTACTTCCCTTATATTGTATACATATTGGTCTATAACGCATTAAAAAATATTCTTAGCTAGTTCACAATCTATAAAATCAAAATTGAGAATGGAAATGGGCCAAAACCGACCAAAGAGCAGAAAACAGCTAAAGGTCAATTTGGCATAATTATGTTTGGACTTTTATTAAACTTGAAGAAGCAAAACTATTTAAAGGGAATTTTTATGATTGAGAAAGTGCTAAAATGCAACATGTAGGCCACAAAACTACATACTGAAGTTCATCCTCGGAGCTAAAGGTTTGAGGTATTGAACGTGACATTGACCTAATAAAAGTTTAAATTTTAGTTGGAATATATATTTTACTGTCTTCTTTTAATTTTTAAATAGACCAATGAGATGAGAGATCGATATGCGCTGATATGATGTGAGGTGTGCCCCAACAATGAGACTGCAACAAAACAACTTACACAAACAAAAGACACCAAGAGTTCAAGTTAGTCTCAGACAAAAGCCAGTTATTCATTGTTTCATATACATTTATTAATAAAAGAGACATTTATATAATATATTGCACATTTCATATAGTTCATACCCGTCCAACTTCAATCACAGAATCACATAACAATTTCACAATTTTGTCTCATGAATGACACATCACGTCTGGATTAGCGTCCTCAAAATCACTCAAATCACAGTCACTTTCCCGTGCCTCATCTGAACACGGTGAGGCTGCAGAATGAATGCCGTCTCCTTCCTCAGACCTCACTCTTTTGTGCTTTGTACGTCTGTTTTGAAACCATACTTTAACCTGAAAGTGAATTTAGAATTTTGTTATTGTTATTCATCAGAGTGATATGCAGTGTCAAGAAGTACATTTAATTTTCCATTATCAAAATATATTTGATTAGTTTATTTTTAAGTGTGTGCGTATGGAGGGTGTTACATTTGAAAATTATCCTCGTGGAACACCTTGAAATACATTTCTCTTTGACTGTACTTGATATCGCGCGGCAAAATGGTATGTTTCGTTTCCAGGTTATGCATCAAATAACTAAATATGTAAAGATTTTTAAGCAGGCTTTTCTTGTTTGATTGACAGTGTGACAACTGATGTCACTTCGGCCATCAATAACGAGCGAAATTTTACCGTCCATCAAGCTAAGGGACCCGGGTTGACCGTGGCAAAGTCTAAAAGTCTAGTATAAATTCTACAGAAATTGAGAAAAATATTATTTGAAGATAAAAGCTTGAAAACAGTAAGTTTTGTTTTAGAAACTTACATGTGAAGCAATATATTACATAGATTGTGTGTTAACTAACATGCAGGTATATATATATACGTGCGTTAACACTATGACTTTCTTAAACATTACTGTTAGTTATGGGGTTTATTTTCATATTTATCTCTCATGAACATTTACCGCAAATTCATCTTTACTCCCTCACATATACTTGTTCATTTGTCATGTGTGCATGCAAACAAAAACTGTTACTGTACCATTTCCCTGTGGACTCATTCTAAATTCTATAAAGCTATTTCAAGATGGTGTCATTATCAGTCTACGGTCTGACGATTAGAAGCAATATCGGAAAGTAATTGAAAGTCTGCATCCGATTATACTTTAATTGGGCTTTGAATGATATCATTATAAAGTAAAAAGATAATACATTTGATCGAATTCTAATTGTATCAGAAGCCACTTGAGAATTTGAAACAAAATTTCAAAGACGAACAGAGGAACGTGTTATATAACTGTTTTTATCGTCTGCAAATGTTATCGGTTAATTGTAACAAATAATTGACTCTCGTATAGTCCGTGACCATTAACCTCTTATAACTAACGCTTAGTTTGTGACTTAAAAGAGGTATTACTATTCTAATGAAAAGTAAATAGATTAATGAAAAAGCCAAATGATAAACGATGAACGCATAGAGAGTTGCACATCTGTGAATCTGCTTAATTCGTATATACACACCTGCAAGCACGATAACAACACTTTTGATAGGTTTGACCATTTCAACTTAACCATAAATGTTCAATACTGTAATTTATTTAAACTCATATATATCATATATCACCATTATATGTACATTTTTGTGATAAAGACATATTCCTTAATTGTATTTCGTCATTCCAGCCTCCAAGACAAAATGGCATCCATTAATGAGTAAAAATATTGCAGTCATTGCAGTACGTATTATCATTATCATTTAATGATAAATCTAACTATTTTTAAAGAACAAATTTACAAACTAACCTGTGTTTCTGTAAGGTTAAGTTCTGCAGCTAAATCTTTCCTTTCTTGTCCGACTACATAGTGACTTTTTTCAAAAGATTTTTCAAGTTGTAAAAGTTGTGATGGTGAAAATGCTGTACGAATTCTTTTTGGCTTTCTGTATGGTTGGAATAAAAAGCTTGGTGTTGCAGCTACTGAAAATAGAACACAATTATTTTAATAATTATTGAAACATTGTTTTTTCGTATTAGCACGAATTTTGGTTGATGTTGCTCAATATCTACTGTCAAGTAGATGATATGGATAATTAGGAGTATTTGTTTAAAAAATGAAACAAAAAATATAAATGTTTAGATTAAATAAAAAAAGTGACAAATTATAGAACTCGTTTTAAAACTAGTATCACCACGGAGGTGTGTTTATTATTAATTGTATAAGCAAGGTGACATTAAAGCAATTATCACATCTGTATTTTATGACCCAGGTGCAATAACATGCACACAAAGAGAAGGGGATTTTAATTAATGCAGTCAGTAAAAATTGATGTCAGTTCATACACCTTCATTCTTTTGGTGTGCTTACGTATGTGATTTATCTACTAGATATCTTTTAAGAGAAGTTGACTTTGCCGAATAAAAATTAAATATATCCATTTTGATAAATGCCTTGTCCGTGTGACAGTTTTATTCTCCCTAATTAGTGAAGCTGTCGCACAGAGATTCTGACCTCACATTAAAAAGTCTCATTATTACTGTTAATCACGTGACCTCGGTATGACTTGAATACATAATACAGCAATGGTAATCTTAGGCCAAAGTGTGTTTTATTTAAATGGTAATATCATAATAAATAGGTTTGTAACACGTTTAAGGGTATTGATATTTGTGTAAACAGAACATTTTCTTTTTCTGATAATACCTGGTTGATGAATTACATTTTATAAATATTGTCAGTTTCGTTGAAGATAGTGTGAAAAGTTGGTTGAATTTGAAAATATGAATTGATTCATTGTTTTTACAATCTTTTAAGTAATATTGAAGATTTTGGTAATATGGCAACTATGAAAATAAAAACAAAGTGTTTCCTTTAAATTTCATCATAAAATTCCTTTATGTTTGTGTTGATGGGCTGCTGTCGTATTGATGTTCGCCCGGCATTATGTTTTATTCATTATTGATTTATGCCTGTGGTGCTTTACAGACGAATGTGTAATTCAAAAATAAAATTTAAATAAAATAATATATCAAAGAATAAAAAGAATAATAATTTTATGTGAAATAAAAAACTAATTTCTTTTATCGCAAGAGTTAAAAAAAAAATAACATGTACATATAAACATTTTCATGTTTACTAATCATTCCAACCTTAACGTTCTATATTACAAAATATAACAAATAAATGGGAAATTCGGCGACAATACACGCGTCCGAGATAGATTACATTTGCAAGTTAGTTTAAAACAAGCATGCAACAAAATAGCAAAATAGTTTTTAAAAAAATATATAAAAGCATATATGGGAAATTACCCTAATGATTTTAAACTCGTCAGTTGCAAAAATGGAATCTCATAATTTAACTTCTCTTGTTATGTTCTGATTATTAATTGCTTCACTGACTAATTTTTGTGTGTTTTCAATTGTGCGAATAAACAGATTTCATCTGCGTAATACTAAAGTATCCATCATTTAAAAGATAACTATAGTTTTCGAAATGAAATGTCGCAAAAACAGCATTGGCACAAAAAGTATGGCGAAATTGAATCTATTTGATGTAAACGAATACCAGATATAATATGTTTAAATCAGCAGCTCAATTGCAAGTAACACAACTGTCATATTTTAAAATTGTTCAAGTTAACCTTCGTACATAAAAGTATAAACTATTTCTTTTCAATATATGGAATACTAGTAAATTTACCAGGATGAATAAAACGATTTTCTGTTTATAAATTATATTTAGAAGGAATTTGAATAGTACGAAATTAATCTTCGATTGTTAATTGTAATTAAAGCCGTGCATGACGATGTTCATTTATACGTTTGAGTCTTTTTTTATATTATTTACATTTTCACCTTGTACTAAAAGCTTTAGCAAGTCTGCATCACTTTAATTCTTTATTAAACGTTTGATCAACATTTAATTGTGATCCCGATCATCGATCACTCTTGCTAATTGCTAGTATTGGGGACGGGTTGATGTAGCAGAACAAACATATTAGAACTCTTTTAATTTTATGATCCCAAATTACTTTTCAAATTTTAACAAAACCATTGTTTGGGAACATTTAGAATAATGAAAGAATGCTCATCAACGATGTAAATTACTATTGATGAAGCACGCCATTTAAATCTTTTCAATTTAAACATCATTATATGAATATACTAATTCGATAATTATAGATTTTTATTGTTCGTTACATTATTTTAAAATTTTCTCTCGTTACAACAAAAAAGGTTGCGAGGTTAAAATCATTTGTATAATAATTGATGTAAGTTATTACATTTTTTTCACAAACAGACAGTATTGGCAATTTTTAATGGTTATTTACAATGATTTTCTCATGAAAATTTATTGTAAAATAAAAAAAAAGTTAAAATGGACAGTTCAAATGTGTATCGAATAAAACATCAAACAAGAAATTTAATAGTATTTAAAACATAAGTGAAATCGTAAAAAAATGCACATTTTACTTGTATATTTTACTTGTAGTGCTTAAAGTAAATTAGAAACCCTTTAAATTCGTTTTTAAGGTAAATAAAATGTAGTGCAAAACTTATTTCAATGTACGAAGAGTATATTGAAATTCCCAAAAGAAGTTCTAAACTGATTCATTGGACGTTCTGGGTGTTCCGAAATAACCTTAGTAAGGTTTCAATTACGAACGGTAATGATTTTCTACCAGTTTGTCGGGAATGAGAGAACCTTGAAAAGTACCGATATATTGTCTTTTGTCAAAGGTCTTAAGTTTTTTTTCAATGATGAAATATTTATATGGACTTTTAAATTGATAAAAGCAGTGACACTAGGTGACCCGTTCACAAATTCTGATATTCAATTAAACAGACATTTTGGACCCGTAGTTTCATACGATACGGAAAGTGTTCCTTATCTCTTTGCTTAAATATGTATATTACTGTGCAAAAACAATATGATGAGTTACAACTAATTGATTTAAATCTCTTAATGAGTCTAAAATTAGGGATATATTACGGATTTTTAGGGGAGGAGTTCCTCTCTCTCGTAAAAAAGAATCAGATATGGGTAGTATAATGTCTTCGTGTGGAGCACTGTAATAGAAGAACCCATATAGGAGTTCTAAATATAATTCTAAATGATAATACTCATCAAATAGTTTTGTTTCGGTGATAATTAAAACTAATGGGGCACATTATGAAATTTTAGACAATTCAGATATTAGAACACACACGTTTTAGCTATTCCTATATATGCCAGTACATATTTGACTTGTATAGAAAACTTGAGGAAAACAGCGACATAGGTTCTTTAGTTATAACATAAGAAAATATTCTTAAAGTTTGAAAAATTCCTTCATTGGAACATTTGTGAATTCTTACAAGCTTAAATGAAATTAAAAAGAATATAAATAATATAAAAAAGAATAAAAATAACATATATAATTAAATCTAATTGATTTATAGTGAAGATTAAATATTATAGTACGATGTATATTTTGTAAAGAATACTATATACTAATATCTAATCTGCTAATTTTTTGTTGTTTGTATTTTAGATATTTAAAATATATATAATTTAAAACTTTCTGAAAGATGTTAAATTCAGTTCTTTGGTCGGATTGTTGTCTCTTTGATACATTCCCCATTTTCATTCTCAATTTTAATTCAGCTTTTATATATATTTAAATATTGAACATAGAACCTGGGTACAGTTTATTAACCTTCTTCGCTTCTGTGTTATTTATAAATGTATGTGTATTTGACGCTCCTGTTTCGCAGGAAATCGGCATTTTGAGTGTATTTTGAATACACAGTTAAACATTTAAATCATTATGTATGTATGTTCCTGATAGAACTAAGGAGTTTTTGGTAAGTTCTATCTTAGTATTCAAATCCTCCACAGATCAAAATATAAATAATGCAGTTTTGTGAAATTATTTAAAAACTATACTCATCACCCAAAGCCATGGCAATGAACCTCTGATCATTTAAGTTCATAATTTGTGTATTTCTAATTGATATGATAAACACAAGCCTGAATTAGACAATTTACATATTTTGACATGAGTGTACCCGATGGAGTTATTGCAAAAACGCGTGTAAATATCTAATTTAGTATAACCTGTTTAAATTATTGAGCATTTAACTTTCCTACTTACCAGGGTATCGTGGATAATAATAGCCCGGGTATCTGTCCCACGGATGAAGATGTCTGCCTGAGTTCAGGACCAATGGATGTATGGGTGAAGGTTGAGGAATCTGTGGTGGTACTCCTAGAGAGTGTAAATTCAAATTTGATAATGGATGACGACAAACACGAGGCGCTAAATAAGTCCCTGTAGCACCAGCAGATAACACGTCATGTAAATGTTTTAGTGATTGGGATGCTGTATGATACGGGTGAGATGTATCGTGACGGAGCATCGCTTCTTCAGCAGACGCAAGTGTTTCTTTTCTTTCATTTAACATTTCAAGCAGTTCTTGTCGTTGTCGCACGTGCAACTCAGTTTCAGTATGTCTAATATGTTGTTCTTTTTGGTGAGGTTTTTCCACTTTTTCTGATTGTTTTCCCATTATAGAATCTATCGTGAATCCCGACATTTTCTTCGTCGTCCTCTCCATTACTCGATTCAGCTATTAAAATATTTGCATCACCTAGTAGAGAAAAAGTTTGATATAACTACTGATCTATACTGTATCAGAAACTTGTTTTTTACCCACAGAATGGCAAATATATAATTGTAATTATGTTTACAATAAATCAGAAGTAGTGGCCTGTCGTTTTAAAGAAGGCGGAGATTGTTCAGCATTCCTGCTATCGACGTACCTCCCACTATTGCTTACCAATTACAGTTTTATTTATTTATGAGAAGGCGGGTTTAACGATAACGGCAGAGTAGCTTTATTTAATTTTTCAATCCAATAATGAATTCAACATTATGATTTTATCACTTATTTTCAATAAACAAATCGCGACCTTTAGCTAGCAAATTGCCGTGTGTTATTGAGCTAAAGTTGATTAAATTAAATTAATCTTAAAATTGAAATAAATATGTTAAAAGCCGAACATATCCAGACCGTGGTTTATACATACACCTTGTTTAAGATATAATTAAATGTAAAATTAAAATTAAAATTTATATTGTATTTTAATTGTACCTATTCTCTTGAAATATAGATATAATGGAAAATGCGTCAACTATGAAATTTATAATATATTATAAGATAAATAAATATTGAGTTTATTTTTCAAAAACCTTCAAATAAACTCAAGAGTTATCATTGAACAAAGATGAATTATCACTTTGGTTGAAAGCACCGAATAATAATTGTCTTTGACAAAAATCAGTAATATATACTAATCGCATAAAATCTGACATTTAGCATGCAAGATACTAATGTTTGTTGAATGATATAATTGTGAAAACCTTTTTGCACATAAAGCTGTCTTTAGTTCATATCTATGTTGATGTAATGAAAAATTGAAATTACATTTTTGATAGGTTTTGAATAGTAAAACATGCTTCAACCTGGGTTATTACACGGGTATCATTATGAACAATATTAAAAAGTACAAAATAGGACACATCTTATTTGTCTTTTGGAAGACAACTAAAACTTACCTTTTAAATATGATGGAAAAATTGCAACTTGGTTTTTATTATTCTCATTTTTCAGATTGAACATTTTTTCTTTATCATTTGAGCTGAAGCAGAATTAATATAAGGTATTTGAATTATCAATATTGTATTATTAAGTGTAATTAATGTAAAAATATTCCCTCAACTTAATCTTCTCTTTCCGACGATTTACATACTAGAAATAGTTTTTTTTAACGTTAAACCGAAAATAACTTTAAAGGTACATTCTCATAATGTGATACTGGTTGTTAGCACGAAAACATCTCATATTCCAGTGTTATAACTCATACTGTATCATTAACAGGTGAAAATACCCAGTTTGCCTACAATGACTAAGGCCAATTTTACGCTAATAAGTCATTATCTTTATAAAATTACCCCCTTTTAAATATATCATGTTTTACTTTTAAAACTATTAAATTTGTTGTGAGTATTTGAAGGTGCATATCACTTGATTATACAACTATGGGTACACATTTTACGACTTAAGGATGGAAAGTACTTATTATGCTGTCACTGTACCCGTTTGGCATTGCTAACTAGATCGTACTAAAGAAATAAATACCAGGTTAATGTCATTTAATTTCTGTGAAATTTTGAACACCTGTGTGGAGGCAAGTAAACATCGACAAATTCATGTAAAAGTGGTTATTTTCGTTATATGTATCTAAAGAAAATGATAACAAGAGAAATCGGAATGTAAAAAACTGATTTCATATTATAACGAGGTAAAGCCGCTTACTTCTTTTTGCGGAACTAAGGTTACAAATATTGTACATACATATTTTTTATATCAATATTTTCCAGTTTATTTTTAAACATATTTCGGAAATTGGATAGCCACAAATTTTGTCTTCTAGTTTTAATATGAAAAAAAATGTGGTGTATTGCCAATGTGCAGCTCTTCACAAGATGCAAAATGCCATAGAAATTAACAACTACAGGTCACCATACGACCTTCAACAATGAGCAAAGCATACCATAAGCTTGAATTATATATTCCGTGTATGGATGGATTGTTCTTGACTTCTGTTCTAATATTTAGGTTCATATTTCATATACAGATACTGTCGACTTTTCCACTAATTTCAACCTATCTTATTATTTATTTTGTCTGTATGTGCAGTTTAAATACTTGCTACTTTAACTTTAATTTTGCATCTTAGTTGCCTTTTATACTGGATGAAAAATCGTTCCAACCAAATTTGATTATTATGCTTCAGAGAAAGTTGAGACTTGAAAATTTACTTTTAAACAATTTTTAATATAGTAATTTCATATACTGCATTTTGTTGATTTGACGTTTCATATAAATCGTGGAGACGACTTAAGAGCAGTTTAAATGCTATAATTTCTATGTTACTACATAAGTTTAGGCAAATGATTATTCTCTCCCCAAAAGAATATTCTATTAAGGAAGTTTGGTATAAATTTAGAAATTTGTGTTATTTTTAGGAATTTACCAACCTTCAATGCAATGGTTCACAAACTATTCTGAATTTTTAATCAAACTTATGGATTAGGTCTCAAAATAACGTAATCAATGCTATACTCAGTTACACATTGCAAATACAAAAACTAAATGTAGACACTTCTACATTTTCGCCGTTTACAATCAGAATCATTTCGACGCGCACGGTTTTGAGTTTTTATGCTTAGGCGCCATGATGATCAAATGCGTTATCAGGCATGTAACTGGTCTACCAAAAATCATTTTTTTATATATGATTTTGGAAAATATGCAGTATTTGAAATTCCGATTTGCAAGTAATCAAACTCATTCACATCATTGTGTATGCATTTTACGTTAATTCTATCACAAGCACAGTATTCCATATGTTGTTGTTATACGTTACAGATTTGATACAATGCAGAAAATGTAGAAAATCCAATTCGACACTTAATTTGATACTCTTATGATTCTTTGATGCTACTTGAACTTGCATCATATTATTACAGCAACTTCAAAATGTTAGTTCTATACATACACGTATTCGACAATTTTCCTTGTAAAAACTACAGGATAAAACTTTAGTAGAACCGTTGTTAGCCAGTTTTGAGTCAAACACAACACTTGAGTGGACAGTATTAGTCTAGAGAAGGGGTACAAGCTTCGCATCATATTAATGGAGAATCTAACACATCTTACAGTAAGGACACTAGCCTTCTGAAAATGAAAAACAAGTATTAAGAACAGTATGTTCACGAAATAATATATGGATGTCTATTTTCATACTTAATACAGATGTACTTAGATTTAATTTAGATTAGCTGTAACTTTATTTTTCAGTTATATAAACTGACACGAAAACAAACAACTAAAAGTTCTAAAAAATAATAAATATATAAAAGATAAGATAAATGAAGCTTAAAGTATAAACACATCTGTTATTGCACAATTTAACCCCCTTAAGTCGAAATCGAGGATCCGGTCGAAAGTATTCGACCCATCCGAGTTACGACTCATCCGAGGTCAAGTAATAACTTCATTTAAGAAAACAATTTCAATCGCATTTATATTTATTATATGCGTTTGAGTTGTGTTGCTGCTAACTTTATATTATGCAATCACTAAAGAAAGTAAATGATCTTTTATACAGGCTACAAATTTGTAGTACACAATACTCAACATTGCCTTTATAATAATAAAATCAATTCCTGTTAGTAAATATAAACTGTTATAAATCTATTATGATATAAGTAGTGATCAGGGCAATTAACCATACACACAAAACATCTGTTAGCTTGATCCTTTTTACAATGTCAAATGATTCGAAATGATTGATACTTTAACATATTCAAATACAAATTAATGAACATATAATATTGTTGAATTACGCCCACAGATTGCGAAAATGAAAATACAAGAACAGACATACAGCTTACGTTATACAAAAGAATTTCATTATTTATTATAATATACAAAATTCCTGAAAGGATGCAATGAATTCATTAACATGATTAAATTCAAATCAAATTAACGGTAAATAGGCAAATACTAAAAGTCTGTACTTTATGCAAAGTGATTGCATCCTTATTCAAAATGGGATAAAACGCAGAAAGCAATTACTCTTACTTCTCGTTTCCCTGACCTTGAACATTGCTATCAGTGTTTCCATGTCTTCATATCGAATGAAACTATCAGCTCATGGTAACTGCTCCTAGACCCAGAAAGCGGATTGTAAGGCAATAGATGAATAACTGGGTATGGCATGATTACACATTAAATTCATCCATTGATGGACAATTTAGGTGAGTTGTAGTAACGACATGCTACTATGTCTTTTTAAAGACACTTATCTATGGGTCACAGGTTTCACACTTATAAGTATTCGAAAAATTAATCAGAATACACGATGTTTGATTATATAATTATAAATCACAAATAAAGGTTATTTCCCGATATTTTCAAATTATTTTATAATAAAGGCGTCAAGAACTTGGTGACCCACAGTTTAATGTTATGTAGGTACGTCGTGACAGTGTGTTACAGAAACGTTCCGTAATTCCCAGTCATGGATGAATTTATGTGCAATCAATGGCCACAGCACACTGCTTGATTTCTTTTATATTAGCTTTTGTTAGTTTGACAAAAAATTATGCTAGAGAAAATCATTATTTATGCAACACCAGATCCATATGTAATGGTTAGATTCCTACCTTTCATAAAGGCAAGCAACTGAGTATTCCATTAGACGAATCTTAAGTACGAATTTGTTTGCAACATTTAAACAATGCAACAAGAATGGTTATCAAATTTATGATGGTAACAGTATTGTCTGAAGTTAATTCTGAGCTTACACAATATTTTTATTTGTTGATTCCCCTTAAGAAAAGATATGTCGTGTATATTTGGGCCTTCATATTACATTAATTTGATCTCATGTCAAATAATGGCAAATATCAGCTGGTCTTGGTTAGAACTGATCTGTTATGTTGGGTTTTATAAAGGCAACAGTAGTATACCGCTGTTCAAAACTCGTAAATCTATGGACAAAAAACAAAATTGGGATAACAAACTAAAACTGAGGGAAACGCATTAAATATAAGAGGAGAAAAACGACACAACATTAAAATGTAACATACACAGAAACCTTTATACAATATCATAATCGTCCTACTTATCTTTTGTAGTACATTGAGTATAGCTTCGCTATAATTCAATATTTCCAGTATACAATGTATAACACAATCAGTAGATGTGGTATGCTTGCCAATGAGACAACTCTCTACAAAGAAATAAGACCAAATGACACAGAAATTAACAACTATAGGTCACCGTACGGCCTTTTTATTATATAAGCTGAAAGAAGGTTCACTTACATTTTATTGATAAGACAAATATGCAGATAAGTCTATTTAAGAAGCCATACAACATGGGAAAATCTACATACTTAAAATCATTCAATTATATGAATTCGCGTGTTTCGATTCATATCAAATCAGAAAAATGTCCAGATCTTATGTTTAATGGTTTGTATATTCGAAAGGACACCTTAGTAACATTGTTTAGGAAAGGAAAAGTCATTTTCTTGCCACAAATACATACGTTTTTTTCTATCAATCTTTGCATAGCGGATTAATATCTTAATGTTTTGGAAAGAAAATACTAAAAAAAACTGTTTTTCATCGATAAAAGTGTAATTTATCATTTTGGGTCTAATTGTATTGTACATGCTTAACAACATGTTTTACAAGAAAATACATAATGTTTATGCTTTGTAACATTACACGAAGATAGTAAATGGTTTAAATAATTACAATTTTATATTTATCTTATAATGCTATTGACAATACTTTTCTTCGTCATTGTTACACGGATAATTTTTCGGAGCACATCTTGTACTGTCATTAGGAAGAGAAATGTTCTTTTATGTCAAGTTTCCATTCAAAAATAAGAATACATTAATATAGAAGGTATATAACTTTACAATAGACACGTATCACTGACAAACATTATAAATTAGAACACTTTAATGCTTATAAATTGTTATTTTCCAGCTAACCCTAAGCGTGATGAAACATTAAAGGGACTTGATGCGACATCCGATTGCTCGACAACAATGCCGGATACCATGTGTTACCTCTGTCATTTGGTTTGGATGTTCAACTGAGCGATATGATGTATCGGACAATATAATAATTCTGCTTAATTGTTGTGTTTACACGTCCCGATGATTTATATAAGAATTGGTATTCAAAATATACATTGACAGAATATTAAGCTGATTAACTTTTTATATATCGTCCAAGGTTAGTTTTTCAATATGGATCTTCTCAGTCTTTTTTCAACGCTGAATCTTAGTATCAATACTATATATGAAATTATATATTTGCTTTATATATATGTTTTACACAAGACAATTTTAGGGCCCTTTATAGCTTGCTGTTCGTTGTGACTGTGATTTGACCTATAATGGCTTACTTTTACACATTGTGACTTGGATGGAGAGTTGTCTCATTGGCACTAATACCACATCTTCTTATATCTATTTTGAATATAAGAGAAGTTACATGTTCATGATATTACAGCTTCTTTAGATAAAACTGACCTTCCTCAATTCGGTCCATTCGAATTTTTATAGCGTATCGTCTTTATCAAGGAAATTAAGGAAATAAAATGAAATGGCATATGCAACTTTATGTCAACATATGGTCTTTAACAATGTGCAAAACCCATACTGTATCGTCAGCTATAAAAGCAACCGAAATGAAAACGTATAACGAAAAAACAATGAACGAAAAATAGATATGATATATAGCAACACACGACAACCACTGAATTACGGACTTGGGACAGGCACTTGCAGAATGTGGCAGGTTAAACTAGTTTGCATACATATTTAAAAATACATAAAGTATTGGAGTTTACTAAATAACAGCATGTAAACAAAGTAAGTTGAAATACATTTATAAACTTGGTCTGTAAAAAACGTTTAAGCATTTTTAATACTTATTTTCATACTCCTTTCGCAGTTTTTCAGACATTCGTGATGCCTTTTTTAATTCTATTGAGAACTGTGTTTCACAAAAGTATTTTCAATTCGAAGTACATCTGATGGAAATTAAATCTTCATAGTGTGCAATTCACAATGTCATGAAAAATAATCAAGAAAAACGACGCCTCCCTCTCCATGATGCGTTAAAATGTCCATCCGGGATGGGAATTATATATTCTTCAATAAAAAGATGCGAACTATCTTTTTCTGCATCGTATGACTCCAAATTCTGCTTTTAAATGTTTAATATAGATTCATGAACTCCTATAAGCGGTAACTTCCGTTATTAATTGGCCATGATGCCAATAATGTATTATTCTCATTTCATGTTGATTTATATAATAAATTGTTTTAATTTATTTTCCTTTTTGTGTTACAGACTCGCTATTATTCCATTAAGGGATTGATCCGACTAACTTATCACCTACAAGAAGTAATGGATGGCCTATAGTGTTTGCATTTATTACCTTATAACTACACTTTTACCATTTTCTAATGGTGAATATCCCTAAATTATTTTCCATTTGAAGAATCTATTAAGTTAAATAGATAAAACAGTAATTTTAACAGCATCCCATAAAATCCAACTACATGTTGTCAGTTCAAAAACAACAGCAAACGATAAAAGATATCATACTGAGAAATCAGATTTGCATTTAACAATAAAAGCACTGCTAGTTATTCCTAACTGAAATTAACTCCTCAGTGGGAAGTCACAGTCAATTGTATAATGTTAGAATTATGACATTTGCATTTCATATTATACAAATCATTTAGCTTGATAAAATTGTAAATAACCCTGTAAAGTACTCTACAGAAAATTTCAAGTTGCAGCTTTGAAAAAAGTCCGTTTAGCATTGGAGTTCATAAATATTGCAGCATACATGTATATAACACTGTCTATTGTACATTTCTTACCACTACTGACATTCAAAAGTAAAATCACAAAAACACGGAACTCCGACTAAAATTCAAAACAGTTAGTTCCTAACCAAATGGCAAAATCAAAAGCTGAAACACATCAAACGAATTCATAACAACTGTCATATTCCTAAATTGGTACAGGAATTTTCTTATTAAGAAAAAGGATGCATTAAACCTGGTTTTATAGCTAGCTAAACCGCAAAGCGTTTGTGAATTTAGAATGTTATTTCAGAATCTCATTTTTGTTAGCTAGACGTATTCTAATGATGACCATCCCAAGCTTTGAGTGCAGAAACATTCAAATAGTTTCGGGTCCTATGAGGTAATATGGTATGCGTGGTTGCATGGTTGTTTTGTTATAACAAAATAGTAACAGTGAAGATTCGAAAAAAAACCTTTATGAATCTTTTCTGTCAATTTGAATTTATCTACTTTCTTATTATATTGCCATTATCCAATATGATAAGTCTTTTGAAAGAGCATCGATGTACTATTAAAACGTCTTTGATTGACGACTTTTAAAAATTTAGAACTGTTTAACTGAGAAAAATACTCAATGCAGATATAAATTAACCGTTCTGGCTACAAATTCATTTATCAACAATTTATGTTGATTGAAACAATTTTCATAAGCACACATATGTGCGATTAGACCTATTATGGGTTGAATAATTTATGAAAAATAAACACAAAACAAAAAATGAGAAATGATACAAAACATAAAAAAGTTATAAAAAAGAACCAGCAAAAAACAAATATATTGAAAAAAAGAAAATTGGCAACTTTCAGACGCAAGTATTTTTATTAAAGGTGATCTACACTGTAATCAACATTCCTCTACGAAATCTGTTGACCATTGGAGTATAATCTGGAAACACATCTTTAAACTGCTTATGGATTTGGTTGAGAATTATACCAGACAATGAGATAATCTTTAAGAATCAGACACTATCTCTACATATATACTCCCAGGATTCATAATGGATAAGGAATGCTGACCAAATGTACATTCGTTTTGAAATTTTCATCCAAAGATGAAGAGCTTTATCGTCCGTTACTAAAAGGAATACTCAAATTAAGTAAATGTCCATACACACACCGTAGTTTCACATGATTTCCCCCAAAAGCTCTATGAAACCTCTGTTCAGTTATTTTTCAACTAGAATATACTATAATTCTATATACAATCATACTGAGCTTCAGAGTAAGTACATTAAAATACTTTTAATAGGCGTGTGAATTAGATGCTGAACTAATTCTCTAAGACATGTACGAGTATATACAATCTACGTATCCACTTCAAGTAATTGACATCACCATCATTACACTAGAAATTTGTTTCGTAAAAAGGAATGGGTACTAAAAAATAGATTGAAATTCAAAACAGTGCAGCTGTGGCCATTGATTGACACATTAAAATCATCCATTGACTGGGACAATTTACGTGAACGTTTGTCTGTAACGACCACTGTTCACGACGTACCTACGATAGACATTTAAACTGTGGGGTCACCAAAGGTTTCTTAACGCCTTTAATTATAAAATAATTCGAAAAAATAATCAGGAATAACCTTTGTGTTTTGATTTATATAATTGATATAAATCAAAATATCGTGTTATTTCTGATTAATTTTTCGAATTACTTTATTTAGGTGTTGAGAACCTTTGGTGACCCCATAGTTTACGTGTCTTTAAAAAGTACATAGTGAGCATTGGTCGTTACATACAAACGTTCACGTAAATTGTCCCAGTCAATGGATGATTTTAATGTGTCAATCAATGGCCACAGCCACACTGTTTTGAATTTCATTCTAACTTCGTTTTTAGTTTGTAACCCGAATTTTCTTCTTTTTTTCTTCTTAATTGACGTTTGAACACCGGTATACTACTGTTGCCTTTATTCAGATACATGTTATCAAAGGTACCAGGATTATAATTTAGTACACGAGACGCGCGTTTCGTCTACATAAGACTCATCAGTGACGCTCATATCAAAATATTTATAAAGCCAAACAAGTACAAAGTTGAAGAGCATTGAGGATTCAAAATTCCAAAACATTATGCCAAATACGGCTAAGGTAATCTATGCCTGGGATAAGAAAATCCTTAGTTTTTCGAAAAATTCAAAGTTTTGTAAACAGGAAATTTATAGAAATGACCACATCATTGATAATCATGTCAACACCGAAGTGTTGACTACTGGGCTGGTGATACCCTCGGGGACGAAACGTCAACCAGCAGTGGCATCGACCCAGTGGTGTAAATAGTTATCAAAGGTACCAGGGTTATAATTTAGTACACCATGTTATTTCTGTGAAGAAGGGGTAATTTATACTTATAAACCCTCCCTGGTTATTTTTTTTTTATGAAACTGACATTCTCAAGATGCTTGTGTTTATTTACATCTTAATTGTTACGTGGTAGGAAATTCTGTTGGAACCAACTGTGCATCTGTTTACCAAACGTGTTCCTTCATCTAACGCAAACTTCATAATGCATCATCTCTCATAATAGAAACTAGCATCAGTTAAATGAAACGAGTTTCTAGACTATGTTGTACGCGTTTACTAGTATTTCATATCATGATGATCGGTTGAAACTAAACAACAGAGAGTATTTCAGATTAAAATGGTAAATAAACCATTTCTATGAAGCAACATCCAAAAAACGTCTGTATACGGTGAATATAGCTTTGAAATGGTACGATATGACAAAATCTGTATTTCTAATTTTAATTCATTGATCAAGCGATGCTGTATACAAGGAAGCTATTCAGGCAAAATCTCCTAATGGAAAAGTTTAGTCATCTTTAAATTATTTAGTGAGAGAACATCCTTTTTATAGCGGAAGTAAAGTTTGAGGATGCTACCAATTTCTTTTCTTTTCCTTAGAAGTTCAGCCTCATATGAATAAAAGAAAAAATCAACAGTAAGAGGGACACAGTTTTTTTATGAAACTCTTTCAATTTGTCATTCAGTTTGGAATGGCGATTACTTGTGTAAAGAATAAAAAGTCAAATGTTTTAATACTATTGCGAGATGAAAGAGATTTAGATTGTACGTACTATAAAAGATCTTTTGAATTTTAGTATCCGAATTTGATTCACTTCATCCCCTGGAATACATGTACAGTTAACTCTCGTTGTCTCGAACTCGGTTGACTCGAAATTTCGGATGAGTCGAAGTTTTCACGTTGTCCCGAACTTTGTTCCATATATATGTATGTATTTCGACTCCTGATGAGTCGAAATTGGATGAGTCGAAATTTCGGTTGAGTCGAACTAAATTTACGATCCCAAGGTTAACAAAAGCATTCAAAATTCATTATTTATCTCGAACTAATACACATATGTCAAAACATGACCTCCGGTATGTAGTTAGTTTCACAATAACATTGAACACCGGCTTTGATTGTTGATAAATGTGATATTGATAATTTAAAAAAGAGTTTTCATGGAGCACTTGGAAGACCCATCAATATACATTTGTTTGTAATGACACTTATGAAGTTAAGCCAGCCAATACAGTAATGGAAGATCATCTTTGGTCGAAATTCCAAAGAAACATAGAGCAGATCTGTGATTATTTAGGATTTCCTCTTTGGTAAGTGTCATGGGAGTTTCCAAGTGAATTATTAATACCTAATTCATGTATCCATCAGTTTATGTAATGTGACTTACGAACAAACATAATGTTGTTTATGGCTTTATCCGTGGGGACAGCAACATATTTGGCATGTAAGTAGGACAAGTGTTTTGGGTCTTTAAAGATTGGTAAAGCTTTGTATTGATAGAGTCATTTAGTTTCTTAATTCTGATTTGTATTTACGACCTCACAGCATTAATTCATTCGAAAAGAGTATCCATGTTTCCTTTTTCACGTTTAGCCTATATCTTTGCATAATCATCGACTGAATCCATGAGTATTTTGAAGTTGTGTTTCCATTGTCCATTCGTTTTTTATGTGTTTTATCATTTGATTTTGCCATGTGATTATGGACTTTCCGATTGGATTTTCCTCTGAGTTCGATATTTTTGTGATTTTACTTTTTTCCAATTAATCGATTTATGCTCACGATTACACATTTCGCAGGTTCATGTAAATGTTACTGACAATTTTAAAGTAAACGATAATAATACAGCTAGCCCTATTATATATGTAAGGGGGAGTAGCACTGGTGTAGTCAGAAGGTTTAGACTTGAAATCGTCAATATTGAGATCCTGCCACAAGTGTTTGTTATTAATAAAAAATAGTTGAAACTGCTTTGGTATAGGTATAAAAATTATAGATACAGACTGGTCTTTATAATAGAGAGGTATGTTCGAGTGAACTAATTTATGATAGAGAATAGTGTCCAAAATAGATATCACCGAATTTAACTTAACACAGAATTCTAAACCTTTGATAAGACCAGTACGGCTGTATATAAACCTGGAATCACCACTTTTTCTTTGTTGCGAGGTGCTCAGTCTTCTGTGTGGTGGTTTGTTAACTGGTCTTTGTATTTTCTTTATGGTATTAGTGTTTTTCTTTGACAGCTTTTGTTGTCCCTTTGATATCTTCTCCATCTTTCGTCTCTCATATCACTTGTAACAGCAAGTTGACTATTTGGAAGTACCTGTTTTGTGATTGCAAAACAATAATTTTTGATTCAATTATCCACGAAACTCATTACTATATGACAACTTCCTCTGAGATTGAAAAGATCGCATTTTCGCTCCTTTCTTGATCGTTGCACATGTTTGCTAGGAAATACATTCCACTTTATGTTTATATCTAAGTGTCATCAAAACACATAGAAAAGATACATTTTTAATTCAAATTGACGTAAAAAGTATTATTTCTTCATACACTATGACATTTTTTGGAAATCTACTAAGCAAAATTGTGTTTGCATCTACTGAATACTTTTAAAACAACTGAAGGATACATTATTCAGTCTGCAAATAACTTACACAGAGCAATTCATATTACAAAAACTATGAATTCGGGAATGATAAGTAGCCCTTTCAGTGGTTTCTCATCAAGTATATGTTTGAGTCGTGGAAATATATTTATCAAAAAATTAAATATATAGAAAATCGAAATGTTTTCAAACGATTACTGTAAGTGGTAGTATTTTTTATATACATTTACACATACACCGACTGTGCAATGTTTGAATTCTATCTATTATTGTACAATAAGTTATGATTTTTTTTCGTTGTCACCGTATAGACATTTCAAGTTGTTTTTCTTCAAAATTATACAATGAACACACATGTCTACATAACAAGCCATTACAAGAGGTACCGTGCGTTTAACTCTTTGTGTTCAAATTCGTAACGCTAGATTCTGATATTATAAACCATTTCTAAAGACATTATAGACCTCTCTGATGTTGTCATTGTATGCTGTATTTATACTTATAGAATGGTTACTACGATTGATTGCGTCAACTTTCTTGTTTATTAAACATCCATGAAAATTATTACGCTTTAACAACTCTTTCTCAAATACTAATAGTTAATTCTCGTAGTTTGTTTTTACAAATGTTGCACATGCATGTTTGTTACGTGATATATTTAATCGTACAACAGCGTCATCAAAATCGGAAGAATTAGATAAAATTAAAATCACAAAAATACTGAACTTATAGGAAAATCTAATCGGAAAGTCCATAATCACACGGCAAAATCAAATAACAAAACACATCAAAAACGAATGGACAAGAACTATCATATTCCTGACTTGGTACAGGCATTTTCAAATGTAGAAAATGGTGGATTAATATAAAAAAAGAAGATGTGGTATGATTGGCAATGAGACAACTATCCACAAAAGACCAAAATGACACAGACATTAACAACTATAGGTCACCGTAAGGCCTACAACAATGAGCAAAGCCCATACCGCATAGCCAGCTATAAAAGGCCCTGATAAGACACTATAAAACAATTCAAACGAGAAAACTAACGGCCTTATTTATGTAAAAACAAAATGAACGAAAAACAAATACGTAACACATAAACAAACGACAACCACTGAATTACAGGCTCCTGACTTGGGACAGGCACATACATAAATAATGTGGCGGGGTTGAACATGTTAGCGGGATCCCAACCCTCCCCCTAACCTGGGACAGTGGTATAACAGTAAAACATAAGAACGAACTATAAAAATCAGTTGAAAAAGGCTTAACTCATCAGATGGACAAAAATACAAGTGGACGTGGCCCGGTACCCACATCCCGACACAAAAAGACACAATGAACAGATTTGAGAGTACTTGCAGTTATCTGACAGCTAGTTCAAAGCCACTAACAACTAATAAAAAAATCATGCATCTAAGACTAAACTATCAATCCGTACACATCCAACATCCAATGGATTTAGTGTAAAGACGTCATAAACAGCCAGAGAAAAACATGACCTTGTGCAATGCCAAGTTACAGGTATCGACAGATTGTAGATCCATGAATATGTATATGCATATAACATACTAGTAATATTTAGTTAGCTTTTAATTTACTGATAACAAAATCAATATTTATACCAATAAAAACAATATTCAATGATCTTATTACAGTGTTGAATAGGTAACCTTTTAGAATAAGTTTATTTAAAGGAGCGACAAGTAACCTGGTTTTATAGCGCTAACCGATTGAACGATTGTATAACAAACGAACTTTTTTTCGCATGTAATCGTTTGGTACTCTGTTATTGCATGATGTGTTGTATTGTCCAGACGCTTAAATATGTAAAATCATACCGTCATGCTTATTAATGCAACAATTGATAAAGACTGTCATCTTTATTTCATGATTCAGGTGTTCATAATAAACGTGTTTGATATTTCTTTACGGTTGATTGTTGTTAAAATAAAACGTTCCATTGTATATGGTGCTGTAAATATACCAATAAGATCATATAATACATCTTTTATGCACCATACTGTTTATCATACATTGTATATGCCTTTATGTAGGCCTTCCTAATGTTCTAAGTAACACTACAGTGAATATGTCATCGTACGAACATTTTTGGTTCGAGCAACTCTGAAGTGTCATTAATTGTCGAAACGCACATCTGGTGAAGAAAGTAAAGCAACAGTAGTATATCACTGTTCAAAAGTCATAACTCGATTGAGAGAAAACAAATCCGGGTTACAAACTAAAACCGAGGAAAACCACATCAACTACAAGAGTAAACATTGGTACCATTATTTTTATAAATACTCACTTTAATTGTAATGGTACATTGTAGTCGTTTAAAATAGATGATGCATTATCGTTTTGTCACAATACAGCCTTATTGCCATCTGAGCGAAACACACTGTAAAAAATATCAAAATACAGTTCAACGTAAACGTATGATGCGAACTTTCAAATTTGCATTTTGACAATTCAGTTCATCTTTAATGAAGGAAACTAAATATCGTGATTGCGTATAACTGTTGTGTAGTACATCGGTTATACATCAAAAAGTTGAAGAAACAAAATGTGTGAACTAAACAAACAGACATGATAGGTAAAAATGTTACAAATAGGGGTACAGCATTCACCATTGTGCTACTATAGTATATTCATATTCACTACATTATGTAAAAAACCAATCAAATATGTCAACAACAAACAAAAAACCGGCACTTATCAGTGAATGTTACAATAATGATAGATGTTAATGAAGGATTCTAATTTTTGTAATCGGTACGTTGTGAGGTAAAGACCATAAAAAGAAAATATACAAATTTTCATCATAAAGATAAACATATGCAGTAAGCTGTAAAGTAAAAGGCATCGGTAATACAGAAGTCCAATATCGTTAGTATGTCAAAAATTGTAAATGCAGAATCCGTACAGTCGTTGCTTTCACTAAATATTTCACATTACAACTAGATATGGCATATAAACCACAAAAATCCAGAAGTAAAATATACATATGGAAAAAGTCAAACTACACAAACCAAAGAAGGAATTCAAACGTTTATACCAACTTTCAAGATATTAGAGACACAAATGTAGAATGTGTGGCAGCGATTTAACACAGCCATACAACCAACCATAGAGAGGAGAATACTATGAAATAACACAAGGATAAATACAGCTATTAGGCGCAAAATAAATCAGAAACAAAAAATCCCACCAGAGGGCCAGTAAAAACTAAAAGGTAAAGAGACATGGCTAGGTATGTATACTAGAGACCACAACAAGAGGTACAACGGGAAATCAGACATGCAAATAAGAAACACACGGAGGAGGTCAGCTCTGATTATAAAGACAACGCTAAGAAATTCCGGTCATATACCAACATCAAAGGCTAAGATTGGACAGGAGTTGTATCAATAAAAAATAAAATGGGATTTCTCCAAAGTGACAATAAGAGCTGACAAGTAAAATGATCAATTTCAGTCAGTAGATAAAAAGTCAAAACCGTAAAGGGAGAAGTCCATACTCCATCATGAAGGTTATCAAAATTAGCACTTATGCAGTTCACAAATTGTTTAACAATCTTGAACAATACAATCTTTTATACTGAAACTAGGCAGATGTAGACCAAATTTCTCCTATTATTACAATATAATGCTACCCAATTTTGAACTTCATTTCTATGTAGCAACATTCCAGCAGCGCCTACATGCGTAGTATACATCACATGATTTCCCTGACAAAGGATTGCTGCTCACAAGGAAGCTATTAAAGCAAGAGTTCTAAATGGTGAAGTTTAATTCCTAAATTGTACGGACAAGTTGGTTGACCGTTATGGAATACCCGTTTCATTGATGATAGCGTATATGTCCCTAAAGTCGTTACTACGATCCTGACCCTTTTACCGAATATGACCTACCGTAATGGATTTATTACCGGGTTTATATTAACATGAGCAACACGACTGGTGCCACATATGGAGCATGATCTACTTACCCTTCCTGCGCACATGAGATCACCCGAGTTTTTGGTTGGGTTTGTATTGCTCAGTCTTTAATTTTCTATGTGTGTTTTGTGAACTATTTTTTGAACTACTGTTTAAAAATTGAGAATGGAAATGGTGAATGTGTCAAAGAGACAACAACCCGACCATAGAGAAGACAACAGCAGAAGGTCACCAACAGGTCTTCAATGCAGCGAGATATTCCCGCACCCGGAGGCGTCCTTTAGCTGGCCCCTAAACAAATACATATACTAGTTCATTGATAATGAACGCCATACTAAACTCCAAATTGTACACAAGAAACTAAAATTTAAAATAATACAAGACTAACAAAGGCCAGAGGCTCTTTGTCTGTTTGTTTTTTTCATTTTTATTCATTGCGTTGTCTGTTTGAATTCATCCACAGAAAGGCTGTCCAAAACCTGTTAAAGCGGCTGCATAAGTATCAATTATAAGACCTGCAGTTGAATATTCATGCACAATATGGGATCCATCAATCCAAAATAAGATCAAGGCAATAAAACAACTACAGAAAAGAGCAGCAAGATTTGTGAATAAAAACACCTGGCTGTGTGACAATTATTGTCAAGGATTTAAAGTGAGAAAGCCTTCAAGAGCAGAAGGCCACCAATAGGTTTAATGAAAATGGACGCCACACTAACCTCCAACACATATAAATGAACTAAAATTTAAAAAAAAAACATTCAAGACTATTAAAGGCCAGAGCCATTTTATTCAAGATCCAGCATTGCTTATTTAGGATACTTGCCATTTTTATACCAAAACAACTTTACTCTTAACATAGAAAAAAAACCAAAAACATTCAAGACTAATAAAGACCAGAGGCATGTTATTCAAGATCAACATGCTTATTTATGATACTTGCCATATTTTTTTTAACTTTACTCTTAACATGAGTTACTATAAATAGAATTACTATCATCAATATTTAGATTGGATGCATAAAATGCTTATAGATAAATTTATGAAGTTTTTACTGCAACTATGATTCATTTGATTATATTCTTGTAAAAAAAAACCGCTGAAGTCGGTTCTATGGACCTTCTTTAACATGGAGTGAGGTGAGAGGTTCTTTTTTTGCTATCGTAGAAGGCTTCGCTGTTACTTGCATTGGAGATGAGGAACAGCAATAAAAGCGCTATTCTTTTGATTTTTTATGTTATTTTGTGTAATGGATGGATACCCCATATCCATTTTTTTTTTTTGAAAAGATAGTGTTTGATAGATTTTGTTCGGTCTTTCAATTGAACGATCATAGATCACATTAAGGAAAAAATTACACAAAGTGTAAGGAATAAGAACGAAAACACATCAGCAAGTTCCTGAACTAAACTTTTGACTTTTTGAAACCGAAAGTTTCAAATGACGGAAAGCCATCTAGTGGTCGACAAACAGTCCTCAACAAATGACAAGAGTATATATCAGTTTATTCATAATGAATTTAACATAATGATAAATATAAATTCATAAAATTTATATAGAGCGTTGCAAGATTAGACTAACACCACTATATGACTAAATATTCTTTCAGCATACCATCTGGTGTAGAATATTATCATAATTTGCTATTCTAATATAGGTATTTTTGTAGTTCAGTTGTAATTCATTGTATAAAAAGTCAAATTTTATTCTCAATTGCAAACTGATAGAGTTGTAATTCCCAGCTTAACTTCGCTTTAGCTAAACAACTGGTTTTTACTGTATAATTCTTGGCGTAATGTAATCATTCAAGTACAACATGTTTAATATCCACAACAATATTTTCACCTATGCTTTAAGAATATTTATGAAACTGTTCAAGGATGTTATATCATTTATTAAATAAGGATCATGATTTCAAATGCATATATATTTTCCTTCATTACACTAATCCTTTGTAGAATAATATATTATAGATTTGTTTATATAAATAGTGTAAAAGTACATTATACACTACTATAATCGAAGAAAATATTGCCCTTATCAATTCTATACGTAGTCTGTATACCTTGTCGTCTGTGTGGCATGCTGTTGCGATATCATACCAATATCCACTAAGGGCTGAATATTCCACATGTAAACTGATAAAAACACTTGCGTCCGAAAAAAGTAAAATCACAAAAATACTTAACTCCGAGAAAAATTCAAAAGGGAAAATCCCTAATAAAATGGAAAAATAAAAAGTTCAAACAAAAAAAAGATAAAACGTATTTCCTGACTTGGTAAATTGAGCCTGGTTTTATAGTAGAAAACCTTTAAATGAATCGCTCAATTCCTTTAATTTTGACAAGTTGTGAAAAAAAACAAAAGAAATGGCAAAAATTCAAAAATAAGATAAAAATTTTTTTAATCTTAATCAAAAAAAAAATAGACAAAATGCATATTGCACACGTTTTTTGTTTACTTCATCAAGAAACGCCCCAACCCCAAAAATAGAAGCCCAGGAAAAACATGTTTAAATTTAATAAGCATTTTGGGGGGCTATATACAAACATAAAATGAGGGGAAACATTTTTTTCAATTTGGGAAAAAAACAAAATTTTAAAATCAAAAGGAAAATGTTTAATTGGGGGCTTTTAATAATAAATATTAAATTTTCAAATAAATTAAAAAAGGGTAATGAATTTTTAGTCAGCCCCTTTTTTGTATTTTTGTATTATTTTTAGTTTTTAATTCACGAAACCTTGCATGTCCGGGAAACGGGTCGGTAAAAAACCCGAAAAAAAAATTTTAAAAAAAATTCGCCCCTAAAATACTATTTATTTTTAAGGGCCAAATTTTGCCCGCCAACAACACAGGGTTTTTTTCCGCAATTCGAAATAAATTTTTTAAAACTTGTTTCCCTTAAAAAAAAAATTGGTTTTGATTTTAGTCGTATTGGGGGGTAGAACAAAGATAAAAGGTTAAGGGTTTTTGAAAGGTAAAAAAAAAGTCCAAAACGATTTTTTTTAGTGTAAAATTATTTTTGTTTAAAAATTTTTTATGCAAAGTATGTCAATAAGAATAATCTTAAGATGTTTATGGGGTTTTTGGAAATTTGTTAAGTTGGGGATCCTACTTGGTTTTTTTTTATACAATAAATTAAATTTTTTTCCCCATAACACCCTTTTATTTTTTTCTAAAACTTAAAAGTCTGAAATCTTTCCCAAAAAATTTTAGAAATTCTTGTTTTTCTTTTTTTTTTTTGAGACCAAATAATCCAATAAAATTTAAAAGATAAAAGTCCGATAGTTTTTCCCATTTTTTTTAATCTCAAAATCGGGAAAAAGGGAATTGACCTATAAAAATTTTTTTATTTTTTAATTTGGCTCTCGCTTATTATAATTTTTAATTTTTTAATTTTTTAATTTTTACCTAATCATTTTAAACATCCAAAGTTCAGTTAAGGGGAAACCCCGGTTCATTTTTCCCAAAAGTTGTTTTATGTAAAAAATTTCTCAAAGTTTTCAAAAATTCATAACCCAAGATGGGGAAACTTTTAAATTCCAAAAATTTTTGCAATTTTTCATTTTTAAAGGTTTTTTTGATTTTAGCCTTTTTGAACCCAAAAATTTGGACCTTTTTTAAAAAATGTTCCTAACGAACAAAATTAAAAGCTAAAATTTGATTTATTGAAATGAATGCGAAAATTTTTAAACAAAACAGATTCCATTCTTTACAAAAAAGTTTTTTTTGACGAATTCCTTTTTATGTTATTTAATTTTACAATGAAGGAAATGAATTTAAACTAGTTAAAAGTAGCCGAAAATTGTTCCCTTTTTTATTTTTTTTTTTTCAATAAAAATGTTAGGTTAACCCTTGTATTATTTGTTTATTCGTCAAATAAGGGAAAATTTTTATTACCCCGAATTCATTGATTTTTTGAAAGAAAAACCCCTTTGGTATCATAATTTTTTAATGGGCATTTTGAGTTTAAAAATTTGGCAAAAAATAAAACCCTTTTGGGAAACCCAAAGAACAGAAATTAAAAAAATTTTGTATCAAATAGGTTTCGTCATTAGAGTAAAAAAATCCTCTATCTCCCCTCGATTGGTTTAATTTAATTTAAAATAAAAATTTAAAAGTACCTTTTTTCAATTGGTACACTATATTCCCGGGAGGCAAACAGCTACTTTTAGCGGTTTAAATGCATTTTAACAATTAAAAAGGTATGTACAATTAGTTGAAATTTTGACAAATCAATAAATAAGTTGGTTTAATTTCTGAAAATTAGGTTCTTGCAATATGTTTAATGGTTTTGAAACCGTTTTTAAAAAGGTTTAACATTTTAAAAAAGTAATAAAAAAACCCAAAACAAAACAAATAAAAATTTTTTAATTTTTAAAAAAAATATTAAAAGAAAAATTTTAAAAGGCCCATTTAAAAAGAGTGAAGTCAAAAAATTTACTAAAGTATATCTAACATTATTTTTTTTCGAATCAAAAAATAAAAAATTTCAATTATTAGATAACTAAATAGGGGCTAAATTTTCTAATCTTTTCATATGGGGAAAAAATTTCAACACCACGAAAATTGGGCAATTTTAAATGTAAAAAAATTTACCTATTTTAAAAAATTTTTCAATAATTTAAATTTTAAAAAGAATTTTTTAGGTTGCTTTAAATTTTTTTTTTAAAATGTTTTGTGCAAATAGGCATCTCTTGCATGAATGTTTTTTTTTTTAAATTTTGTATCGAAGGACTTTTTATGTAAAAATGTAAATGCAATCGTTCATTTTTTTTTTATTAAAAAAAAATACTTAAAAATTGTTGAAATAAACAGTCAAAAATTTGGGATAAACCCAAAAATGAATTTTTTTTTTTCCCTTTTAAATTTAAAGGTAATAAAAATTTTCACTCAATCAAAGAGTTACAAGTCATGTGCATCAATAAACACCATTAAACCACTATCAGCTAATGTTATACAATAGTTACTAAAACGCAATAATTGCGTATTAGGCTAATTTAATAGAAAAAAAATTCAGTAGAGAATAAAAAAAAAGAAAATAAATTCAATATCACTAATGGCAAAATTCAATATAGCGAAAATATTGCTACAAATAGTATACTTGTTGGAGATGTCTTCACGGTAATTGTAAATGACAAGCTAGAAAGCTTTTACTGTAAATTTTCTCAAAGAAGTTGCAAGGCATTCAAATTGATAATAAAAAATTGGATTTCAAAAGTTGAAATAAGGCTGACAAGTAACCAGCAATAAGCATCATTATTATTACAAGTTTAAACTTTCAAAAGTGTTAACACCGGAAGGTTTATCAAATTTAACATGCTACTTCAGGTTCATTTGAATGCTAACTTTGTTTAGAGAAACATCCTTGCGAGACTTGTTTCTAATTAACATAGTTGTTCGATTTTCAATAATTACCCATTTTAATTGGTAAATTCTAGGAACATTAGAGCGCAACTTGGATTTACATCTGATGATTTCTTGCAAATGGATTGAGGATCTAAGGAAGTTTAAAGAGTTAAGCAAAATGGTGAGTTATTGAGTCAATTCTCCGAATTTATATGTTTCTGGGATATCGATTCATATGATGGTTTTTCGTCCTTAAAAGAAACGTACTATTAAGGATAATTATTGCCAATGACTTCTATGATTTATTCGGGTTTAATAAATGAGAAAGCTGGATGCAACTAGAATCATATTATTAATCTGGAATAGATTCACCGGGTTTATTGTCAAACGTACTTCATTGTTTGTGAAAACTAATTTTTAACATGTTAAAAATTTGGAGAATGGTGAAGGTAAAAGGAACAAAAAACGCATATAGGATTTACAACACATAAGGTCATCAACAAGATTCAATTAGATCAATTTCGCACCTGAAGGAAATACAAACCCTAAATGGCTTGCAAATATGACCTATTAGTTATATTAAGCAATTTAATCCGAATTTACACAGAATAATTAAGATACCAATTTTCAATGCAAAAAAAGTTCATTTCCTGTTTGTTTTTATTTATCATTGGTCCTAATTCTAAAGGAATGTAAGGATTTATAATGTTAAAGTGACTATCTTTTAATAGTATCGAATATTATGGTTTGGATTCATCATACCCAATATTTAGAAGCATTAAAAATTCTTTATTGACTTAAATGTTAGAAATTCGTTCGTTGTAAAAAACTGTAAGAGGAATTTGTGTAGGATTGAAATGGAAACATTCAAAAGAAGGCCACAAAGTTTAATGAAAATGAGTATATAACTACTAAAAAAAGTGATCTAATTTAAAAAAAAAATATCTCTGCTGCAATATCTGATATAAAGGCCAACAGTTCATTCAAGATCAAACATTGCTTATTAGGATATTGTCACTTTTTATATCAAATTTATTAACGATACAAAAATGTATTTACTATCAATAGTTATCTCGAAGATCAAAAATTATTAAATCCTTTGTAAATTATGAGGTTTGTCACATGAAATTTCCTTTCTAGAATACGCAAATTTTATTTCAGATGGTTCAATAAGTGAATGTTGATTTTGGAATAGACTTATGTCTAGCATGCAAATTTATCTGAAATTGTTCTAAGTTGATCAGGGGTTTTTTTAGAGGACGATTGGGGTTACATAACAATCAATTGATTATTCTTGTACATCGGTTTTTGAATTGTTTGACTAAAACTGTATGGTATTTGAGACATTCTGCGGTTTGTTCGTAGGCTTCGTAGTTCTTAATCCAAGAAGATTACATAAAATCACTGGCCTAGCTTTTCATGCTTAACTTACAATCATAGTCCTTAGGAAAATCAAAATGAAGAGTGACTATAAAAACCCACAGCATAGTCCGAATTTTAACTTTTGCTTTGTGACCAAGTCTTTCAATGTCGGTAAAAGCATTAGTGTGAAATACATCTCCAATAATGACAAAGTTTATATCATTTTTGATGCCCATTTGTAGTAGTGTATTTATGTTCATTACACATTTTGCCGAAGCTACGCTTTATAGGAATTCGACCGCAATCAATTTGGTAATACCGAATTAATTAAGCTCCGTTGTGAAAAACTTGTTTCATATTCTATTTGCATAGGATCTAATGCTTGTGGATTCCAGGTTCAGTAGTCAGTCAATTGTTATTGCAATGATTTAATAAATTCCATTAATTTTTTAGTAATGAATTTTAAGGAATAATGTTTCAACTCCCTCGACATAAGTAGAATGTTTTGATTGGCATAATATTTTTATGTCCATTTTTACGAATTTTTGACTTACAAGATTGGCTTTCAAAATATTGGATTTGAGCGATCATGATTCAAAAGAAAATATTTCCTTCTTACCTAAAATTTGAAATAATTGTATTTTATTTGATTATTTTATTTAAAAGTAAATATCACATAAATCGAAGAAACTCAGAAATTATCAAAATAAGTCCGTATAACCTGGCGAAAGTTGTAAGGTTGCATAGTTCAAATTATCAATCCTTCTAAGGCTGAATATTTCTGTTTCAAAACTTTTAAAAACTTGCGTCCGAAAAAAATAATTAATCAGAAATACTCGAAAATGAAAAACCGATTAAGTCCAACAATGGAAAAAAATTTACAATATGATACGAAGTATAGAAAACTTATTTCTTAACTTAGGTAATTGACTGGTTTATAAGACTAGTAAACCTCCACTTAACACGTATATTAATTCATCAAGTTAAGGAAACTTGAACATAAACACACTATGGTTTTGGTATACCAATTAATATATGGATCATAATTGTGTTATTAACATTAAAAAAAGTAAAATATATAAAAAATTGTACTAAAGGTCTTAATTACATTCTATACAATGCATCATGGTAACACTTTTTTATTACCTACATCGTAGAAACTCAAACTCCAAAGTAGATTATCCCCGTCAAATTTGAAATTAAAGTCAAGTGATTGTCATCGATGTACAACTGCAATGTGACCGTGGACATTGCAATTTGGCTTGACTCAAATTAAATGTGCACGAAACGGTTATAACAATAGTAATTTTAATAAAAGATTGCATTCAAATTGAATAAAAGATAATTAAATGTTAATGCCACTTAAAATTTTTACTACTAAACTAATTAATTCAAACATTTTGATCCTTGATGTCGGATGGTACCATGTGAAATTAAATAGTTATCAATTAATAGCCCTCAAAAATTACAGCAATTTAACGTTTATATTGTCCTAATCAAACATGGTTTTCGTCAATTCACCAATGAGATTGAAAAATGTTACTTTAAAAATGCTTATTCATTTTTTCAGTTCCTGTGGTTAGTGACATAATTAGTAATCGTCAATTTATTTGTATAATGGTTAAAAGTCCACATTGTTTGCATCAATTATGTTTTCTGTTTAATTTTAGCAGCAAGTATGTCAAATAGTTGAATTCTTAGGATTACTTATTGGTTTTGGTAATTTTGTATATTCTTTGATTACATCAACTGGGGTTTAATTTTCCGTTCATTCACATGCTAACAGGAATTTCCCTAACGGGGTATGTTTTCGGGGGGTGGGGGGGTTCGTAGGTCTATGAACGACTTTAAAGTCATCATTTTGAAAAAATTTGTTTTAACAATGATCTATTGAATTATCATGTATATAGTTTTTTTTTCTGATATTTAGCCTTGTTGAAGCGCAAATGTGGAACCTTATTTAAAGTGAATGTGTCTCTAACGAACACAATTAAAAGTCATAATAGTCTTGATGACTTATTGCAAGTGAATGCAGACTTTTTTTTTTTTTTAAATATACTGAAGTTTGTACTTCTACGATCTGCTATTTTTAAGTCTATAAGTATTGTCCAGGTTAAGAAAAAGAAAATGCTAACAGAGAATTTCTGAAGCGACCGTAATTGAACAACAAATAAAATGGAAAATATCATAAATCTAGACCAGAATCTAGAGGATTACAAATTTGATACATTTTGTAAGTCTTGCGTCGGAATATATTCAAAACAGAACAGATTCCATTTCATTTGTAATTAAGATGTAATTTTGACGAAGATCCTTTTTACTGTTATATTTAATTTTACAGACTGAAGGAACATAGAATTTAAACTAGATTTTGAGCCGAAAATTGTTCCTATTTGTATTTTTTACTTTTTCAATAAATGTGTTCATGGTTCCAACACCTGTGATATGTATTTACGAATTTATTCGTCAAATACAGGTAACATATTTATATTACCCCGCAATATGGCATATGATTTATGAATGAAAACACCTCTGTGTACTCATGATACATTTTATTTAATGACTGATTTCATAGAGTTGAAAATTGGCAATAAATAAACCCATTTTGCTACCTAATGAAGCAGAAGTGTAAGTATTTAAGATCAATGACAACTGAGGTTTCGTACATTAGAGTACAAAAGACTCCATCTGTATCTGTCCACTCGATTGGTTCGAATTCAATGTATATGTGAACAAATGTTAAAGATGCTACAATATTCAATTGGTAGCACTAGTATTCCTGGAGCGAGGCACGCAACAGCTACTATTAGACGGTTCAAATGCCATTTTAACAAATTAAATAGAGAGGTCATGTGACATCTTATTAGATATGAAATTTTGATCAAATCAATAAATAAGATTGGTTTAATTTCTGAAAAGTTACCTGCAGTTCTTGCAATATGTTTCAATGTTCGACTTACCAGATTTATAAACAAGGTCTTCAACATTACAAATGTAATAAAAAGACTCCTTACTACAATAACAACATAAAACTTTTTAATTTCTAAAAACAGATATTAAATGAAATATTTTAAAAGGCCTCATTATATAAAGACTGTGATATGTCAAAAATTAATTTACTAAATGTATATCTAGACTATTGATGTTTTTGTCGAATCAAAATATAAACTAAAATACAATTATGTAGATAACTAGAAATAGGGCTAATTTACATGAATCTCTTTCAGTAGTAGGGTAAAAATTCTCAACACCTACTGAAAATTGACAATTTAAAAGTGTAAATAATTATACCTATTAAAGATTTTACAATAATTTTACACGTTATCAATAAATAGAATTGTTATTCGGTGCTGTACATGTGTATTGTTGTTTAAAAATGTCTTGTGACACAATAGAGCATCTCTTGCATGAATGTTTTTTTTCTAAATTTTGTATCGAAGGACTTCCCTTATGATATAAATGTTAACTGCAATCGTTCATTGTTTTTTTATTAAGAAAAAAGATAGTCTTAAAAATTAGCTTGATGCAATAAACAGTCAAATCATTGGCATAAACCACAATATGACATGTATTCTTTGTGTCCATTATATTAAACGGTCAATAAAATTTTCACTCTATATCCAAAGAGTTGACAGTGCGTCGCATAATAAGCAAACACATTATAATCTCCAATCGCTAATGTTAGTACAATAGTTCTCTAAACGTCACTATTGCGTGTATATATTTACATTTAGGATTGGTATAATATGTTTAAAATAAAAAAAAGTGAAAATAAATCTCTTTAATATCACAATTCTGGCAATTAAGTTCCATATTATTGCAAAATAATTGCTACAATTGTGCTCGTTGTTTGATATGTATCTTTGCACGAGAAGTTGATTGACATGCGCCGCTGCTTTTACCTGTAATTTTGCTCATACGAAGCCCTTCAAAGCATTCAAATCTGATGATAATTCAACATTTGGTATCATCAAAGATTAAACGGGGCACGATAACCAGCAATAAGCAATCATTAATATTTCACTTTACAATTTCAAAATTGGTTACACCGGAAGTTTATGTTTTCAATTGTAGAACATTGCTACTTCCGGTTCCAATTGTGAAGCAACTTTGTTTTGAGAAACTGTCACTGGCGGGACTTTGTTTCTCAATTAAATAGGCTTGTTAGCATGATGTATATCGCATTAATTATAGTTATTATGGTAAACTTCTAGGGACATTTAGGTCAAATTGGCATTTTAAACTTCTCGGAAGAGCAAATTTGATGAAAGGAGTTTTGGACAGTTACAATTAAGCGAAGCAATTGTCTGTTATTGAGCCACTTCTCCCGTAATTTATAATGTTTTGCTGTCATTCATTGCAATGCATGGTTTGTCGAGTCACTGTTTAAACAGAAACGTACTATTTAAGATAATTATTAGCCTTTGTTATTACTTCCCACTTCGCTTGAAAAATATAAGTCTATACTTAACTAAATCTATATTTAATAGTATATTAAACGTTTAATGAGATAATAAAACAGTCTTCATTCAGATTGTGAAAAGGCATAATTTATAACATGTTCATAAAAGTTTGACAAGTACGGTATAAAAGATTTGGCAAAAAAATATGATATAGCGATTTTCCATCTATTCAGTCAATCAAAAATACAATTTAATCCAATTTGACGCCATGAAAGAAATAAAAACACTAAATGGCTTGCAAATTGACCGGTATTAAGTTATATTAAGACATTTATGTCATATTGCTTTGCCATGATTATGTCACCAATTTTCATGAAAAATAAAGTATCAACGTCCTTATTTAGAGCTTAGAAATCGTGGCTCACCTAATTTCAGTAAGGAATGTATGGATTTATATTTGGTAAATGTGACTTCTTTTACTATAGTATCGAAATATTATATGGTTTCGTAATTTTGGCATACCCAATATTTAGACTTTTATACATATTTCTTTATTGACTTAATTATGATAGAAAATTCGTTTCCGTTGTATAATATAAATAAGAAGATGTGGTATGATTGCCAATGAGACAACTATCCACAAAAGACCAAAACGACAAACTAGGTTATATATATATATAAAAAGTTGTCTTTTTAAATATTCAGTCTGCTGCAATATCATGATAACAATATCACCAGTTCAAGGACAAATAACATCTGTTAGATGCAAATGTACTCTTTATTATGAATTTATTACGATACAAAAAATGTATTTACTATGCCAAAGAGTTTCTCAGACAGATCAAAATATTTTAAACCTTGTCAAGGGATTCGGGTATGTCACATGACAATTTCCTTTCTAGAATACGCAAATCAAATATTCTGACCTGGCATAAGTAATTGTTTGAGGAATAGACTTAGTACATGCATGCAAATTTAACCTGACAACTTGTGTCTCAAATTGAGGTCAGGGGGAAATGAACGATTCATACAAACTATCATGGTTTATCGTGAACGGTTTTTGCAATTGTTTGACAGAAAAGCGATACTGTATTTCGCATCCTGCGAGGTTTTCGTTGCAGTAGAAACAAATTCCAAGAGATTACATAAATCACTGGGACCAAGTGTTCATGCTTGACCCTTCAATCAGTACCGCCTGTGTTTCTAAAAGAAGAGTACTTAGAAATTCAGCAGCATCAGACACATATTTTCTTCTTCTTCTTGCTTTGTGTACCATTCTTTCTAGTCGTTTTAAAAACAAGATATATAATAATTCCCAATGAGACAACTTTATTCATTTCTGGAGTGGCGCCTTCATGTATGTCTAGTGTTTTTATGTGTTCAGTTATCACATTTTGCGCGAAGCTACCTCTTATAGGAATTCGCCGAATCAATTTGGTCAGACCAGAATTAATTAAGCTCCGTTGTGAAAAACTCTGTTCTCATAGTTCATTGTGCAGTCGATACCAATGCTTGTGGACTTCCAGGTTCAGAGTAGTCTGTACAGTACTTCGGTACTGGCATGATTTTATAACAAATTTTTATAAAGTTATTTTAAAATGAATTATCAAGAAACTAATGTTTCAACTCCCTCGGACAAAGATGAATGTAGTTTGATTGGCTATTTATTTTTATGTCCATTTTATACAACTCTTTCGGTTCTTACACATCATTGGCTTTCAAAAATTCGGATTTGAGCGATCCTGACTAAAGAAAGAAAAAAAACACTTCTTACGCAAAAAAGATATATATTGTTGTTTTCATACTAGATCTAGTTTTTTTAAAAGTAAAATCACAAAAACAATGAACTCCTAGAAAAATTCAAAAATGAAAGTCCGTAGTCCAATGGCAAAGATGCTAAGCAGGTATATATAGTTCAAATTTTCAATCCTTCTACTGAAAGTATTTCTGTCTTTTAAAACTTGTTTGAAAAACTTGCTGAAAAAATAATTATCGTATGAAATACTGTATAATGGAAAAGACCTTAATTGCTCAATCTTATAATAAGAATTCTTACATTTATGATATCGAAGTATAGGAAACTACATTATCTTTTATAATCAAATTATATAAAAGCAACATGAAGACTGACTGATAAAAACACATAACACTATTTTACGATATCAACGTTAAGGAAACTTTAATCATAATACCATCTGTGGTCTTTGGTTGTACCATATTTATTTTGGATACTATTATGCTGATATTAACATGTATTATAATGGATAATTATAAAAATTTCTGTTATTTAGAGTCTTAATTACATTCTATTATAACAATGCATCATGGGTAACATCTTGGTATATTACCACTATGGAGTCGTCTGTATAATAATGTACAAGTAGATTATCCCCGTTCAAATTGACGACCATTCAAATGTCAACGTGATTGTCTTCATCGATGTCACTGCAGTGTGTTACCCGTCCGTGCAGTGCAATAGCCCTTGACGTCAGAAAGAAATGTGCACGAAAACGGATTATAACAAAAGTCAACTTTTAATGAAAAATGTGTCATAAATTCTGAAAAAAGATAACTTAAATGTAGATGCAGTTAACAAAATTGTAACCTCACAAACAAATTAATTCAAGACATTTTTGTGCATGTTTTGAAGTATACATCATGGTGTAAATTTTAAATTAGGTTTCATTCGAATGCTTCCACTGTTCAAAACAAATTACAGCATACTAGTTTTTATATGTCTCTTGATCAGCAACATGTCTCAAGGTTTTACCATGATGACGATCTGAAGAAATGATATATCGTAACTAATGTACTTATTCACTTTTTTCAATTCCTGTCATTTAGAGCTTGTAATATTGTATATACACATTGTTATTTTGTATCATTTTGGTTCCTGTGTCATTGTTGTGCAGTCAACTTTGTTTTCGTGTACAATATTTCGAGCAGGCCAGGCTGTCAAATCTTCTGTCTGGAATTGCACGTACTTATTTTTCTTGATTTATTTTTGTATGTATATCTCATTTTATTCACATCTAACCGGGGTTTAATTTTCCGTTCGTTCACAGGCCCGTAGACAGGAATTCCCAAGGGGGTGGGGGGGGGGGGGGGGGGTTCGTTGGACTCATGAACTCGACTTTAACAGTCACAATTTGAACAAAACGTTGAGTTTAACAGTGCTTATTTGATTTCAAGGGGGGTTCGGACGAACCCCCCTGGCTTCATATCAAAGTTCTGTAAGATTTGGTGTCACGATATCTCAGTAGCCTAGGTTCGAATCCCGGCCAGGGAAGAACAAAAAATTTGCGAAAGCAAATTTAAATTCGTCCGTTAATAAATTTGGAAATTATTATGAAACTAAAGTTTCAACTCCCTCAAGCAAAGTTGGCTTTAGATGAATTTGGCTATTTATCTTAGGTATTTTTGACATATAGCTCTTCGACGATTTTCGGTACTTATCTATCTTCGGATTTCAAATGTTTGGCTTTGAGCGTTCCTGATGAAGGTTAATCCTGAAAAGCGCTTCGGACGCAAGACATTAATAAACGTGTTGTTTTCAATTTTACAGATCTAACATTGTTTGGTTGATGTCTAGACGAGTTGTATATACATTAGTTCCGGACCATATATGAGTATTTGGACCATACGCGTATGATCATGACCATATGCGTATACTCATATGGTCGGACCATATGAGTATATACTTGTTTGGTTATAAACGGGCCGGACCATATGAGTATTTAGACCATATAAATATTTTTTTTCAAATATGCATTAGAAGCGTTTCAATAATACAATAAACTTTATAATTCAAATGCTACATAAACATTTAATATTGATGCCATTGTTATAGTTTTCATCGCTACTTTGTATTCTTGTGTTTATGCGTACCTTAATATAAGAAAAGTGCATTTCCACTACAGAATTAAATTTACATAGTAAGATCAGCAGTGAAACTTCAATATGAAATTTTACGCGATCTACATGTAGGTTCCTTCTTATATTGTTATGAATAAAGTGAGATGTGAAAATAATCCAAAAGACAACAGATATAAAAGGCAACATACAGTCTTAAAAAACAAGACACATGTCCGTGTAATCGAGCAGACACTTAAATCTAACTGAAACTTACAACGATTTCCCATCAACAGAGTGTACAATGGAAGGTACTTTTAGTGTATACAGGTACTGCAGTCCTTTAAAATTTAGATAAGTCATGGATATAATATCCCAAATACAGGAGTTGTAAGGAATAAATAATTAAAAATGTAAAAATAGTTCACTAAATACAATAATTTGTGTCGAATTAATTTAGTTCTTCCCGTGTTTGCAGCTGCTTTAGAGGACACATTGCAAACCCTCATAATCTCTTTTACAATTTTTTCATTACAATCAAATATGAATTTGATTAACTGTATCAATTTTAACATATAATGAAGTAAAATAAAATAAAATTGTCACGTTTGAGGAACACTAATTGGATTTCTCAACGGGTCGGTTCAGATCGCTTTCATTCTCCAATTATTTACATTTAATCCTATTTGTTTTGCTATTGTCTCTAAAATGTTCTACAAAATTGTCGAAATGGATGAGTTAATTATAGGTGTACGGGAATTACCTACGATAAATCAATTAGTAGTCTTTGAAGTCATCATTACGTGTTACCTGGCCCACTGATTTGTTTGATTAGCACCATTTTGTAAACAGTTCTTGATCATTTTCGTTTTCACCGTGTGATGTTAAAATGCCAAAATAGCCGTAACTATTTGATAATAATGTCACATAGGGCTTTACTAATGCATCTTCATATTTGTACAAGTACCAACATCCTCCATGATTTCCGTAGCTATTTGTAAAACCAATGAATTCAAACGTATTTATTATTGTCTCTCAATTATTGTACTTTAAAAATAATTAGCTCCCAATAGCGCAGATCAATACCTAATATATTTACTGTAATGTCTATTTGGTTTTCAATTATAAACCGCGGTGTATACACCTATGATCAAAATTTATTAATTTACATTAATTTATTTTAGAGATTCTATTAAATCTGTTTGTTTTAGTTTCATTGATTTTTTCCCCATACAATTTATATGAAGAAAGACACGTGATGCATTATATGTCACCTTCTATTCATATATATATTTAATAGTGATGCTTACGTAAATGTTTATCTGTTTTATTAGGGACTAATGCACTGCTGAAACGATATCTTGAAATTAAGGCTATATATGTATGATGTTTAAAATGATATTTATAACTTTAGCTTTAAGTAAAATGTTTAAACATACAAAGTGCACAAACAAATATTAAAATGATTTTTTTAATTAGTAAATATGTATAAAACTATATAAGTATTATCCGTTTTTAAATTAAGATATAAAAAATTGAAAATGACTTCATTATATTAAAATAGATACAAATGCATTTTAAAATTACGTAGTATATTTTTGTAATAA